>VWZE01016578.1:187336-273046 GCA_013396675.1 Eubucco bourcierii | reverse complement strand
TTGGGGGGAGGGGGGGGGAAGAAAAGTGAAAGCTAAACCAACCCAACCCAAGTCAGCGCTGTGCCTGGAGCTGCCCCTCCCCTGGGACAAGTCATCTTTAGTTTCTGCAATAATTGTNGGGGAAAGGGGGTGGGTGGGCTTTCAAAACTTCTTCAAAGAAGATCTTTTTATCTTTAGACAGCAGGAACAGGATGATTGGGGGAATGTGATTCTTAATGTGGAGGTGCAGCAGGAGAGTCCTCCCTAGATCCCCTGCATGACGAGGTCCTTAACGCTTCTGTGAAGAAGCAGTGTAAATACAGCACTTGCACTGAGCCCTGGAGGTGCCCCCCTGATGGGCTGAGGGGGTGGCACCTTCTGCTCCTTCAGGCCAGCCAGGTTTGTGTGACAGCGAGTCAGACCCTCAGGTCCTTCCACTGATGGTCTGAGCCTGGAGGGGGTGGTTCTGGGTTAAGTGGGTGATTCGAATTCGTGTTTCCATGCCACATCTGTTACCTTTAAAACTAAAATATATTCCAGAAGTCTTCTTCAATCCAACTTTAAATTGTTTTTGAGAGCTAAAGAGCCTGAGTTTTGTCACCTCTTGTTTACCCTTTTTCTAAAGAGAAGTTGGAGAGCTATACAATTGCTAATGTAGAGATGTTGATAAGTGAAGAACATGCAGTTTGCTAAAATAAAATGAAACTAGATTCCAGGCCTGCTTCTCTGTGTCCTTTCTTTTCCTTGCCAGCTTTCTTCTTCTGGAAGTGTAGAGAGGAGGGAATTAAAGTCAGCAAAAAGCAAATCTTGGTCAAAAGTCCATTGCCAGCATGAAAAACTTGGGCTATTTTTGCCTGAGCCCCTGCCAAGCTCTGTAGCTGGACCAGCTTCTGACCTTTTTCTTCCCCGGTTTCTCTGGAGACAAAGGTGAGCGAGAAGAAAGCTCTGTTTGCACTTTATGCTGCTCCTCTTCTCCCGTCAGTGGGGACAAAAAAAAGACTAACTGAAATCATCCCCCCCTCTTACCTTGCTCAGTCTGAGTTCAGAACGTGCTCTGCCACATCCCTGCTTCTCCCTTGGACAGGGCAGCGCCGGTGACTGCGATGTGATGTGGCAGTCTTCACTTAACGTGCTGCAGGAGAGAGCTTTGCAGCTACCCTGCCGAGAGGAGTGCAGGTACCTCTGGAAACATGGAAAAGGAGGAGAAAAGCCATTCAGTGAATGGCTTCTTTTCAACTGCCATCCCAGTGCACCTCCAGCAACTGGGAGTGACAAAAGTCCTGATAGAAATGGCCTGAATTGTTCCCAGCCCTGTAAGGGAGTGCTGAAAGAAAATCATAGCTGCTGGAGAACCGGGAGAGTGAAAGCCCCCATCAAAGAGCAATCCACAGGGATGTGAAACAATTAGAAACCTTAATGGCTCTTTCCTGGGGCTGCTTGTACTCAGACTGGGGGCGGCTGGGGGCGTTTTCTTCCTGGCCAGGGTTACTGGGAGGGCTTTTCTGTCAGAGGGGTATTGCTGGGCACAAGGAGCTCCGTGAGGCATTTCCAGGGGATGTGGAGCCCGATGGGACATTGCTGGGGACAAGAAGCTCAATAGATTATTTCTGGAGATGTTCAATAGGTTATAGCTGGGGCTGACTGGCCCAGCTCCGGGGCACTCGGTGACCTCCCTCTTCCCAATGACATTCCCACCCCGCAGGCACTTGGTAAATCGCAGCTCTGCATGGTGCTGGTTTACCACACGTGAGCAGAGTTGAATTTTGTTGTGGGGCACCTTGAATTCAGGGGGTGTGCTACAAAACTGGTCACCACCAAACCTTCCTTGGTTGTGGGTTTAATGCTAGTGAGGTGGCTTCTGCACATTGGGCCAAGAGGAGCAGCCTTGGTCTGGTTGTATTTCATCCAACGGACCGAACCTGGCTTCCTGGGAGCAGCAGGATGGAATGGGAAAAATCTTCATCCTGTGGCTGCTCTGCTGCATGTTCAGGGAGGTTCTGCTGCTCCTCTGCTTCCTGGCCAGACTGGGCTCCATTCTGTTGTTCCTTCAGCCCCATCTGGTCTGTTTTTTATCGGTTTTCCGCTCTTTCTACACTATTCACTCATCGGCAGGCTCTGCCGGGACAGCTCACAGCACTGCAAAGCAGCTGGTGCTGGCAGGGACCCAAAGTCTGAGCACTCCCTTTGGGACCCTTTTTCTCACACCTTGCTGTGCAAGGAAGGAAGTTTTGGGTGCATCCCGAGGGTTAGACTCCCTCTCCTTCCCAAACTGTTGCTTTGCCGTTCCAGTGATCCTGGGGGTGGGAGCAGCTTTCACCTGGGCCAGATGGAGGATTTTGGGGTCCTGTGCCTCTGGTTTTGCATGGAGGTTGGATCCATGCCTCCTTTGGGTAGACAGCAATGGAAATAATCCTCGGGACTCAGAAACTGGGTTGTAAAGAGTTAATGCACTGCATAAAAATCTGGGTGCCTCAGTAGGGGAAGGACAGGGAGCTGCTCGAACAGGTTGGGAGGAGAGCCTGAAGATCATCATAGGGTCAGAGAGGCTTTATCCCGTGAGAGCAGACAAAGAAGAGTTGGGGCTGTTCAGCCTGGAGAAGGCTTCAGGGAGACCTCAGATCAGCCTTTCAGTACCTGAAGAGTACAGGAGAGCTGGGGAGGGACTTTTCACAAGGGCTTGAAGTGCCAGGATGAGAGACAATGGCTTTGAGCTGGGAGAGAGGAGCTTGAGAGTGGAGATGAGGAAGAAATTGAGAGTGAGGTTGGGGAGACACTTGCAGAGGTTGCCCAGGGAGGCTGTGGCTGCCTCCTCCTTGTGGGGGTGTTTAAGGCCAGGTTCTATGAGGCCTTGAGCTGCTGAGTCTAGTTGAGAGGTGTCCCTGCCCGTGGCAGGGAGGTTGGAGTAGATGATCAATCTAAGGTCCCTTCCAATCCAACCCCTTCTGTCAATCAACGGCTCCGTGTGCGTGTCGGGGTTAAAAATTGCTTCTCTGCTGGGCATTGCTGGGGGTGGAGGAAAGGCAGGAGAGGGAAAAAAAATCACTCTGAGCCGCGTTTTCCAAAAAGCGGGAGCCTCGCAGCTCGCCGTCGCTTCCAAGTAACGGAGCAAGCCGGGGAGGCAAATTGCGGTGATTCATCGCGGGCAGATCGGAGGCAGGAAATGGGAGCTCGCTGCCTGCCCCGTGCCCGGCGTGGGCTCGGGCTCGCCGAGGCCTGGCTGGCGACGTGGCCCTGACGCCCACGGGCCGAGCGTCCCTGCGCCGCGACGGGAGCCGCCGGGAGAGCCCCGCAGGGGAAGGCGAGCAACTGGCAGGGGCCGAGCGCCGGACCCGGGGAATTTTTGCCTGCGTTGCTCCCGGAGCCATCGGAGCGAGCTGCCCGTGAGCCGCGATCGGCGCGGCGGGATGGGGGGACCCTCGGGATGCTCGGTGTCGGGGTGCTGCACTCTGCCTCCCAATCTGGGGGGCGTTTTCCCGTCCCTTGGGGCCCTCCAGAGTGGCCGGTGGGCTGGGGGGGGCTCCATTGAGAATGGAGCGTGGGAAAAAGGGGGTGGGGCTTGGGGGCTGCCTGCCTGCGGATTGGCTGAGGGGGGGAGAGACCCCCGAAATTGGAGAGGGGTAACCCTGAGCTCACAAACGGGATGGGGGCACTATAGGAATCCCCCGCACCCCGTTAGGATGACCTTGGGGCGGTCAGGCTCCCCCTTTGCCGGTGTTTGCAGCCTCGGTGACACGAGTGCTGCAGGTCTCGGTCCGGCCGGGGCTGCAGCCGGCAAAACCCTTTCGGGTGGCTGGAAGTGGGGCTGGGTGCATCCCTTAGCGGGTGCTCGGGCTGAAAACGCACCCCCAAACCTGCTGCCACTATCCTGGTGGTTTGGGAATCATCCCAAAGGACAGCCGAGGGGATCGCGGCGCTGCGCGGCCGGTGGGACAGAGCACTGTGGAGAGTGGGATGGGAGAGACCCCAAAATCTCAGCGGGATTTGGGACCGGACTGCCTTGCTTGGGGACTGGACTGCATGCTCATGATGTGGGGGCCACTTTTATCTTGTTAGGGGTTAACACACTCGGTTTCGTGCATCGTGTTTGGAGTTGGGGTCTGGGGACCCTGACATTGCTTTTGGGTTCGGGAGGTGGGGACTAGCTGCATCCCTCTCCAGGCAAGGACCTGGGACCTTCACATGGCTCTCAGGGGCAGGACGTGGGGACCTTTGCTCTGTGTCAGACTGCCGGGACCGTTGATAAGGGTTGGGGAATGAGCACCTTCATACCAGGATTGGGGATAGGTTGTGGAAGCCCTTTGCATTCACCAGGAGAGCCTCAAGTTGGAGTTAGGGTGAGGAAGAACCTTGCATAGGAGCTGGGACATGAGGATCCTTGCATTGGGTTTGGGGTGCAGGGATCTTTGCAGCGGGGCCAGGACTTGGGGACCCTTTTGTTGGGGTTGATAGGAGGGATCCTTGCATTCGGGTCGGCACTCGGGAACACCTGCACCGGGGTCCCTATCTGGGGACAGCTGTACGGGGACTGCAGCAAGGCTCAGCAGGCTGGAAAACAGGGGACAGGGAGGGTAGGTTCTGTCTGTCCCCTCCCTCCTCGCAGGGACCGTGACCGGGCTCCTTAACACCCTGGGTGGCTCCGGGTAATTCCAATGCGGCACCGGAGCTTCTTAACCCCATCCTGATCCAGTGTGCCCCCAAACCCTGCTGCCATGAAGAAGAAGCCTGCCAATGGGAGGGGGCTGGATCCTGCACTCCCCCAGCAGCGATCCCGGGGCATCACCAAGCCAGCAGAGGTGATTTACCCATTGGGGGGGGCGTGGAGGGGCACCCTGAAGATGAGGTTCTGGTGCGGGTACACTCCTGTGACCCCCTGAACCATCACCTCAGGGTGCCCTAGTTGCCCTGGAGGGCACAGCTGCAGCATCGTGGGGGGGTTGTTGTTGACACGGGTGGGNTTGTTGACATGGGTGGGATTTTCCCCCCCCCCAGTACGTGGGCTCCTTTGTGGTGGAGAACTTGGACCTGCAGCAGCAAGCAGGACGGCTGGAGGAGCAGCTGTGGGCGCTGAAGGTCAGGCAGCTCACACTGTTTTCCCTCACTGGGAAACGGGGGGANGGGGGGGAGGGGCCAGTGTCATGGGTGCTCGCGGAGGGTCATGGATGCCTGGGGGTGCTGGGTGCTGCTCTGGGGGGAGGGTGCTGCTGGGCGCTTTCTGAACGTTGCTTCTCGCTGGGGAACCTGCTCTGCATTTGCAGGGTTGCAGCTTGCCATGCAAATAGTGGTGACCCCAACATTGCTCGCAGCCCGTGTGGGGGTCCAGAGGTGCTCAGTCCCGGTGACCCCCCCCCGCGATCTGGTGCCCACAGACGCTGCTGATGGCCCACGCCCTGCGCCGGATCCTGTACAGCACCTGGCGCCACGCCGACCGACAGTTCGCCTTCGTGGCCCGCAACCCCCGCAGCCCCCCCAGCACCCTCTTCTGCCACCTCTTCGTGGGGCTCCCAGGCGAGGTGCATGGCCCAGACCCCACTCCCACCCCCCACCAGAGTTTCAGTAGCTTTACTATTTTTGATGTTTGCTCTTCGCTTCTCTTACCTCACCCAGGTCCAGACCCTGCACCTCTTGCTCTGCCGCTCCTTCCAGCTCTGCTACCTCCTGGCCCACCCCGAGGAGCAAGCAGCTGAGGGGGACCCGCCGGGGCTGGGGGTGCTGCGGGAGCCCCTCAACCCTGAGGAGGTGTCACGCAACGTTAACGCCCTCGTCTCCTTCCGCCGTCTTCCCGCGCCTGCTGCCCTCGGCTCCTGGGGCACTGGGGTAAGTGCATCCTGCCAGGGTGCTGGGTGCTGCTCCACCAGCCTTGGTACAATCTCCTCCTGTGTGATGGGTTCACACGTGGGATTTGTGTGTGGTGGATTTCTGCGTGATGCCTTGCACAACTTTTCTTGCACGACCCTTTTATCACACACTTTCTGCAGGGCTTTTCTTTTTGCATGGTGCTGTTTGCACAGTATTTTGCCTGGTGCCTCTTTCACAGCCTTTTCTTGCCCAGCCTTTTGCACAGCCTCTGTGCTTGCACATCAGAGTTTTGCATGGTGTTATAGAATCATAGAATGCTTTATATTGGAAGGGACCTCAAAGATCATCTAGTTCCAGCCCCTCACCATAGGCAGGGACATCTCCTGCTAGAACAGGTGTCACAGAGTGTTGGGGGCTGGAAGGGACCTCCAAAGCTCAGCCAGTCCAACCCCCCTGCCAAAGCAGGGTCACCTAGACCAGACCACACAGGAACACATCCAGGCAGATCTTAATACCTCCAGAGAGGGAGACTCCACAACCCCCCTGGGCAACCTGTTCCAGTGTTCTGTCACCTTCACAGAGGAAAATCCCTTTTCATGTTTCCATGGAACTTCCTATGCCTCAACTTCCACCCATTGCCCCTTATCTTATCCTTGGGCATCACCAAGCAGAGCCTGGCTCCATCCTCTTGGCACTCACCCTTTACATATTTATAAAGATTAATGAGGTCAGCTGTCAGACTCTTCCCCTGCAAACTGAAGAGCCCCAGCTCCCCCGGGCTCTCCTCGTGTCCCGCAGGGCTCTTCTTGCACAGCCTTTTTGTGACGCAGCAATACGTGCATGGCATTTTTAACAGAGTGCTTTCTGCCACACATTTTTGCACAGGCATTTCCCTGCACCATGGGAGATGCACAGCTCTTTGCACAGCCCTTCATTTCACCATGTGGTCTAGAGGGACCTGGAAAACCTGGAAAGCTGGGCCCAGGTGAACCTCAGGAGGTTCTGCACCTAGGCTGGAACAATCCTCATTGTCAATACAGACTGGAGGATGAGATGAAAGAAAGCAGCCCTGTGGAAAAAGACTTGGAGGTGCTGATGGATGAGAAGCTGGACATGAGCAGACAGTGTGAACTTGCAGGCCAGGAGGCCAATGGCAGCCTGAGCTGCATCAGAAGATGTGTTGAGGGGATCTGGTGAGACCTCACCTGGAGTACTGCATCCAGGTCTGGAGCCCTCAATATAGGAAGGACATGGACGTGATGGAGTGGGTCTAGAGGAGGCCATGAAACTGATCAGAGGGCTGAAGCATCTCTGCTACGAGGACAGGCTGAGGCAGCTGAAGTTGTTCAGCTTGGAGAAGAGGAAGCTCCAGGCAGACCTAATAGCAACCTTCCAGGACTTGAAGGGGCTACAAGAAGGATGGAGAGAGGCTATGTGCGAAGGCCTTCAGGGATAGGATCAGGGACAATGGCTTCAAACTAGAGCAGATCAGACTTAAACTGGATGTGAGGAACGAGTTCTGCACTATGAGGCTGCTGGAACACTGCAACAGTTTTCCCAGGGAGGTGGTTGAGGTCCCATCCCTGGAGATACTCAAGCTGAGGCTCGACAGGGCTCTGGGCAACCTGATCTAGTTGAGGATGCTCCTGCTGACTGCAGGGGAGTTGGACTGGATGAGCTTTGGAGGTCCCTTCCTACCCAGACCATTCTATGATATTTTGCATGGTGCATTATTGCACAGTGCACTTGTAGCTGATCCCTTGCACAGCAGCATCTGCAGGGCATTTTTTTGCACGGTGTTTATTTGCACAGCGTATTTTGCACAGTAATTTTTGCATGACTTTTTCAGCTGGCAGGCATTACACAGCATCTTCTTGCACAACTTTTTTTTTGCATGGGGTGTTGCTGAACAGGACTTTTTTTTTGCATGGTTGTCCCACACAGGGATTTCTTGCACACTGTTTTTTTCCCACATCCTCTTTGTACCATTTCTTTGCACAGTGGCAGATGTAGACAACTTTGCACAACCTTTCTGTGCACGCTGCTTTGCACAGCACATCCTTGCATGGCTTTTTCTTGCATGGCCTTTTTATTGAACAGCAGCATGTGCAAGGTATTTTCTGCATAACTGTTTACTTAATAGTTCCTGCATGCCCTCTTCTTGCATGTCCTATTATTACACGTTCTGTTCTTGCATGGCTTTTTCTTGCATGGCTTTTCCTTGCATGTCCTATTTTTCTACAACTTTCTCTTGCACATCCTTCTCTTGCACATCCTTTTCTTGCACAGCTTCTTCTTGTGTGTGGCCTCTTCTTGCATGGCCTCTTCTTGCACAACCTTTTCTTGCACATCATCTTCTTGTATGGCCTCTTCTTGCATGCCTTCTGGCACATCCTCTTTTTGCACAGCCTTTTCCTGCACAGCACTTTCACAGAATCACAGAACTGTCAGGGTTGGAAGGGACCTCAAGGATCATCCAGTTCCAACCCCCCTGCCATGGCTAGGGACACCTCACACTAGATCAGGTCGCTCAGAGCCATATCCAGCCTGGCCTTAAAAGCATCCGGGGATGAGGCTTCCACCATCTCCCTGTGCAACCTTTTCCAGTGTCTCACCACCCTCATGGTGAACAACTTCTTCCTAACATCCAATCTGAACCTACCCACTTTTTTTTTGTTTGTTTTGCATGCTATTTTGGATGGCTTTTCTTTTTTGGCATGGCATGCAGAGCTTTTTTGCCCAGCACAGCTTGTTTTCACGTGGCATCTTTTGCACGCTGACTTGGCACTGCGTTTTATTTTCACAGCATTCTTTTGCGTGGTGGGGGGTGGGAGGTTGGGGGGGGTTGTATCACCTTTTTTTTCCTGCATGGCATTTTTGTATGGTGTTTGGCACAGCCTTTCTTGCACCCCGGGAGGCTTTTTTTGGTGCTGTGTTATGGGTGTGGCGCTCTCGGTGTGGCATTTTTGTGTGCTTTCATGATGCTTTATGTGGCCTTTCACACAGCAGGAGGGTGTCCCCCGCCCCAAAATCCATCTCACAGGCCTGTCCCTCACCCCAGGAGCGGCGACTGGAGGCAGAGGGCAGAGTCAGTGCGTGGCGTCCGGGGAACCCCTATTGCTCCCCGGTTCTGGTGCGCAAAAAAGCCATCCGCAGCAAGGTGCTGCGCTCCGGGGCTTACCGCGACTGCGGCGCTGACAGTCAGCTCCACCAGCACCCCCGCGACGCCGGTGAGTGCCAGAGGGGCGACTGGGGCATGGAGGGCACGGGTCACCCCAGTTTCCTGGGGTTTGGGGGGCAAAGAAGGGATTAAGTTGCTCCCACTGCAGCAGCAGGAGGATGTGAGAGCAAAGGGCCAAGGAGCTTGGCCTTCCTCCCTGAAAACGAGAGCGTCCTCGCCGAGAGCGTCTGGGCCTTTGCTGGCATCGCCAGGTCAGTGCCCGAGCACTTCCTACCATGTCCCTCATGTGCCCCTGCTCCTCACCATGTCCTCCCGTGCCCTGCCCTGCCCTCACCCACACTGCCTTGTCCCCAGGGATGGTGGCCTCGCGCTGCTGCGGCAGGATGTCCCTGGCGCCTTCCTGCTGCGCCCGGAGCCTGGGCTGGCCAAGCGCTGGTGCCTGTGGGTGCGGACACCCTGCGGCGTTGTCCCCTACTGCCTCTTCAGGACCCACCAGGGCAGGTTCTGCGTGGAGGTGAGTGGCTCCGTGGGGGCACTTGGTGCATGAGGGCAGTGGGCTGTTTCTTTGTGGTTGCAGTGCAGGGCAGCTGCAGCTGGGTGTGTGCATTCCATATGGGTGCTCTGCTGCGTGGGTCCATTTGGTGCATGGGTGCACCTATGCATTTTACACACTGAAAGTTCATTTGCTGCATCACTGTGTGGATGCAGTGGTACGTGGGGGGCGTGGAGGCAGTTGCTCCGTGGTTGCAGCAGTGTGCAGTTTGCAGCTGGGTGATGTATTGGTGCATGGATGGTTCATTGGGTGCAGTTATCTCTGGAGGTACTCTCTATGCCTCGTGTACATGTAGATTTCACGCACTCAGTAAGCTCCTTTGGTGCATGGGTGCAGGGATGCACTGATGTGCCCATGCATTGGGTGCAGGGCTGTATGGTGGCATGTGCCTCCTGGTTGCAGCAGTGCAGAGGTGGGTGGGTGCACTGGTGGATAAGTGCACTTCCTTTGGTGCACAGAGGTGTGCTTAATGCTTGCATGGGTACATCTCTGCAAGGGTGCACAGGGGTGTCGGTGCCTGGGCACTTTGTGGCTGCAGGGGTGCATCTGTGCATGCTGCAGTAGTACCAAGGGGTGTGGGTGCCTGGGTGTCTCCGTGCTTTCTCTGCAGTCCCATTTGGTTCCTGGGTGCAGGAGTGCATCCATGCATGTGTATGTGGTGCACAGGTGTGGTTGAGTGGAGCCTGTTTGATTGCACAGGTACATCTGCATTGTGGGTGCAGCTGTGCAGTTGATGTGTGGGTGTCTCAGTGCACAGGGTGCAGTTGTCTGCGTGTGCACCATGCATGAGGACGGGTGCATCAGCATGACCATGCACAGGTGCAGGGGGTGCTGAGGTGCATGAGTGTGTTTGGATGCGTTGGGTTAATGGGTGCATGGTGCACAAGCACATGGGTACCTTTGGTGCATGGGTGCAGCCAGGTGTGGCTCCATAGCTGTTTGGTGCCTGGGTCTGTAGGTGTTTGGTGCATGGCTCCATAGCTATTTGGTGCATGGTGCACATGTTCCTGGGCCTGTAGGTGTTTGGTGCATGGCTCCATAGCTGTTTGGTGCATGGTGCACATGTGCCTGGGTCTGTAGGTGTTTGGTGCATGGCTCCATAGCTATTTGGTGCATGGTGCACATGTTCCTGGGCCTGTAGGTGTTTGGTGCATGGCTCCATAGCTGTTTGGTGCATGGTGCACATGTGCCTGGGTCTGTAGGTGTTTGGTGCATGGCTCCATAGCTATTTGGTGCATGGTGCACATGTTCCTGGGCCTGTAGGTGTTTGGTGCATGGCTCCATAGCTGTTTGGTGCATGGTGCACATGTGCCTGGGTCTGTAGGTGTTTGGTGCATGGCTCCGTAGCTCTTTGGTGCGTGGCTGCATTCAGTCCAGAGGTGCCTGGGTGCACCAGGCACAGCACCCATACACCCCAGCAAGGACCCTTGGCCCTGAGGCCTCTGCCCAAGCGGTGCCCTCACCTCTCCCTCTCTCCCCATGCTGATGGCAGCACTCCAACGCCGAGTTCTCCAGCATGGCAGCTCTTCTGACTCACTACTCCGGGGCACTGGGCGGCTGCTTCTGCCGCTTGGCCCCCGGCCACCGCAACCCCGGCTATGAGGAGCAAGACCCCGGCTGTGAGGAACAGGACCCCAGCGCCTGGGGAGAGGCCGCCTGGGCCCCCGCTGCCCCCATTGGGGTGCAGCATGAGCGGGGCTAGGCCCGGCCGCCCCCGAGAATCCCTTGAGCTTTAAATCGCTGCCGTCTGCCTTATTTATTCCCCTCTCCCGTGGGCTGTGTGGTGCGCCCGCAATAAACGGCTCTTGTGCACCCGAGGAGAGGCCTCTTACTCGCCGTGCACACTCTCCTGTGCCCACCCGCGGGCACCTGCACACGCCGGCGTGCCTGGCCCCTCCGCACCCTGCACTCAGGCAGCTCCACCCACCGGTGGGACTGCACAGTGTGCTTGGGTGCCCTCACTCACAACCCTGACACCTGCATGCTTGGGCGCCTGCGGCGTGATCGCTGCTCTCCACCTTGCGTGCACTGATGTGCTTGCATGGCTGCACTCCTGCACCCCCCTGCAGTTGCAGTCTCGAGCCCTTGTGCTCTTGCATCTGCACAATCACACTTTGCACGCTCATGCACTCACCCTCTCTTGTGCACTCGAACCATCACTTTGCACACTTGCACCCCCATGCAGTTGCAGTCTCAAGCCCTCATGCTCTCACAGCTACACAATCACATTTTGAGCATGCACCGTCTTGCACACTCAGCCATCACCTTGCACACTTGCACTCCCGTGCAGTTGCACTCTCAAGCCCTCATGCTCTTACATCTGCACAATCACACTTTGCACGCTCATGCACATGCCCTCTATTGCACGCTCAGCCATCACCTTGCACACTTGCCCCCCGATGCAGTTGTAGTCTCCATCCCTTGTGCTCTTGCACCCACATGCATTGCTGCAGTCACACTCTTGCACGCTTGTGCAGCTGCACACCCATGCACTCCGCTGCTCTCGCGTGCCCAGCACAGCCATGCACCTGCACATCCCCATTCACCTGCTCTCTCATGCATTTGCAGTCCTGAGCTCTGCTGCTCTTGCACCTATGTGCTCTTGTACCACTGCACTCTGGCACACTCGGGCAGTTGCCACACTCCTGCCCACCCTCCCCTGCACACTCAGCCTCCCTACTTGTGCGTTGGCTCAGTTGTGTGCTTGTGAATTGCAACTGGGGGGTTGCACCCACTTGCACTCACCCTCTCTTCACACTCAGGGGTCATTCTCATGCACCAGCACATCTGAGCACCTGTGCAGTTGCTCACCTCAACTTTCCCTCTGCTCTCTCAGCCTTGCCTGGGGCCTAGGGATTTACATCAAGTTCCCTCTTGCTCTGTCGCATATGGGCCTGTCCTGGCTCCCAGAGTCACCTCAGCCTTTGGCACTCCCCAGAGTCACCTCAGCCTTTGGCACTCCCCAGAGCTGCCTCATGTTGCCCCGTCCCTGGAGGCTTATAAGGCCAGGGTAGATGTGGCTCTGAGCAACCTGATGTAGTGTGAGGTATCCCTGCCCATGGCAGGAGGGTTGGAACTGGATGAGCCTTGAGGTCCCTTCCAGCCCTGACAATTCTCTGATTTCTTAAGGTTTAACTAAAAAGAAAAAAAATAGATAATCTATGAACCTAATAATCTACTGTTTGAGATCTTGGTTGTCCTGACCAGGAGCCTCCATCTTAAAATGACTACTGACCCCTTTATCCTTGGGCCATGTTCTAAAACATGGAGTTTGAGGGAAGGAATTTGGGGCTAACTCCTTCACATGCTGACCACCACCATGCAGCCAAGAGCTGTCTTGTGCTTGTTCATGGGCCAGCAGTGCACCATCACCTTCACCACCACTGAGGCCGTTCTGAAGGCTCAACCCCCACAGTGCTCCTCTTGGCAGGGCTGGGGAGCACAGGGCTTCCTTCCAGCTTGTCCTTTAATATCCCTTGTACAGGGTGGGATTGTGAAATGTTTCCTCAGTTTGGAAAGACTGAAGGTCATGGCTGGTTTGTTTGGTTTCCTTCCATTTCCAGAGTGGCACCAAAGGCTGCAGTGGCACCAACCTTGCCTACAGCCAGGCTGGGAGTGGGAAGTCATTCACCATGCAGGGACTCAGGAGTCCTTCTGTGCAGGAGGGCACAATCCCCAGAGACTGAACACATCTTGAGGGATGGGATCCACCCAGAGGGACCTGCACAAGCTCAGAAGTGTGCCCATGTGAACCTCATGAGTTCAACAAGGCCAAGTGCCAGGTTCTGCGTCTGGGTTGGGGTAAACCCTGGTGTCAATCCAGGCTGGGCATGAAGGGCTGGAGAGCAGCTGTGAGGAGAAGGACTTCAGGGTGCTGGGAGTGGGTGCAAAGATGGACAAGAGTCAGCACCAAGTGCTGCCAGCCCAGCCCCAGCCTGTCCTGGGCTGATCCCCAGCAGAGTGGGCAGCAGGGGCAGGGAGGGGATTGTGCCCCTCTGCTGTGCTCTGCTGAGAACCCCCTGCAGTGCTGGGACAGCTCTGGAGTGCTCAGCACAGACAGGGACCTGTTGGAGCAGGGCCAGAGGAGGCCACAGCAGTGCTGGCAGGGCTGGAAGGGCTCTGCTGTGAGGCCAGGCTGGCAGAGTTGTGCTTGGGCAGGCTGGAGAGGAGAAGGCTCCAGGGAGAGCTTCTGGTGGCCTTGCAGTGCTTGAAGGGGACAATCAGAAAGCTGGGGACAGACTTTTTCTCAGGGCCTGTTGTGACAGGCCAAGGGGTGATGGTTTGGAACTAAAAGAGGGAGAGTGAGAGTGGAGAGAAGGGAGAAATGTTTGCCCCTGAGGGTGGTGGGAGCCTGGCCCAGGTTACTCAGAGAGGTGGGAGCTGCCCCACCCCTGGCACCATTGCAGGTGAGGTTGGTTGTGGCTCTGAGTAACCTGCTCTGGTTGCAGCTGTCCCTGCTGAGTGCAGGGGGTTGGACCACTTGGCCTTGAAATGTCCCTTCCCACCCAAACCAGTCTGTGACTCCATTCCTGTGTTACACCTGTGAGTGCCAGGAGGGCTTGGAGGAAGTGCTGCCAGGAGGCAGGCCTCCAGCTGGCGCTGAGGGTCCCTGGGCTGCCTTCTCACCATCCTTTTGAGAACCTTACCCACCAATTGTTCCTGTTTTGTGCAGCATGCAGAGAGCACCAGGTCCTTGATGAGAGCTGGAGAGGCACAGTGAAGACACTTAGGACCTGTTAGGAGCCGATGCCAAGCGGCAGCTGGAGGTGAGGTGGAGTCAATATGTCTTAACTAGCTCAGATAAATGCTCTCAGGAACGTCTCACAGAAGTGCAGCAGTAGGCTGTCTGCAGCTGAACACCAGGACATGAAGCAAGTGATGAATGTGGAAGCCAAGAGGAGATTCTGAGGGGCTTCAGTGTAAGTTTAGTGGCAGAAGGAGCAGGATCCAGTCAGAGATGTGCCCTCTGTGTCCTGCTTGAGAGATGGCAGCAGCTTAAAAGCAGCTGAGTGAAAACAAGGCCAAGTGCAAGGTTCTGTGTCTGGGTTGGAGCAACCTAGGCTGGGGTTGAAGGGCTGGAGAGCAGCCCTGAGGAGAAGGACTTGGGGGTGCTGGGGGTGCAAAGATGGACAGGAGCTGCTGCCAGCCCAGGCCCAACCTGTCCTGAACTGATCCCCAGCAGCGTGGGCAGGAGGGGCAGGGAGGGGATTGTGCCCCTCTGCTATGCTCTGCTAAGAGCCCCCTGCAAGGAGGGAATAAAATCCTCCTGGGGTAATTTCTTCCTAATCCTCTCCACAGAATCATTTAGGTTGGAAAAAGCCCTTTGGGATCATCAGGTCCATCTCCCAGCTGCCTCCAAAGCAGGGGGTTCTGTGCTGCATGAATCTTTGATCTAATGCAGTGTAGCAGAGCCTGATCCCATGATCTGTCCAAACCAAAAGAGGCTGATCCTGTTCTGAGGTCACAGCAGAGATCAATTCCCATGGGAACACAAGGAGAATCAGAGAATGGTAAGGTTGGAAGGAACCTCAGAGATCATCCAGTTGCAACCCCCTGCCATAGGCAGGGACACCTCCCACTAGCACAGGTCACTCAAGGCCTCATCCAACCTGGGCTTGAGGGAGGGAGCAGCCACAACCTCCCTGGCAAGGTTGCCAGTTTCCAGGAACGCAGGAGGGTAAACTTCCCTGGGGCTGCTCCTTGTAAAAGTGATCTCTTGGTGGCTTTGCAGATGGTTTTGCACATATACTGGAGGGAGCTGCAGGTCTCCTGCCCTCCTTCCCTTCCCCACAGGACTGCCCTGGTGCAGAAAGCCAAGGCAGGAGCAGCTTCAGCCACACAGATGTGCTGCGGCAGGTTGGATTTAAGGTGCTCCTGGCTTTCAGGGAGACAAAACCCCTCTCTGCTCTGCATTGCCAGCATGTGAGGAGAGGGAGGGTGGGAGAAGAGGGCTGCATGTCTGCAGCTTCCCAGCCTTTGTTCCACAGCAGCACTGACACAGGTTTCCATGACGACTGCAGTTGGCACTGGGAGGACTGGCGTTGGGCAGAACAGTTTCCAGGGCAACACCATGGCAGCAGTGACAGCCACTGCCTGTTGCTGCCTCCACTGAGGGACTGAGGGAGCCATGCCCCATGGGGTCTGAAAGCCGAGGCTGACCCACAGCTTTCCTCTGTGCCTCCCAGTTCTCCTCCAAAATCTCATTTCTTTGCCTTACAACATGACCTTTGGTGACTCTTGAGCCCCCAGATCACTTCCTGTGTCACAAAACCCTCTGAAGAGCAAGTTCCCTGGAGCTGAGCAAGGACATGGCTCCCATCAGTCTGCTAGGGGGGCAAACAGCCATGTCCTCAGCTGGCTTGAGTTGGGGACTGGAACATCTCTCATGAGGAAAGGCTGAGAGCTGAGGCTGGTTAGCCTGGAGAAGGCTCCAGGGAGACCTTAGAGCAGCCTTCCAGTACCTGAAGAGGCTCCAGGAGAGCTGGGGAGGGACTTTTGATGAGGGCTGGGAGTGCCAGGATGAGAGACAATGGCTTTGAACTGGGAGAGGCTGAGAGGGGATCTTATCAATGCTTACAACCATCTAAGGGTTAGGTGTCAAGAAGATGGGGCCAGACTCTCCTCAGTGGTCCCCAGAGGTAATGAGCACAAACTTGAGCATAGGAAGTTCCACCTAAACACAAGGAGGAGCTTTGTTACTTTGAGGGTGGCAGAGCCCTGGCACAAGCTGCACAGAGAGGTGGTGCAGTCTCCATCTCTGGAGGCTTTCAAGGCCCACCTGGATGTGTTCTGTGTGGTCTGCTTTGTGTGATGCTGCTCTGGCAAGGAGGTTGGACTCTGGAATAGGTTGCCCAAGGAGGCTGTGGCTGCCTCTTCCCTGAAGGTGTCCAAGGCCAAGCTGGATGAGGCCTTGGGCAGCTGAGTCTAGCTGAGAGCTGTCTCTGCCTGTGGCACAGAGGGGGTTGGAGGAGATGAGCTCTGAGATCACTTGCAGCCTGAGCCATTCTGGGATGCTGTGACTCTTTGGAAGTCAGGCTGCAGTGCCTGTCACTGTCACACCCAGCTCCCCATAGCCCAGGTGAGAGGAGAGAGGGAAGAGCTTTGGTGATGAACCTGGCAGCTGTGGAGGTGCCGTGGGAAGTGCAGGCAGCTCCTGTAGAATTCCAGGTGCGGAGGGGGCTGGTGTGGGAGGGCAGGGAGAGCTCTCCATTGTTTGGCACTTTTTATGTAGGTTCTGTCAAGATTTTGCTTCACATTTTGCTTCTTGAAGGTCTTCTCCAACCTAAAGGCTTCTGATTCTGCACGTGTAGACTGCTGGCAGGACTATGGACAGTGGAATCAGTGCGGGGGGGACCAGGACAGGCTGCAGAGTTGTGCCCAGGCCAACCTCATGGCATTCAACAAGGCCAACTGTAAGGTCCTGCACCTGGGTAGGCACAATGCCAAGCANTCTGGAGCCCCCAGCACAGGAAGGACATGGAAGTGTTGGAGTGGGTCCAGAGGAGGCCACCAAGATGCTGAGAGGGCTGCAGCAGCTCTGCTGTGAGGACAGGCTGAGAGAGTTGGGGCTCTGCAGCCCGGAAAGGAGAAGGCTTCCAGGAGACCTTGGAGTGGCTTTGCAGGATCTGAAAGGGGCTACAGGAAAGCTGGGGAGGGACTATTGACAAGGGCTGGGAATGCCAGGACAAGGGACAATAGGTTTGAAGTGGCAGAGGGGAGGCTGAAAGTAGGGATGTTAGGAGGAAGTTGTTTGCAGTGAGGGTGGTGAGACACTGGCACAGGTTGCCCAGGGAGGTTGTGGAGCACAGAATCACCCGATGTGATCACTGGAGGTGATCTCCCTGGAGGTGTTCAAGGCCAGCTTGGATGAGGCCTTCAGTGAGCTGTACTAGTGGGAGGTGTCCCTGCCTATGGCAGAGGGTTGGAACTGGCTGATCTTTGAGGTCACTTCCAACCTTCCCATTCTATGACTCTGGGTATTTAACAGCCTGGCTCTGCCTGCCCAAGCAGGATTTTTGGAACATCTTTAAATTGAACTAATTTGGAGGAAGTTTGTTGAGCCCATCTGTGTGTAAGGGTTGGGACTCTGGGTGTTTCCTCAGAGGGGTCAAGATGCCTCCCACACTTGAGGGATTCAGCAAAGCCCTGAGTGAGTACTGACCCTGGCTTTGATTTTGAGAAGCTCCCTACAGCTGAAGAGGTTTTAGAGCCTCTGCCACAGCACAGAGCTCTGGTGGTTGGAAAAAACCTTCAAGATCATCCACTCCAACCATTCTCTAACTCTACCAAGGCTGGTGCTAAACTACATCTCTGTGGCTTTTAAACCCCTCCAGGTATGAGGATTCAGCTCCCTCCCTGGGCAGCCTGGGCCAGTGTTTGAGAACCCTTTCAGGGAAGAAGTTTCTTCTAATGACCAATCTCATATTGGCAGTTCATTGACAGGATCTGAACATGAACCATTGTGTGGCCAAGAAGGCCACCAGCATCCAGGGCTGGATCAGCAACACTGTGGGCATCAGGACCAGGGCAGAGGTTGTGCCCCTGTACAAGCCACTGCTGAGGCCACACATTAAGTCCTGCATTCACTTTTGGAGCCTCCATAATGTCCCTGGGCAACCTGTTCCAGTGTCTCACCACCCTCATGGGAAAGAATTTTTTCCTCATGTCTCATCTCAGTCCAGCTTCAGACGTTCACAGGATGTCAGGGATTGGAGGGGACCCAAAGAGCTCNTAAACATTGATTAAATCCCCTCTCAGTCTTCTCTTGTGCAGACTAAGCAGCCCCAGGTCCCTCAGCCTCTCCTCACCAGACAGCGCTCAGTCCCCTTAGCATCCTCACAGCCATCCCTTGGACCCTCTCCAGCAGATTCCTGCCCCTCTGAAACTGAAGGCAGGACTCAGCTTCTTCCAGTTTGAAGCCATCACCTCTTGTCCTGTCACAACAGGTCCTGCTGTTGTCTGTCCCCAGCCTTCTGATTGTCCCCTTCAAGCACTGCAAGGCCACCAGAAGCTCTCCCTGGAGCCATCTCATTTCCAGGCTGAACGAGCACAACTCTCTCAGCCTGGCCTCACAGCAGAGCCCTTCCAGCCCTGCCAGCATGCTGTGGCCTCCTGCATGTGGAGCACACTGTGAAACCTCTTGAACACCTCCATTGATGAGGGTAGGTTGGATTCCAATCCTCAGCAAAGCTGGAGCTCAGGGGGAGATCCTGCCCAGGGTAGTGTCCTAACTCCAGCCTCTCCATACAGTCTGTAGAAGGAACCTTCCTGCCTGTCTGCAAGCCATGCTTGGAGCTGTGGGAGCCTTCTCCTTTGCCACGTTTTCCACCCAGCCCTGCTGCAGCTGCTGCCTGTTTGACTCCTCAGTAGTGGGAAGTGTCCCTGCCTATGGCAGGGTGTTGGAACTAGATGATCCTTGAGGTCCCTTCCAACCTCCCCATTCTATGATTCTGGCTTCCTCCTTTCTTTCTCTCCATTGTTTGACTTCATCAAACATCTGAAGGGGGGTGGGGGGGTGGGAAATAGAAACTTGTGGTCTGACCTTGTTACTTGTTGAGGCTTTGTGTGAAATTCAAACCCCGTGGAAACCTGTGGAGTGGGTGTGTGTGGGTGTTTGCAGAGCTGCCTGGCAGGGGAAGAGTGTGGATGGGTTCTCACCGTGCAGGATCTCGTTCAGGCAAGCACTCAGAGGTGTGGAGCCAAAATGAAACAACTCTTTATTTCCTTAGGGGAGTCAGAGCACAAATGCAGACAGNGCCATTTCAAACCCATTGCCCCTTGGCCTGGCATTCCCAGACCTTGTCAATAGTCCCTCCCCAGCCTTCCTGCCGCCCCTTTCAGATCCTGCAAAGCCACTCCAAGGTCTCCTGGAAGCCTTCTCCTTTCCAGGCTGCAGAGCCCCAACTCTCTCAGCCTGTCCTTATAGCAGAGCTGCTGCAGCCCTCTCAGCATCTTGGTGGCCTCTTCTGGACTGGCTCCAACAGTTCCATGTCCTTCCTGTGCTGGGGGCTCCAGAACTGCACACAGGACTGCAGGTGGGGTCTGAGGAGAGCAGAGCAAATGGGCACAATCCCCTCCCTTGCCCTGCTACCCACACTGCTCTTGCTGCAGCCCAGTTCTCCATTCTGGCAGAGGGCTTCTCCTTCCCAGTTCCCAAACCTTACCCTCCTAAAGCCCATCTCACTTACCCAGGGCTTCCAATCATGCCAAATTCTGCTGTGACTCAGTTCCTCAGCTGCTGGCTAGAATTTGGTCAGTCACAGAAGAGAGGTTTCAGCTGGCAGAGCAACTGTGAGCTACTAGAGACATAATGAGGTAAAATTCTCTATCAAACACCTCTAAGATGTGTTTTCAAGGTCAGCATCCAGCCCCTGCTCTCCTCCACTGGGGCCTTGTGATGTGACAAGAGTGCTGCCCTGCTGCTGGCCAGCAGTGCTGTCTGCTCTTTGGGGACTCAGCCCAGCCTCAGCAGAACCTCTCTGCCATGGAGCAGGAATACCCAATGTGGGAGCAAGGAGGAGTCTTTGGCAAGCTGATCAGCTCTGGAGAATCAGCCCCTGAGAAAGGGCAACTTTCAGCAGAGCAGTAGGGCTCTGAGATGACTTTTTTTTTCCCCTTGACTGCCACCTCTGCAGCTGGGAAGAAAGAAACCAATTTCCTTGCAATTTGCATCTTCTCAGTGTCTTTTATGTCCCAAACCTGTCAGCAGAGCCCTGGAAACAAATCTCCTGTTCCTCTTTGGAAGAGATGGGATTTAGATTTGCTTTCATATGGCCCAAGTTTAATTCTCTCTGCTCTGCTGCTCTCCCACACCTCAGCAGCCCCAGGCCAGAGGGCACTTTGGTTGGAACACAGCAGCCTAAGGGAGCCCATGGGTTGTGGTGCTGTTTGCTGGCAGCCAGCTGCTTTCTTCTCCCTCCAGGCACTCACAGGCAATGCCCCCCAGTTGGTGATTTTTGGTTCTGCTTTGCAGGGCTTCTACCTGCTGAGCCTGCCCAGCTGGCAGTGAAACCAGGTCCCCTCAAACCCCAGGGAGATCTTGGAGCAGAGGAGCAGAGAAGTAGGTCTGGAGGGGATCTCCTGTGGTGTTTCTGGCTGAGGCTTGTAGGATTTCATAGCAGTCATTGCAACTGTGGTGCAGGGCATGGTTCAGCCTTTTCTCCCATGAGGCCAGGCTGGCAGAGTTGGAATTGTTCAGCCTGGGGAACAGAAGGCTCCAGGGAGACCTTCTGGTGGCCTTGCAGTGCTGTAAGGGGTCGATCAGAAAGCTGGGGACAGACTTTCTCTCAGGGCCTGCTGTGACAGGCCAAGGAGGGAGGATTTGGAACTAAAAGAGGGAGATTGAGAGCGGAGAGAAGGGAGAAATGTTTGACACTGAGAGCCTGGCCCAGGTTGCCCAGGTGGGAGCTGCCCCATCCCTGGCAGCATTGCAGGTGAGGTTGGACAGGGCTCTTGAGCAACCTGCTGAGTGCAGGGGGGTTGGCCTAGATGAGCTTCAAAGGTCCCTTCTAGCTTCAAGCACTTCCTTTTGTGTCCCTGGGCCTCCCCCATGGCCAGAACTTGTGTTGGTGGAGACCTGCTTTACAGTGCCACTTTCTTTCAGTGATCTTCCCACCTCTCTGGAGATGAACTGGAATGGATTTCCAGCAGGTCTTGAAGTAACTGCTTGTGAAAATTGGATTCCTCCTGTCAGGGGAGGGAGAAGGAGGTGGGAGGAAAGCAGTAGGCAGAGGTGTTAGGAAGAGTACAAGGATGGAGATGAAGGGGAAGGGGGGGGATCCAGGAAAGAGAATGAGGAGCTGGGGACCAGAAAGACATAAAATGCTCTCCTTGTTTTTCACAAAGCTCCTTCCAGAGCACCACCTCTACCCAAGGCAGCAGTTCCTACAGCTAGTTGGGTCCCTGTGCACACTGTGTCAAGCCACAGAGCAGCTCACTGAGTGCAGGATGCTCACCTTTCATTGAGGTGCACATGAGGTGTGGCCTAGAGAGGACCTAGGCATGACCTGTGTGCTCCCAGGGCTGTTGTGTCAGGCTGCCTGCTCTGCCTTTCAGGAGCATGGGAGGAGGCTGGTCCAGCTGCAGGGCAGCTATGGAGAGGACTTGGCTAGCCTGAGGAACCCCAGAATGCCAGCTTGGAAGGGACCCCAGGGATCATCTGCTCCAACCCTTCAAGGTGATGGTGGAGTTGAACTGAGCTGGCCCAGCAGCCTGGCATGCTGAGGGTTAAAAATGTCCAGTGCAGGGGATCCACCACTTCACTTGGGGATGGTTCTGGTGTCTGACTGTGCTCATGAGGAAACATTTTCTTCTGGAGTCCAATGGGAATGTCCCCAGCAGAAACCTGTCCCCATCACCTGGAGGTGAGGAGGAAGTTCTTCAGCATGAGGGTGGTGAGAGCTTGGAATGGGTTGCCCAGGGTGGTGGCTGAGGCCCCATCACTGGAGGTAAGGCCAGGCTGGATGAGGCTCTGGGCAGCCTGATCTAGGGTAGGCTGTCCCTGGGCATGGCAGGGGGGTCGGAACTGAATGATCTTTGTGGTCCCTTCCAACCCTGACTCTGTGCTTCTATGAATAAACCCAACTGGGCAGCAGCAGCGTTCTGTTCACACTGCAGCTTTGCAGAGCCATGACCTTCACTTTCCTCTTGTCCTCAGGGCT
Source organism: Eubucco bourcierii (assembly GCA_013396675.1). Lineage (NCBI taxonomy): Eukaryota > Metazoa > Chordata > Aves > Piciformes > Ramphastidae > Eubucco > Eubucco bourcierii. Next base: position 250,878 of record VWZE01016578.1, on the reverse strand, counting down.
CAGCAGTGCCTCAGACTGTCCCAGGTGCTGGTGCTGTGAGCAGGAAGAGTGCTGGAGTGGAGGTGGCTGCCACTGCTGGAAATTTCCCTTGTCTGCAGAGCAGCAGCAGGTGCTGCAGAGGTCACTGGTGTGTTTGCTGCTCCTGCTAACCACCTCCTGGGCATTGCTTACACAGGCAAAAAGCAAGCTCAGCCTTCCACAATGCTGGACTTCAGCTGCTCAGCACGGAACTAGGCAGTCCTATGCTGTCCACCTCAAAATTAGCTTTCATAGCATCATAGAAGAGACCTTTAAGATCACTGAGTCCAACCCTGAACCCAGCAGTGCCAAGGCACCACCAAACCATGCCCCTCAGCACAAGAGCAGCTCTACAGAGGACTTGGGGGATGCTGGTGGGGGAGAAGCTGGACATGAACCAGCAATGGGCACTGGCAGCCCAGAAGGCCAAGGGCAGCCTGGGCTGCATCCAAAGCAGTGTGGACAAAGATGGAGAGAGGGGATCCTGCCCCTCTGCTCTGAGACCTCACCTGCACTGCTGGTCCAGCTGTAGGGACCACAAGAGAAACATGGAGCAGGGACATCTCTCAGCTGGATTCATTGCCCAAGGCCTCATCCATGCTGGCCTTGAACACCCTCAGGGAGGGGACATCCATCACCTCTCTGTGCAACCTATTCCAGAGCCCAGCTGTGTGCTGCTGAGGCAAAGATCTGCAGCTCTGCAGGCAGAGGACAAGCTGGGAACGAGGAATCACCTCAGCACCATCTGCTGCCTGCAGAGAGATCTGCTGCTCAGCCAGCAGCTCCTGGGCAAGGTGAAGTTGCTTGGTGAAGACCCTTGGGGTTGACACAGCTTGGTGCGTGGCTCATCTTTCTCACTGCTTTGAGGGAGCACTTTTGACTTAACCCACTCTACCTCTGCAGGGCTTTTCACTAAGAGAAAGCCATTTGGGGCCTCCTGCGAGGGCAGCTGTCCACCTTTCCTCTTCTCTTTCAGCTTCCCCGCGGCCAGAGGCTCGGAGCAACCCCTCCACCATAGCCCCTTGCAGCACCCCTCGCCTTCACCCCGCCGACTACCACCAAGGGCTGCAAGTGGCTGCCCCCCGTGGGCGGTGTTCCGCGGCGCTGCAAGACGCCAAATCTCTGCGGGTTTCCACCCAACCCTCGCTGTAGCTAGGGTAAAGGACATCGCTTCTCTGCTCTCTGGTGCCCTGTGCCCGCCCCGCAGTTTCCGTAAGCGGCTCTGGCACCACCGTCCCCACGTCTCTCGGTGGGAATCTCTCCTGTCGCTCACGAGAACGAGGCTGCCACGGCCCCGCCGCCGCCGCCCGCCCCAGCCGCGCTACGGTGGCCGCGCGGGGGTCGCGATGCCTCCCACTGATTGGCTGACGGCGAGGAGTTGGCTGTAAGTAATTGGAGGCCCTCGGCCAGGAACTTGGCGCTGATTGGGTGCCTGCTTCTGCCCGCTTCCGGGGAGGCTTGGCGCCGGGAGAGCAAGATGGCGGCGGCCGCGTTCCGTCTGTGGTGGCTGCTGGCCGCGGTGGTGGCCAGGGCTGAGGGGGGACCCCGCACCTTGGTGCTGCTGGAGAATAGCAACCTGCGGGACACGCACTCGCTCTTCTTCCGCAGTCTGGCGGGTAGGGCTTGGGGAGGCTGTTTGGGACAAGTGGCTGGGCCGAAGGAGGAGATGGTAGCTCCCTAGGGAGAGAAGGGTTTGGGTTCCCCTGACCGAGCCGAGAGAGGAGGTTGGGCGTGAAGGACTGTTTGGGGTCTCCTGGCCTGGCTGAGGAAGGCATTTTGAAGAGCCTCTGGGGTTGAGAGGGGGAGAGTGGGGTCCCTTAGCGGCGCCGAGGGAGGAGAGCAAGGGTTAAGGGAGGTGGTTGTGGTTCTTTGGGCAGGCTGACTGAGGAGACTGAGAATTAGGGGAGTGTTTGGGGTCCCGTGACTGGGCCGAGGGATGAAATGGGGCTTGTTTCCTTGGCTGTGCCTTTGTTTTGGGTCTCCTGCAGCTTTAGTCCCCTCTTGACGAGCGTCAGTTGGGCATCCTTGCAGCAAAGAGGCTCTTCGGGGAACCGCTCCTGCCTGGTTTTGTGTGGGAACACCCCAGGGGTGCTCCCCAGAAAGCCCCTCAGAACCCACATGTTCCAAAAGAATGCTGTTTGTGGGGGACGTGAAAGTCAGGCTCTTGCTGCTGCTCCATGCCTCGATTCTGTGCAGTGCAGAAGCTGTCACTCTTGTCTCTCGTGGCTGCAGACAGAGGCTTTGACCTCACTTTCCGGACTGCAGACGACGCAGGCCTCTCGCTGATCAAATATGGAGAGTTTTTGTATGACAACTTGATCATCTTCTCACCATCCATAGAAGGTAAATGCAGGAGGGGAAAACTCCATTGCCCTTGGAGCTTGGTGGCATTTTTGGAAGGAGATCTCCACCTGTCTTGTGAGCTTGATTAGATCTTGCTTTGTGGATGTTAACCCTTTGTGTGTGTAGTAACTGGTTGTGAGCTGCAGATGTTTCCAGACCATTGAGAGTGGCTCTTTCAATCACAGGATGTGATTTGGTGCCTTGCAGGGATTTTAATTCTGCCATGGTGTAATTGCTGAGAACTAATAATAGATTTCTGCCATCTGCTTTCAGATTTTGGTGGAAACATCAACGTGGAAACCATCACAGCTTTCATTGATGGTGGCGGCAGTGTCCTGGTCGCTGCCAGCTCGGATATTGGTGAGTAGAAACCCTCCTCAGAGCACATCAGCACCTTCCAGCCACTCCTTGTACCTGGGAGCTCTGCTGCTTACACTCTGCAGGGAGTAAATAGTTTAATCATAAAATGGGAAGGTTGGAAGGGACTTCAAAGCTCAGCCAGTTCCAACTCCTGCCATAGGCTGGGACACCTCCCACTAGCACAGGTCAGTCAAGGCCTCATCCAACCTGGCCTTGAACACCTCCAGGGAGGGAGCAGCCACAGCCTCCCTGGGCAACCTGTGCCAGTGTCTTACCACCCTCACTGCAAACAACTTCCTCCTAACATCCACTTTCAGTCTCCCCTCTGCCACTTCAAACCCATTCCTCCTGTCCTGGCATTCCAAGCCCTTGTCAGTAGTCCCTCCCCAGCCTTCCTGCAGCCCCCTTCAGATACTGGAAGGCCACTCCAAGGTCTCCTGGAAGCCTTCTCTTCTCCAGGCTGCAGAGCCCCAAATCTCATAGCCTGTCCTTATAACAGAGCTGCTGCAGCACTCTCAGCATCTTGGTGGCCTCCTCTGCACTGGCTTCAACACTTCCATGTCCTTCCTGTGCTGGGGGCTCCAGAACTGCCCCCAGGACTGCAGCTGGGGTCTGAGGAGAGCAGAGCAAAGGGGTACAATCCCCTCCCTTGCCCTGCTGCCCGCACTGCTCTTGCTGCAGCCCAGCACACAGTTGCTGTCTGGGCTGCACTCACACTGCAGGCTCAGGTGGAGCTTTTCATCAACCCTTTTAATCATCCTTCTCTTGAGTGTCTGCAACAAAACTGTGGAGAAAACAACACGGTTTCCTGCTGTGAACCTTGGGGTTTGTGCTGTAGGAATTGGGTTACTGGTAGCCTTTCGGGGTGTTTTAGCTGGGGGAGGTTGTGTTGCTCCTCAGAGCTGGGCTTGCAGAGTGTCAAAGATATGACTCTGAGCTGGATTTACTTCTGCTTTAAGTGCTGAGACTGGTGTCACACCCTGAACGTGCCAGGTGACCGAGTCTGTTGTGCCCTTCCAGGTGACCCTCTGCGGGAGCTGGGCAGCGAGTGTGGCATCGAGTTTGATGAGGAGAGGACAGCTGTCATCGACCACCACAACTATGACATATCTGACCCTGGCCAGGTAAAGGGGGTTGGTAATGAGAGCCCAGGTGGGAAGGCTTGGGGATGACCTTCCTGTCCTTGACAGGCACTGAGTGCAATGGCTCAGATGCAGGACAGTCCCAGGACAGCAGTGTGCATGTCCCTGGGGGAGTTTTCCTCCCAATGTCAGCCAGTACTGTAAATAAGGTCTGAACTGTTGTGGAACCAAAGAGTCACAGAATGGCTCAGAGCTCTTTTACTCCAACCCCCCCATCATGGGCAGGGACACCTCTCAACTAGACTCAGCTGCTCAAGGCCTCGTCCAGCCTGGCCTTGAACACCCCCAGGGCAGAGACAGCCACAGCCTCCCTGGGCAACCTATCCCAGAGTCTCACCACCCTCATACTGAAGAACTTCTTCCTCAGATCCAGTCCAACCCTGCTCTGCCTCGGCTCCAAACCATTCCCCCTTGGCCTATCTCAGACACCCTCAGCAAAAGTCCCTTTGCAGTCTTCCTGCAGGATCCCTTCGGGAACTGGTAGGCAGCTCTAAGGTGCCCCTGGAGCCTTCTCCTCTGAAGGCTTCACACCTCAAGGTCCCTCAGCCCCTGCATCATCCTTGTGGCCTGCTCTGGACTCACTGCAGCAGCTCTGTGTCTTTCTCATGATGATTTGTGATTGAATGAGGCTGTTGAAGCAGCAGCTGGATGCTGTCCTAATTTAAAGATGAAAGTTAGAATCACAGAATCATTTGGGTTGGTGAAAATCTTTGAGATGATTGCATCCAACCATCCTCTGACTCTGCCAAGGCTGGTGCTAAATCATGGCCCTCAGCACCCACAGCTCTGCAGAGATGGGAATTCAGCCTCCTCCTTGAGGAGTCTGATACAGGCCTTGACAACCCTCAAGGGGAAGAAATTGTTCCTCATGTCCAACCTAAACCTCCCCTGACATAACCTGAGGCCATTTCCTCTTCTCACTTGTTCCTTGGGACAAGCTTCCAACTCCCACCTGGCTCCAGGCTTCTTTCAGAGAGTTGCAGAGGGCAATGAAGTCTCCCCTCAGCCTCCTTTTCTCCAAGCTGAACAACCCCAGGGCCTTCAGCTGGGAAGTCAGTAAACATGGGGAAATAAAACACTGTGGGTCCTGCTCTCTTTCCCAAAAGGTGCTTTAGGTGCTTTACATTTCCTTATGCACCACAATTTAATTTGATTTAAGCAAATGCTTGGTTTTGGCTTTTCAGTTAGTTTTAATTTATAATTATCATTCACCCAACAGCTGCCCAGTTCTTACTGTCTGTAAAAACACAATAAACTTTCACAGAATCACAGGAGGGTAGGGGTTGGAAGGGATCTCTGGAGATCATCCAGTTCAACATCCTTGCCAAAGCAGGATCACCCAGGGCAGGTCACACAGGGACACATCTAGGAGGATTTGGAATGTCTCCAGAGTAGGAGGCTCCACAAACTCTGGGCAGCCTACTCCAGGGCTCTGTCACCTTCACAGTGAAAAGGTTTTTCCTTATGCTTTGGCAGAACCTCCTCTGCTCCAGCTTGCCCCCAGTGCCCCTTGTCCTGTCCTTGGCCACCCCTGGGCAGAGCCTGGCTGCATCCCCCCCACACTGCCCTGCACATCTTTAGCAGCAGCACTGAGGGCAGCCCTCAGGCTCCTCTGCTCCAAGCTGCCAGCCCCCTCAGCCTGGCCTCACAGGAGATGTTCACTGCCTGCAGCATCTCTCTGGCTCTGGCCTGGACTCTTTCAAGCACTTCCCTGTCCTTGAACCGAGCTGCCCACAACTTTCACATGAACATGAGAAGCTGTTGCTTGTGCTAGACCCTGAGGAAGCTCATCCCCATGCTCTCTCTCCTTGCTCCCAGCACACTCTGATCGTGGCAGATGCTGAGAACCTCCTGAAGGCCCCCACCATTGTGGGGAAGGCAGTGTTGAACCCCATCCTGTTCCGAGGAGTTGGGTAAGTGGCCCAAGGGTGGTGTGGGCAGCGAGGGGAGGTGGCTGCTGGTGGCTAAACACAACACATGGGCTGGTGTTGCTGTGAGGTCAGTGTGGAGGCACCCAGCTGTGGCTGTTAGCATAGAACTACAGACTGGCTGGGCTGGGAGAGGCCTCTTAAGATTATCCAGTCCAACCAGCAACACAACACCACCATGGCCACCAAACCATGACTGCAAGTGCCATGGCCACAGGGTTCTTGAACACCTCCAGGGGCAGGGACTGCACCACCTCCCTGGGCAGCTTGTGCCAGTGCCTGGCCACTCTTGCAGCAAAGAAATTGTTCCTCATATCCAACCTAAACCTCTCTTGACACAATTTCAGGCCATTTCCTTTCCTCTCATTGCCTGATATGAGGGAGAAGAGCCCAACCCCCACCTGACTCCAACCTCCTTTCAGGGAGCTGTAGAGAGCACTGAGGTCTCCCCTCAGTCTCCTCCACTCCACACCCCCATCTCCCTCAGCTGCTCCTCTCCAGCCCTGTTCTCCACACCCTTTACCATCTTCATTGCCCTTCTCTGGATGTGCTCCAGCCCCTCAATGTCCTTGGAAGGAGGGGCCAAAAACTGAGCTGAGCTAACATCACCAAACAGCTTAAGCTGGTGGGTCAGGAAGGTTTCTCAGTACAATTGGTGAGACTTTCCAGTGTGTGTGAAGGTTTGGGAGTTCCCCACCCCCCCACACTTTGTAAAATGACCCAGACTAGCACTCAGTCGGCTGGAAGTTAAATGATGAAGCTCTATTTACAGCTCAGCACAATGTACAGCAGATATTTACACTATATACACAATATTTACAGAAATATACAAGTAAAAGGTAATACAGCAACACAACTCCCCTCCCAGAAATCAGAGACCCCAGGAGGGGCTCCCAACCACCCTTCCACCTTCTCCCCACCCCTGTACCTTACCCCAAGGTTTGCCTTACGTGCAAGGTAAATTAGGAGGATCAGCCAGGGGGTTTAGAAGAAAAGTGGTTAGTGAGGATTAATCAGCAGAGGAGCCAGAGCCCAGAAGCTGCTAGATCGCCCCAGCAGCTCCTGCTCAAGTAAGCGACAGAGAGCAACTGACTTATCTATTGTTTTGGTTAGTGTTCCCAAACAATCCTCCAGCAAGCGTATGAGTGAAGTAGACATCATGATGTTTTCCTTTCACAACCTATAGTGTAATATTGTCTATTAAAATATTCCAATTAGCCTCAAACCAGCACAGTGTGTCTTGAGGAAATGTTTTGCATCTTGGGCTGTGTGAGCTCTGTGGTTGTCTTGCACATCCAAAGTGTGAGGAGGTTGGTAGAGCTGTGAGTTCCTCTGTGTGTGGGGGTCCCTGGGATGTTCCTGTGCTGCTGACAGTGCCTGTCCCCACCAGAATGGTGGCTGATCCTGACAACCCACTGGTGCTGGATATCCTGACTGGCTCCTCCACCTCCTACTCCTTCTTTCCAGACAAGCCCATTACTCAGGTATGCTCCATTCCTTTATCTCCTCCTTTGGGCCATGCCTTTGGGATTAAGTCCTCCAGATTTCAGCAGCCTGGGGAAATCCTCAAGTGTTTCATGTCCTGATGGATTTGGGTCAGGCTGTCACCTGCTTGCCATCATTGCCCTGGGAATCTTCCTCTTTGCTTTTTTTAGGGGGGGAAATGTCCCCTGTGAGGGAAACTTTGGCAGAAGGGTTGAGCTAGATCAGAGCATATCTCCTGGTGGAATTCCAGTCAAAAAGGGCAGAAGCTGTGAATCTCTGTACTGGTTATTTGGAGCTTTTTGGCTTCTCCTTGATTGTTGCAGTCAGACTATTCCACTCTGTAGATTAACTCTGATCACAGGCTCACAGGTTGCAGTGGGTTGGAAGGGACACTCGAAGGTCATCTTAGAATCACAGAATCAGTCAGGGTTGGAAGGAACACCACAAGGATCATCCAGTTCCAACCCCCCTGCCATGGGCAGGGACACCCTACCCTAGATCAGGCTGGCCACAACCTCATCCAACCTGGCCTTAGACACCACCAGGGATGGGGCCTCAATCACTTCCCTGGGCAACCCATTCCAGGCTCTCACCACCCTCATGGTGAAGAACTTCTTCCCAACATCCAATCTGAATCTACCTATTTCTAGCTTTGTTCCATTCCCCCTAGGCTCATTGCTACCTGGCAGCCTAAAAAGCCCCTCCCCAGCAATCTTGTAGCCCCCTTCACATACTGAAAGGTCCCAAGAAGGTCACCTCGGAGCCTTCTTCTCTCCAGACTGTCCAAGCCCTGTGGTCAGCAGGGCCGTCTCCAACTACATCAGGCTGCACAGGACCACAATGAGTCTGATCTTGAATGTCTCCAGGGATGGAGCCTCAACCATGACCCTGAGGAATCCATTCCAGTGTCTCCCCACCCTCGCTGTGCACAACTCCCTCCTCATACCCAACCTAAATCCGCCCTACTCCAGTTTGCCTCTCACCCTATCCCCACTGGCCCTTCCAAACAGCCCCTCCCCAGCCTCCCTGCAGGTCCCTTTCAGCTACTGAAACCATGCAGCTGTGCTAAGCAGTGGGTTGGTGGCTCCTGACTCTTGTAACCCCTCCTGGTGGCAGTACCCTCACGCGGTGGGCAGGAACACGCTGCTGATCGCGGGGCTGCAGGCGCGCAACAACGCCCGCGTGGTCTTCAGCGGCTCCCTGGACTTCTTCAGTGATGCCTTCTTCAACTCTGCTGTGCAGAAAGCCACCCCTGGCTCCAAGAGGTGTGTTGGCTTCCTGCCTGTCCCTGCCTGTTTGGGGAACTGTGTTATAGCATCATAGAATGGTTAAGGTTGGAAGGGACCTCAAAGATCATCTAGTTCTGACCCCCTGTCATAGGCAGGGACACCTTCCACTAGGACAGGTCACTCAAGGCCTCATCCAGCCTGGCTTTGAACACCTCCAGGGAGGTTGTGGAGCACAGAAGACCTCCAGGGAGGTTGTGGAGGACAGAATCACCCAACGTGATCTTTGATCACGTTGGGTGATTCTGTGCTCCACAACCTCCCTGGGCAACCTGTGCCAGTGTCTCCCCACCCTCAACCTGTGCCAGTGTCTCCCCACCCTCACTGCAAACAACTTCCTCCTAACATCCAGTTTCAATCTCCCCTCTGCCAGTTTAAACCCACTGGCTCTTGTCCTGGCATTGCAAGACCTTGGAATTGACCTGATGTCATAGAATCACAGAATGTCAGGGGCTGGAAGGGACCTCCAAAGCTCAGCCAGTCCACCCCACCCTGCCAGAGTAGAAGCACCCAGAGCAAGATCACACAGGAACACATCCAGGCAGGGTTTGAATATCTCCAGAGAGGGAGACTCAACCCCCCTGGGCAGCCTGTTCCAGGGTTCTGTCACCCTCACAGGGAAAAAATTCCTCCTCATGTTTAAATGAAACTTCCTCTGCCTCAGCTTCCACCCAGTGCCCCTTGGCCTGTCACTGGGCATCACCCAGCAGAGCCTGGCTCCAGCCTCCTGCCACTCACCCTGCACATATTGATAACCATTGCTGAGGTCACCTCTCAGTCTCCTCTCCCAGCAGCACAGCCCCAGCTCCCTCAGGCTCCTCCTAACAGGACTGTTCCATTCCCTTCAACATCTTTGTAGCTCTACACTGGATGCTGATGTCCTGTAGCACTGACACAAGTGTTTCCCACCCTGTGGGAAACAGCAGAGAGCTGGGATTCAGTTGAGGGTGAGATGTTCCCCTGACCTGCTTTAGCCCCAGCTGGGGTTTTGTGGCTGTCACATCTGTGGGTGGTTGGGGTTTGGCCTGTGGTGTGCTTTGGTTGCTCTCCTTCCTCAGCCTCGCTCTGTCCTCAGGTACTCACAGACAGGCAATTACGAGCTGGCTGTGGCCCTGTCCCGCTGGGTGTTCAAGGAGGAGGGAGTGCTGCGTGTCGGGGCCGTGTCCCACCACCGCGTGGGGGAGCTCACACCTCCCAACGCCTACACTGTCACCGACCTCGTGGTAAGGCCACCTGCTGGGCAGGAGGGCAGGGCAGAGCTGCTTTGGGAAAGGAGTCATAGAGTCACAGAATGGCTTGGGTTGGAAGGGGCCTCAGAGAATATCTACTCCAACCCCCCCTGCCACGGCCAGGGACAGCTTTCAGCTGGACTTGGTTGCTCAAAGCCTCATCCACCTTGAACACTCCCAGGGAGGAGGCATCCACAGCCTCCCTGGCAACCTGTTCCAGAGTCTCAAGAGTCTCACCACCCTCACACTGAAGAGCTTCTTCCTCAGATCGAGTCAAACCCTGCCCTTCCTCAGCTTCAAACCATTCTCCCTTGTCCTGTCACAGAATCACAGAAACACTCAGGTTGGAACCCCCCTCAGGATCACCAAGTCCAACCCAGGACCCTGACCACATCCCCAAGCACCACATCGAGATGGCCTTTAAACACACCCAGGGTTGGTGACTCCACCACATCCCTGGGCAGCTCATTCCAATCCCTGACCACTATTCCCATGAATAAATATTTCCTAATATCTAAACCTAACCTGGTGCAGCTTGAGGCTGTTCCTTCTTGTTCTATTGCTAATTACCTCTGAAAAGAAACCAGCACCAGGCTCTCCACAACCTCCTTTCAGGTAGCTGTAGACAGCCATGAGGTCTCCCCTCAGCCTCCTCTTTCTTAAACTAACCATCCCCATCTCCTCATCAGATTATTCTCCAGGCCCTTCCACAGCTTCTTTGCTCTCCTCTGCACTTGCTCCAGCACCTGCACATCTCTCCCTGCTCCTGCTGGATACAGCATGTCTAATCCCAGCCAGGATGCCTGGGATTGGCTTTCTTTGCCACCTGGGCACATTACTGGCTCATCTTCAGCTGCTTTTCGATTAGACCATGCAGGTCACTCAACACCCTTATGAAATTTGGGAGAACCTAAACTCTGAAGGGGTTGAGTTTCATTTTGGGGCACCTCCTGCTGACTCTACATGTGGGGGGCTCATTGCAGGAGTACAGCATTGTCATTGAGAAGCTCTCTGATGGCAAGTGGGTGCCCTTTGATGGAGATGATATCCAGCTGGAGTTCGTCCGCATCGATCCCTTTGTGCGCACCTTCCTGAAGAGGAATGGTAGGGAACCTGTCCCTGGGGGGGTTTGGGGACTCCAGTTGCTATTGTTGTGGTGAGACCTTACAAAAGCTCCCTGCCTTCCCTACCTCCTTGTCACCTCACCTGAATGCTGCTGTCTCCTTATGTTTAGGCAGAACCTCCTCTGCTCCAGTTTGCCCCCAGTGCCCCTTGTCCTGCCCTTGGCCACCCCTGGGCAGAGCCTGGCTGTGTCCTCCCTACACTGCCGTGCACATCTTTAGCACAGCACTGAGGGTAGCCCTCAGGCTGCTCTGCTCCAGGCTCCCAGCCCCAGCTCCCTCAGCCTGGCCTCACAGGAAATGTTCACTGCCTGCAGCATCTCTCTGACTCTGGCCTGGACTCTTTCAAGCACTTCCCTGTCCTTGAACCGAGGTGTCCACAACTTTCACATAAATATGAGAAGCAGTTGCTTGTGCTAGACCCTGAGGAAGCTCATCCCCATGATCTCTCTCCTTGCTCCTTGGGGTTTGGGGACCCTAGTGCTGTTGTTTTGGTGAGACCTCACAAAAGCTCCTTCCTCACCTCTTGTCACCTCACCTGAACACTGCTGTCTCCTGCTCAGGTGGCAAGTACAGCGTGAGGTTCAAGCTGCCCGACGTCTACGGAGTGTTTCAGTTCAAAGTGGACTACAACCGGCTGGGCTACACCCACCTCTACTCCTCCACCCAGGTGAGTGTGGTGGGGATCAACCTCCCCAATGGGACAGGTGCCTGGGCTGCAGGACCCACCTGGCTGTTCTCTGCCCTGGCAGGTGTCAGTGCGGCCCCTCCAGCACACGCAGTACGAGCGGTTCATCCCCTCTGCCTACCCCTACTACGCTGGTGCCTTCTCCATGATGGTTGGGCTCTTCATATTCAGCATCGTCTTCCTGCACATGAAGGAGAAGGAGAAGTCTGACTGAGCTCCCTGGGGGAGGAAGAGCCTTTTCCCTGGCCCCAGGCAGCACTTGGGCCCCTCGGGTGAGGACTGATGAGTGCCAGACAGGCACTGGGTCTGCGTTTGGGCTTTGTTTTTACACATGGAGGCATAAACAGAAAAGAAAATGAAATTCTGGGGGTAAATGTGTTACTGAAGTGTCTTCAGCCCTGGAGCCATGACCTTCTGGGGGTGTTCCTGGAGTTCACCGTGTTTGTCTCTCCCTGCTGTTGGAATGGTTTTGATTGGAGGTCTCCTCAGTTCCCAAAATAAAACCTGGTTCTTCTCACTATGGGTTGGAATAAGTGGATTCATCGTGTGGGGCTTTCTGTCACATCCCCAGAGCTGTGGGTGGTGTTTGAGGGACAAGTTCCCATTTCACCCTTAGCAGCTCTGGAGGTTCCGCGGGTGGACTGTGAGGGAACAGCTGGATGGTGCCAAGCTGGAGCATGGTGGAGGGCAAACAGGATTCTGGAGCATGCAGAGGGACTTTGGGCACTCCAAAAAGTGAACCACAGAGGGGTCTGAGGTGTCCCCAAAGGTATGCTGAGGAAGATGTAGCACCCCAAAAAGTCTTGCTGTGTCCCAGAAAGCAAACAGGTGGGCTCAGGGACACCCCTCAATGCTCACTAAGGGTCTTTGAGCACCCCAAACTGTACAAGAGAGGAGGGGGGTGGGGGGAAAAAGCTGTGAAATACAGTCTCAAACATACTGGGACAAAGTGGAGGAGCTGAAGGGGACAGAGAGGTGGGGTCAGGGCAAGCAGCTGTTTGGTCACATGGGGGCAGTTTTGGGGCACACAGGGCTGTTTTGGAGGCATATGGTGGGATCAGGGCACAGGGGTCTCCCCTGTCCCTACTGGAGCACTGCGGGATCGGAGGCGCTGGAGACTGCAGAGGGGATGTGGACTTGGCGGAGGTGGGGGTGGAGTGGCTGCATCTGGGGGTTCCTGCTCAGGGGTTCTCGAGCGCCCCCTCCTCCCGAGCGGCGGCGCAGGCCCCGCCCCTGACAGGCCCCGCCCCTGACAGGCCCCGCCCCCGCGTCGCTGCGTGAGCAGAGGGCCGCCCCCTTCCCGCCCGAGCGGCTGTGATTGACAGCTGGCCCCTGAGCCCGCGGGGCGGGAGCTTTGCGACGGCGGCGCTTGACGGCGGCGGCGGCACTGGCACTGGCGCTTGGCGGCGGCGGTGGTTGGCGGGGCCGGTGGTGGTGGCGGCGGGGCGGCCATGCTGCTCACCGTGTTCTGTCTGCGCCGCGACCGCAGCGAGCTCACCTTCTCCCTTCAGGTGGATGCGGACTTTGAACTGCAAAACTTCCGCGCTCTCTGCGAGCTGGAGTCCGGTATCCCGGCGGCCGAGAGTCAGGTCAGGCCCTGCCCGCCTACGGGCTCCCCCTGAGGACCGGTGGTGGGCCCGGTCTTATCCCTCTCTTACCCGGGGTTGGGGTCCTCTGGACTGGGAAGGGCTGCTTCCCTCCTTCAGCCCCCGGGGCCTCCGCCCCGCCGGACTCCGGAGTTTGGGGTTATTTTGGGTGGGGATGTTCCTGTTCCGTCCCCGTTGCCGACCTTTGCGGTTCTGGGGAGAAACGCGTCCCGTTTCCCCTCGAAATCCGTCTCTTCCCCTTGGGAGAGAGGTCCCTAAGGGCTCAATGTCTGCCTGGGAAAGGGGGGTCCTTCCGCAGCGGGGCTGGAAGGGAGAAGAAATTTGGGGTTTATTGAGCGATTTGATGTTTAAATGAGCGAGGATTTGGAGCCAGAGGAACGGAGGTCAGAGGGCGGGGGAAGGTCGCGCCCCATCGTCCCCTCAAACCTCAGGCAGCGAGGTTGAAACGTTGAGGCGTAGGTTTCGTTATCTTATTGAATTCCTGCCCGTGTCTGGGGCGCAAAAGGCAGAATGAGGCTTTCCCCCCTCGCATTTTCCATCCCAGGTATGAGGACCGAGTGCGGTACAATCTCCTCGTCCCCCGGCACGGAGCCTCTCCAGCTGCAGTTCAGGGCTCGCTGCTCGCCAGGCTGCCACAACCCGAGGCAGGCTGCACTGTGGGGGCGGCTCTGGTCCGTCCGTCTGGGCTTTACTCACTGTTTGGGGTTTGCTCAGGATTCTCTTTTTTTGCCGTTTTCAACCCGTCTATCGTCGTGGCAGCGCGGTGCGGGACAGGGCGATGCCAACTCGTTTTTTGCTGGCCACACCTGGCAGAGTTTGTGGAGTTCGGTGGTGATTTGTTTTGTTACTTGCCCAACCTAAATTATGGAAGCGTTTTTCCAGTCAAGCAAATGTTAGTCAGCACTGGGAGAACAGCTGAACCAGCAGCCCTTGAGTGTGTTCCCTCACTGAGCAGGTTCCCGATGCTTCTCCCCTGGCTTTTTGCTTGCTTCCTGCCTTTGGTGAGCCTTTTATTTTGTGCCAGTTTTGAGGGGGAAGTGGTCTCCGAAGGAGGGGTAGAAAATCAAGGGGAGGAGGTGGATTTTCCTTCTTGGGGGAAACCCTTTCATTTTTGGCTGTCAGAAAGGGAGAAACCACCTCCTAGAGGTTCCCATCTGGTGCACTCCAGACGACCCCCAGTGTGTGGCTGGTAATGGGGTCCTCAAAACACTTCACAAACACTGAGCAGAAACAATAAAGAAGAAATACTAAATACAGAGCTAAAAAAAAATCAAAAGAGATTCATAGAATGGGTTGAGTTGGAAGGAACCTGAAAGCTCATCCAGTTCCAACTCCCCTGCCATTGGCAGGGACACCTCCCACCAGCTCAGGCTGCTCAAGGCCTCGTTCAACCTGGCCTTGAACACCTCCAGGAGTGTGGAGCATAAACACCACCAGCTTTGTCCCTTTTGTGTCATGTAACCTGCCAGCTCTGGGTCTATTTTAGGATCATGAGGGGTCACAGACTTCCCAGCTTACATCTTCTGGGAGCTCCTTTACTTTGCGCTTAGAGTTTGGTGATTGCATCAGCAGTGGGTTACAGGGATCAGCGCTGTGCTTCTTGTAGCCACCTCTGCTTCCCTTCTGCTCACCCATCTGCCATTTGAGCAACATTGTGCTTCAGCTTTAGGCTTGGGGAGAGGAGACTGAGCTGGAGGTCAGGGAGAAATTCTTTAGAGTGAGGGTGGGGAGGCAGCGGCACAGGTTGCCCAGGGAGGCTGTGGCTGCTCCCTCCCTGGAGGTGTTCAAGGGCAGATTCAATGAGGCCTTGAGCAGCCTGAGCTGGTGGGAGGTGTCCCTGCCCATGGCAGGGGAGTTGGAACTGGCTGAGCTTTGAGGTCCCTTCTAACTCAACCCATTCTATGAATCTCTTTTGATGTTTTTAGCTCTATATTTATTATTTCTTCTTTACTGTTTCTGCCCAATGTTTGTGAAGCATTTTGAGGACTTTCAACCATAGGATGGTTTGGGTTCATTCTATGAATCTCTTTTGATGTTTTCTAGCTCTATATTTGTTATTTCTTCTTTACCATTTCTGCCCAGTGTTCGTGAAGCATTTTGAGGGCTTCTAATCATAGAATGCTTTGGGTTGGAAGGGACCTTCAAAGGTCATCCAGTCCAACCTTCTCTGCAGTCAGCAGGGACCTCCTCAACCAGATTAGCTTGCCCAGAGCCCTGTTGAGCCTCACCTTGAATGTCTCCAAGGGTGGAGAATGGGCAATGGGTAGAAATTACTAAACTAAACTCCAAGTTGTCAGTGAAGTAGTTTGTGTAGAAGGATCCTGTGTGCTTAAACCACCCTCCTTACCCAGGCAGTGTCACATTCACCAAACTGGGTGGTTTGGAGCTGGTTTTCTATGCCCAGGGCATACATTGCATTAAAAATGTCAATGGTGGCACAGAAAAGAGGATAAATGTAGTGGGAAGGGCTGTGTGGGGTGGAGCGAATCACAGCTGTGATCCCAAGCTCGTTCTCTGCTGTTCAGTGACATTCATCCCAGGTGCTGCAGTTTGGGACGCTGGCAGAGCAGAGGACTTCTGAGAGCTGGCTGCAGTCACAGGGTGGGGAGGGTGGTGTGAGATAAGGGGGACTGGCAGGCTGTAGAGATAAGAGGAGCTGAGTGAGGAGAGCAGAAATCATTGGGCTCTGCCGTGGTTTCCTCCAGGCATCGAGGCTGTGGCTTGTCTGGAGAGGGGCTGGGGAGGCTCCTGTCAGAACCATGCACTGGCAGCATTGCTCTTTCCTTGGTTTTCCTGTTGTGTGTCTTCTGCCTGTGTCCATGCAAAGGAAGAGTTAAGAGGTTCTGGGTTCTTGGGCTGCTCTCTGGTGCTCTTCATTGTGGTTCCTTGCTCTGTAAGATGGCTGTGCCCTATGACACTGTGCAGAATCCAACTCTTGTTTGTGTGGACTCTGCAGAACCCCAGCATGGTGGGGGTTGGAAAGGACCTCTGGAGATCATCCAGTTCAGTCCCCCTGCTAAAGCAGGGCGCCCACCCAGGAGCACAATGGCCAGGGTGGGGGTTGGAAACTCTTCAGACAAGGAGACTCCACAACCTCTCTGGGCAGCCTGCTCCAGGCCTCCAGCACCCTCACACCAAGGAAGTTTCTCCTTCTGCTCAGCTGGAACCTCCTGGGTTCCACTTTGTAACCCCTGCCCCTGGGCACGGCTGACAAGAGTCTGGCCCCAGTCTCTTGCCCCCCACAGGTCCTTTAGCTTTTGCAAAGCATTGATCAGATCCTTTCTGGGGCTGCTCTTCTCCAGGCTCAGCAGCCCCAGGTCACCTCCAGGAAAGCCTATGTTCAGTACCTGTCCAACCAAGAAGAATATGCTCCAAAGCAGATAAGCCAGAGGCAGCAGAATGGACCCAGCTGTCTGCCCAGCAGAGCTGCCTGCCTCAGAACCACCTTGAGCCAGATGCTGTGGATGCAGAGCCAGTGCCTGGCACTTAATTCATTGTCTGAGCGTTAAGGCCCAAGGCTCATAAATCCAATCCCAGCAAGATGACAGAGGTAAAACCTCCCTTAAACTGATTAAGTTGTCTCTGGCAGAGTGGCTGTATAGGGACACTGCCGTTTAAGAGGTGTATGTGCAGCTGGGGTGTAGCAGCAGCAGCAGTGTGATTCCTCTGCGGGCAGCGGTGCTCCCGAGCCAGGCCGTGCCTGGTAACGTGAGAGGATGCACAGGGACTCTTCCCATCACAAGCTAACCTTAATTACTCCACTGATGTCTTGCAAACCCTCAGAGCAGAACCTCCCTGCCTTAATATAGCTTCTGTTTGCTTTGGAAGGGACCCAGGCTGGTGCAATACAGCCGAGGCTGGGAAGGGCGTTGTTAAGGAGAAGGTAGGGAGCTGCTGCTTGTTTCTAGTCGTCTGAGTTTCCCTGGTTCTGATGGCTCTGGTTGCTGCTGTGTGTGGCTCTTGCTGGGTTTGCTTTCTCTGTCTTGTCTGACTTTGCTGCTGTCAGATCTCTGCTGTTGGAATGCCTCAGTGAGAGTCTGGAGTATTTCTGAGCTTCTGGAGTAAAGCAGCAGAAGTCTGCAGGATCTTTCGGACCTTAACTGGCCTCAGGTTGTACCAGGGAAGGGTCAGGTTGGACATTAGCAGAAACTTCTTCACTGGAGGGGTTCTCAAAGACTAGAACAGGCTGCCCAGAGAGGTGGTTGGATCTCCTGGAAGGATTTTAAAAGATGTGGGATCTGATCAATGCTCTGCAAGAGCTAAAGGACCTCTGGGGTGCAAGAGGTTAGGGCCAGACTCTTGTCAGTGGTGCTCAGGGGCAGGACAAGGGGCACTGAGCACGAACTCTAACTCAGGAGGTTCCACCTGAACAGGGAGGAGAAACTTGTTTGGTGTGAGGGTGCTGGGGGCCTGGAGGAGGCTGCCTAGAGAGATTGTGGAGTGTGTGGAGAGCTTCCAACCTCCCCCTGGCCATTGTGCTCCTGGGCAAGCTGCTGTGGGTGCCCTGCTTTAGCAGAGGGATTGGACTGGATGATCTCCAGAGGTTGTTTCAAACCCCTACCAGCCTGGGGTGGATGTGCTTTAGCTCCAGACTTGATAGAGTTGCTGGTTGGTTGGGCTTGATGACCTTTTAGATCTATTCCAACTGAAATGATTCTGTGATTCAAAGCTGCAGTAATTGAGGCATTTTTTGGATCTCCTTCCTGGACCTGCCACCTGTGATAGCATCAGGCAAAGCTGGAGCACATCCACACAAGGACTGCAAGAGCTTCTCCCACACAGCTCTGCCAGTCCCAACCTGCAGCAAACCTGTTGTGGCTGAACCAGCCCTTTCCAGACCCAGAGAGACATGGGTCCTGCTCAGCAAGATGCTCAACTTGAAATCTGATCATGGGCCTGAGGAGCTTAGGCCAAGTTCTCTTGTTTTGGGGCCCTGCCAGGAGTAGGAGGCTGTGGAACTGATCTGCCCTGTCTGGTTGTGCTTTGATGAAGACACAGGGACCTTAATGCTGAGCAGATAGACAGCATTTATGGGAAGTGTTCCTGTAAAACACATTCTGATCTCATTGTTCTTGTGATTTAGGGCAGCTGGAGGTGTTACAGCTCTGATGTTACCAGACATGAGTCCATGGTTGTTAGCAATACTGTAAGAGTTGGGGCTGTGCAGTCTGGAGAAGAGGAGGCTCCCAGGTGACCTTATTGTGACCTTCCAGTATCTGAAGCGGGCTACAAAAAAGCTGAGGAAGGACTTTTTAGGACATCAGGTAGTGATAGGGCTGTGGAGAATTGAGGAAAGCTGGAGGTGAGGAGAGTCAACCTGAAGGTGAGGAAGAAGTTCTTCAGCATGAGAGTGGTGAGAGCCTGGCAGGGGTTGCTCAGGGAGGTGGTTGAGGCCACATCTCTGGGGGTGTTTAAGGCCAGGCTGGATAAGGCAGCCTGATCTAGGGTAGGGTGTCCCTGTCTGTGGCAGGGGGGTTGGAACTGGATGATCTTTGTGGTCCCTTCCAACCCTGACTGATTCTATGATTTTGTGTTTGATCTCTGGAGCCCTTGCCAAGTCAGGTTACTGTCATGGAGGATGATGTGACTTTGTGTTTTGTAGTCAAAAGAAGTGAATTCCCCACCATGGCTGACAGCAGTCTGAGGAGTGGTGTCTCTGGGTGCTTGGTCTGGACAGTTACATCATGAAGTGCAGCAGGAACCACTGAGTTCCCTGTAAAAGTGGTTGTTCTGGGGAGCCATGCTGTGGGAAATGGCAGAGGTGCTGAACTGGATCATTCTGGACAGTGAGGGTGGGGAGACACTGGAACAGGCTGCCCCTTCCCTGGGTGTGTATAAGGCCAGGTTGGATGAGGCCTTGAGCAACCTGGGCTGGTGGGAGGTGTCCCATGGCAGGGGGTTTGGATGATCTTCGAGGTCCCTTCCAATCCAATGGGTTGTGTGGATCTATCCATCTGTGGAGCTGCCCTGATGAAGGCTGCCCATGTGTGTGCAGTCAGCCCTTGGCCAGTGTGTGCTGCCTCGGGGCAGGTGATGCTGCCCAGCACTTGTGTAATCGTGGAGCTGGGTTTGGGTATGTGTGGCAAAGAGCACTGGTGCAAGGCTTGCTTCCCATTGATCCTCCTGGCCTCCAGTGCAGAGAGGCCAACCCTTCTCTGAGACCAGTGCTGGCTGTCAGTAGGAGCAGCTCTGTGTCGCTCCCCGACCACTGCTGCGCTGAGGTCTTTCTGTCCCTGAGGTAGAGGTGCCTGTGGGCAGTTACCTTCTGCTCTGACACTTGAGGTGGCTCCAGAGCATTCCCCTGAAGGAAGTGAAGAGCAGCAGGATGTCTCCTGCTCGTGGTGTCCTCACTGCCCTCTCTCCACCAACAGATTGTCTATGCCGAGCGGCCTCTGACCGACAACAACAGATCCTTGGCCTCCTATGGCTTGAAGGATGGGGATGTGGTGATCCTGAGACAGAAGGAGGCTGTGGAGCCACGACCTGCTGTTCGATTCCCAGGTGAGAGAGGATTTGTGCTACCTTCTGCTTGGGGTGGGCACAGATTTCCCTCCATACTGCTCAGACACTTGCCAGATCCCTCAGTACCTTGCGTGGGAACAGGGGGTGGCTGGGTGTGAGTTGGAGGCCTCTCAGAACTGCCTGAAAGCACTCATATGGAGGGTGGGGGTTGTTATCCTAAAGAAGCAAATACTGTTTTAAAATCTGCTCTTTGGGAAAAGCAGAGGCAGGGAGGAAGGTAACAGGTAGAGAGTAGAGGTGCTCTGTGTGAATTTTCACACTGATTCCCTTCCTGATTCCTGATTGCTGCAACAGCACAGGAACCAGGGGCAAGGGAAGGGATCCTGCATCTCTGCTCTGCTCTCCTGAGAGCCCACCTGGAGCACTGAGTCCAATTCTGGGGGCCACAGCACAGGAGGCAGATGGAACTGTTGTAACAAGTCCAAAGGAGGGCCACAAAGATGATCAGAGGGTTGGAGAACCTCCTCTGTGAGGACAGGCTGAGAAAGTTGGGGCTGGAGAAAAGAAGGCTCAAGGGAGACCTTAGAGCAACCTTCCAGTGCCTGAACAGGCTACAGGAAGCGGGGAGGGACATTTGACAAGGGCTGGGAGTGACAGGACAAAGACAGTGGCTTTGAGCTGAAAGAGGGGAGATTAAGACTGGAGATGAGGAAGAAATTCTGGAGAGTGAGGGGACACACTGGCACAGGTTGCCCAGGAAGGCTGTGGATGCCCCTTCCCCTAAGGCATTCAAGGCCAGGTTGGATGAGGCCTGGAGCACCCTGGGCTAGTGGGAGGTGCCCCTGCCCATGGCAGGGGGATTTGAGCTGGATGATCTTTGAGGTCCCTCCCAACCTAAACCATTCTATGAACCTTTCTTAGATCCATATCTGTGCAACCCAGAAATGCTAAAAGGCTTTTGGGATCTGCACTCAGAACCAGACCTGTGACCAATACCCAGAGGAGCTGCCTCTGAACAAAGTGAGTCATGTAACCATGTGGGGATGTGGAAGACTCCTCTGATAGCATCTGAGCAGAGCCTTGCTCCTCTGTTCTCCCTTCAGCAGCCATTCCTGGCAAATCCCTGCCATAAAGTATCACTGGAAGAACCATAAAGTCCCAGAAAGGCTTAGGAACCTCATAGATCATCTACCCCAACCCCCTGCCATGGGCAGGGACACCTCTCAACTAGCTCAGGTTGCTCAAGGCCTTGTCCAGCCTGGCCTTGAACACCCCCAGGGAGGAGGCATCCCTGAGCAACCTGTTCCAGAGTTTCACCACCCTCCTACTGAAGAACTTCTTCCTCAGCTCCACTCTAACCCTGCTCTCCCTCAGCTCCAAACCATTCCCCCTTCTCTCTCCAGACACCCTCAGCAAAAGTCTCTCTTCAGCCTTCCTGCAGGATCCCTTCAGGCTCTGGCAGGCAGCTCTAAGGTGCCCCTGGAGTCTTCACCCCTCCAGGCTGCACACCCCCAGCTCCCTCAGCCTGTGCTCACAGCAAAGCTGCTCCAGCCCTTGCATCACCTTTGTGGCCTCCTGGCCTCACTCCCAACAGCTCTGTGTCCTTCTTGTGCTGGGGAGAGCAGAACTGGAGGCAGTAGCTGAGGTAGGCTATTCAGGCAGTAGCTGAGGTAGGCTATTCAAGAGAAGGTGCTGCTGTCTCCCAACAGCCATGTTTGGGAGCATTGCTTGAGGTGTCCATCTTCCTGCCTCAGCTGGAGGATGGGTACCTGCAATGCAGCTCTGCACAAATGGTACCTGTGCCTTTTTTTTTTTTTTTTTTTCCTCCCCTGCTTTTTTTTTTTAATCAGAGATATGCAGAAGTTCCTCAGACACATTGAGCTTAGCCTCACCATCCCTGCCTGTGGCATTAGCATTTGTGAAGCTGGAAATACCCAGTCTGTGATTCATTAAGTGCATTTCAGGGGATCAAGAACTGGGCCAGATCAAAGGCTGGAGCAGTTACATAAATAGGCTCTAGCACTGCTAACCCAGTAACCTGCAGCTGTGCCTCCACTACAGCTGCTGCTGGCAGAGCAGGGTCTGAGAGCAGCTCCTCCTGCCCCCTACCTTCCCCTGTGTGATAGTTTGGGAGTCACCCACCCCTCCACCATGAAAAATCACCCAGACTAGACTCAGCTGGCTTGAAGTTAAGGAATGAAGCTACTTTTGCAGCTTAGCACAATGTACAAGGCCAGGTTGGATGAGGCCTTGAGTGACCTGTACTAGTGGGAGGTGTCCCTGCCTATGGCAGGGGGTTGGAACGAGATGATCCTTGAGGTCCCTTCCAGCCTTACCATTCTATGATATACACAAGAGACAGGAATATTGGCAGAAATATGCAAGTCAAAGGTAATACAGAAACACAAAACCCTTCCCAGACATCAGAGTCCCCAGCAAGGGCTCCCAACCACCCTTCCACCTTCTCCCCACCCCTCTGCCTTACCCCAGGGTCTGCATTACGTGCAAGGTGAGTTTGGAGGATGGGCCAGGGAGGTTAGAAGCAGAGTGGTTAGTTGAGTTACACAGCAGAAGGCCAGAAGACACAGCAGCAGCCAGAGAGACAGACACAGAGAGACTCTCTGCCTTACCTGTGTTTGTGTCCTTGTTTTTATACGTCTCAGCAAGCCTCCGAGCGCAGCAGCCATCAGCACTGTGTGCTTTTCACAGCCTAGCATCTGATTTTTTTCATTACAATATTCCAGTTAAGCTCAAAGCAGCACACCCTGCCTTCTGCAAGCAGGGCTGCAGCCAGGCAGCACCCACACCTCCCCTTTCCCTTCCAGGTCTGCCCAGGATAGACTTCAGCAGCATCGCGGTGCCGGGGACCTCTGCGCCGGGGGTGCCGCAGGGCCTGAGCAACCCTGTGCTGCTGCGGGAGATGCTGCTGGCCAACCCCCACGAGCTCTCCCTGCTCAAGGAGCGCAACCCCCCCTTGGCAGAGGCCTTGCTCAGCGGGGACCTGGGTAAGTTGGGCTCGTTTGGTCGGCAGGAGGTGGGGTTTGGGGTCTGCTGGAGTTCGCTTCTGGCAAAAGGCAGCCGCAGGTTGGGAGCTCCTGGAGGGTGGCCAGCTAATGGAGAGAGCTGGTTCTGCCACTCTGCTCTGGTGAGACTTCACCTGGCGTGCTGTGCCCAGCTCTGGGACCCTCAACAGGAGGAGGACATGGAACTGTTGGAGTGGATCCGGAGGAGGCCACCAAGATGATCAGAGGGCTTGGAGCACCTTTGCTGTGAAGATGGGCTGAGGTAGTTGGGGCTGTTGAGCTTGGAGAAGAGAAAGCTCCAAGAGACCTTAGAACAGCCTTCCAGTACCTGAAGGGGGCTGCAAGAGAGCTGGGGAGGGACTTTTCACTAGGGCTGGGAGTGACAGGATGAGGGACAATGGCTTTGAGCTGGAGCAAGGTGGATTTATGTTGGACATCAGGCAGAAGTTCTGCACAACGATGGTAGTAGAACACTGCAGCAGGTTGCCCAGGGAGGTAGCTAAGGCCCCATCCCTGGAGAGACAATCAAGGTCAAACTTGATGAGGCTCTGAGCAATGTGATCTAGTTGGAGATGCCTCTGCTCACTGCAGAGGGGTTGGACAAGATGACCTTTAGAGGTTCCTTTCAACCTGATGCATTCTGTGACTCCTTGAAACAGCTCTGTCTGTGATGGTTAGGTGCTGTGGAAGTGGATGTCAGAAAGGGAGAGGAAAAGGAACAAGCAGGTAGTGTCCTTGGGGAGCTTTTTCAATAGGAACAGTCAGGAGTGGTGTCAGTTTTTGTTAACCTTGAAGGTGTTCACCTGTTTGGGGCACAGTGTCCTTCACTTGGCACAGGTGAGGAGCTGGTGTTGCTCTCTCATTCTTCCTGTGGTGAAAGCTTTGGGCTCCAGTGTGTTGTCAGCATGAAGACAGGTTGGTGTTTGGGCATCAGCAGATGTGCTGCTAAACCTCTGCCAGATGTTTGCTTGGAAATCTTGCTGAGCTTAGGGAAAGGAATGAGGAGAGAGAGCCTTGAGCAGGAGACCTTTTCCCCCACTGTCAAGGTTACATGCTGGTGATTTCTCTTTGTCAAGGGAAGCTGGAAAGGAACTTGATTGGATCTTGTCACCCTCTTTCTAATTCTGACCTTTGGTCACATCCAGAGTTCAAGAGGTGTCCTTTGTGCTCTCAAGCTTCTCACCAATGCTGTGTCTGTAGTGCAGGAGGTTTTCCTGTCACCCTGAGGAGATGTGCTGCTCTTGGCACAGAAAACAAGGGGTTAAGCCCAAGACGCCCAGCACTGGCTCCCCTGCTGCTCTGTTCTGTCATGGGCACATTAAGCTTGGAACCAGATGCACATTTTCAGTCCCAAATGGCTGCAGTGGGCTGTCAGAAGGAAGAGGTTAGATCTGGTTATACTCTCATCATTCTGTGCTGCTACTGTTGCTGCCTGGGCACAGATCCAGTTCAGCTCTGGCTCTGATGCCCAACTCCACACACAGATATGTGCCACATGGCTGCTGGATGCACCACAAGCACTTCAGAGGGCACCTGCTCTACAGAAACCTAATTTAAAAAGCAAACCAGTCAGAACACAGCCAGTGCTGACTTGAACATGTGCAACCTTGGAGCTGGGGAGCTGCTTCATGGCAGCTACACTTCTGGAACCAAACCTCAACCACCTTCTGTGTTTACAGAGCTTCCTTTATTGCCAAGTCCTTTGGGGAATGTGTGACATCACATCTAGGCTGGAAAAATTAGATAGGAAACATCCCAAAAGTGAGGATCTAAAAGCTGTGTCCTTCAAATATGCAGCAGATGTTCCACCTAAGACCTCTTTGTTGGTTTCAGCACTAGGCACTTGGCTTCAGGGGTTGTAGTGTCTGTGTGGCTTGGGTGAAAGGGGAGTTTTGTTGTTAGCTTTTTGGTGTCTCCCCAGTTTGAGTTTGCACTGTGCTGCAGCTGCAGGAGGTTGTTTTACCAGGGGATGCTGAGGGTAGAGATGCTCACAGCATCACAGAAGGGTGGGTGGGAGTTGGAAGGGACCTCCAGAGACTGAATCCAGCCCCCCTGCAAAGCAGGAGCACCTGGAGCAGGTCACACAGGAATGCATCCAGGTGGGTCTTGAAGATCACCAGAGAAGGAGGTTCCACAGCCATTCTGGGCAGCCTGTTCCAGGGCTCCAGCACCCTCACAGTCAGAAAGTTTTTCTCTTGCTGAGGTGCAATTTCCTGTGATTGAGTTGACAGGCTCCTGGTCCTCTCACTGGATATCACTGCAGAGAGCCTGGCTGCATCCTCCTGCCAGCCACCCTCCAGATACTTGTAGATATTGAGCAGATCCCCTCTCGGGATCAGTGCCCCAGGGCTCTCAGCCTGTCCTCCTCACAGAGATGCTCCAGTCCCTTCTTCATCCTCATAGCTCATTGTTGAACTCTCCCTGTCCCTCTTGAAGTGGGGAGCCCAGCACTGTACACAGTCCTGCAGATGCTGTTCTTGTGGCTGAGTCACCTTCCTGAGAGCCCTCAAGTCTTGCTTCTCTTTGAAGCTGTTTCAGAACAGACCTGCACTCAGGAGCTTTGTTTGGGTTGTGCAAGTCCCAGGGTCCTGATTGCTGCTTCAGCTCTCATTTATCTGCTGGTTTTGTGTTAGAAGAATGGATTCCTGGTTTAAATATTGCTGTCTTTGTGTTTTCCCCATGTCAAAATGCACCTGCACAGAAACTGGGCAGAGTTTGAGTAGCAGGCACAAGGAGAAAGCTTTGTCCATGTGCTTCTCGTCTCAGTGGGTCCCCAAATTCACCACCAGTCCTTTAAGGTCCATCCAGAGGGAGCCTTTTGAGCCTAGCCCTGAGTGCCTGCTGGCATAAAAAGAAGTGTTTGCTGTGCCAGAACTCGACTTGTAAGAGTCGTTTCCAGTAAAGGCGTTTTTCTCTCTCCTCCTCACTGCAGAGAAATTCACCAGGGTGTTGCTGGAGCAACAGCAGGACCGAGCCCGGCGGGAACAGGAGAGGATCCGACTCTACTCAGCTGACCCTTTTGACCTCGAGGCACAGGCCAAGATAGAAGAAGACATAAGGTAGCAAACCAGAGCTGTTTGCAGGCTTGGGAACTCTTCATGATGCTTTTTTCCCCCATGTGCTTCCATCCATGGTGCTTTTTTCCTTGGAGGCATCAAAGAGTGTGCTTGGATCCTGCCTTAAAGCACTGCCCTGGAAGCATCTAGAGCTACCTTTGCATGTGGGAAGGTTGGGATTCTGGGGCTGATCTGGGACTGACTTTTGAGCAGGGCCTGCTGTGACAAGCCAAGGGGTGATGGCTTGAAACTAAAAGAGTGAGATGCAGACTGGAGAGAAGGGAGAAATGTTTGACCCTGAGGATGGTGAGAGGTTGCCCACAGGGATGGGAACTGCTCCAACCCTGATACCATTGCAGATGATGTTGTTTGTGGCTCTGAGCAACCTGTTCTGGTTGCAGATGTCCCTGCTGAGTGCAGGGGGTTGGATTAGGTGGCACTTAAAGGTCCCTTCCCACCAAAAGCAGTCTGTGAGATTCTGTAGTGTGAGATTCTGTGATCCATGAGCACATCCATCCTTAGATGCATCCAGCTAAGCACAGATCATAGAGTTATGGAGTGGTTTGGGTTGGAAGGGACCTCCAAAAGTCATCCAGTCAAACCCTCCTGCACTCAGCAGGGAAAAATTCTTCCAGTGGAGCAGGTTGCTCAGAGCCTTGTCAAGAATGACCATGAGTATCATGGGATGAGACCTCAGCTACCTCCCTTGGCAACCTGTTGCAGTGTTCCAGCACCCTCACAGTGCAGAACTTGTTCCCCACATCCAATCTAAATCTGTTCTGCTCTCATTTCAAACCACTGCCCCTCCATCATGAAGTGGCAGCATCACTGTTCATGCATGTGGTGGCCCAGAGCTGAGCTGCTCAGCTCTGAAACAGGAGCACTCATGGAAAGCTCTTCAATGAGATCCTCTGGAGAGGTGGCACTTGGGTGCCTCAGGGATGTTTTGAACTGGAGATCTGGGCCTGTGTTAAGTCTCCAAGCTGAGCTCTGCCCAGCAACATGGCATTGTCTCTCCCAGCTGCCTGCAGGGTTTGGTTTTGCATCCTGCTAACTGTTTTGTCTCTGGCTAACTCCAAACTGAACACTGCTGCTGTCAGAAGAGGTGTTCTGCAGAAATCTACCTCTTGCTGTCTCCCAAATGTAATTGCACTGGGCTGAGGCTTGATTTCTTCAGCAGAGTGATAAATCCTTGAGTCAGAACATGACTGAGGCTTTTCCTGTCTGCTAAAGACATCTTTGTTCTGTGGCCTTCAGGTCAAGAAGGACCTCAGGGAACTGCTTTGAAGAGTCCAGGCCAGGCTAGAGCCAGAGAGCTGCTGCAGGCAGTGAACATCTGCTGTGAGGCCAGGCTGAGGGAGCTGGGGCTGGGAGCTTGGAGCAGAGGAGCCTGAGGGCTGCCCTCAGTGCTGTGCTAAAGCTGTGCAGGGCAGTGTGGGGAGGATGCAGCCAGGCTGTGCCCAGGGGTGGCCAAGTGCAGCACAAGGGCAAGCAGTGCAGGCAAGCAGACCTCTGGAGAGAGCAGAGCACTACTGGGAGGGACAGCAGCACTCTCCCTCCCCCGTGGATGAGGCCACAGCTGAAGCTACTGTGCCCAAGCCTGCCTGGCTGTAGGGAGCAGTCTGAACACCTAGCAGCACCCAGATTTCACATCCCACTTGGTTTTTCTTGCTGATTTAGAAGTGCTCAGCACAAGATTGATTGGAAGCCTTTGCAAGCATCAGAACTTTTTTTTTTTTTTTTTGTCCTTCAAGTGAAGAGTGTCAAGCACAGAGTAGCAGATGTGACAGGAACACTGAAGGTTAACCACTTCCTGTCTGATTTAAGCTTGCATAATAACAGACATGGTGCTGCATGGCTCTTTGCTTCACAGGTGTATGAAGCAGGGCAGACTGGCAGAAGGGTGTTGGAGCTCACCAGTGAGCCAGGTCTCAGATGCTGTTAGCTCATTTCTTCCTCCACCAAGGAGCCAGATCTACCCATCTCATTGTGGAAAGGCTCCTGCAGTAGAGAATATGGCTGAGAGGACCTTGAGGTCTTTCCCCTTCCTCTACTGAGAATGAAAACCAAAATGGAATCAACATTGGAAGCACTTTTTCCTTCTTGGTAGATGAAGCAGTTTCAGATACAGGCTGTGGATGCCCAGCACCTCCAGAGCTACTGTCAGGGCATCACAGGCTCACAGGATGCCAGGGGCTGGAAGGGACCCAAAGAGCCCATCCAGTCCAACCCCTCTGCCAGAGCAGGACCAGACAATGCAGCTCAGGGCACACAGGAACACATCCAGACAGGCCTGGAAAGTCTCCAGAGAAAGAGACTCCACAGCCTCTCTGGGCAGCCTGTGCCAGGGCTCTGGGACCCTTCCAGGCAAGAAATTCTCCCTTGTGTTGAGCTGGAACCTCCTGTGCTGCAGCTTCCATCCATTGCTCCTTGTCCTATCCCAGGCAGCAGTGAGCAGAGCCTGTCCCCCCATCCTGACCCCCAGCCCTCAGAGAGTTACAAACATTGATTAAATCCCCTCTCAGTCTTCTCTTGTGCAGACTAAGCAGCCCCAGGTCCCTCAGCCTCTCCTCCCCAGGCAGTGCTCAGTCCCCTCAGCATCCTCACAGCCCTCCCTTGGACCCTCTCTAGCAGATCCCTGCCCCTCTGAAACTGGGGAGCCCAAACCTGAAGGCAGTGCTCAAGATGAGGTCTCAGCAGGGCAGAGTAGAGGGGGAGAAGAACCTCCCTGTACTGCTGCAGTTTATTATTCCTCCCCCTTGTTCCTTCTGTAGGCTGCAATTTACACCAAGGACTCATGCTTACAGTGGTGTTTTCACCACAGTTTTGCTCACCTCCCTCCTCTCCTATCCCTGGAAAAGGAACAAAACAGCAGGGAACTGTTGGGGGATTGGAGTCTTCAGTTGCTGTGTGGGATTCCAGTGCTGTAGCTACAGGCAACATCTCCATTGTGTGCCCTCAGCTCCTTATTTCAGAGCAACTAATAAACAGGCTGGGTGCAGCCACGGGTGCTCCAGTTAACTGCTGACAGGGTGCTGTTGCTAGCAGAAGGTCATCAGGAGCTGTAGTGTGAGGTGGGCAAGGTGTTGGAAGGCTTCCTGGCTGCTCAGTGTCTCTGGATGAAGCCAAGAGCATGAGCAGCAATCCTGCTGCTGGGAAGCTGCTGGTTAGCTGAGGAAGCAACATTTGTTGTGGTTGGAACATGCTGCTTGTAGGGGGATCTGCAGCAGGTGGGATCACAGAATGGTAGAGCTTGGAAGGGACCTCCACAGATCTCTCCACAGGAGGAGGCTCAGGGCAGACCTCATTGCTGTCTACAGCTACCTGAAAGGAGGTTGTAGCCAGGTGGGATTGGGCTCTGCTCCCAGGCACCCAGCAATAGAAAGAGATGACAGTCTCAAGCTGTGCCAGGAGAGGTCTAGGCTGGATGTTAGGAGGAAGTTCTTGACAGAGTGATTTGCATTGGAATGGGCTGCCCAGGGAGGTGGTAGAGTCACAGTCCCTGGAGGTGTTCAAGCAGAGCCTGGATGGGGCACTTAGTGCCATGGTCTGGTTGGTTGGCTGGGGCTGGGTGCTAGGTTGGGCTGGGTGAGCTTGGAGCTCTCTTCCAGACTGGTTGATTCTATGATTCTAAACCCACCCCCCTGCCAAGGCAGGGTCACCTGAAGGTCACACAGGAACACATCCAGGTGGGTTTAGAATGTCTTCAGAGAAGGAGACTCCACAACCTCTCTGGGCAGTCCTGCTCCAGGGCTCCAGCAGCCTTAAATTAAAGAAGTTCCTCCTCATGCTTAGATAGAACTTCTTATGGTCTACTCTGTGCCTGTCACCGGGCACCACTGACCAGAGCCTGGCCCCATCCTCTTGACACTCACTCTTGAAGCATTGATCAGCACTGATGAGCTCCCCCTCAGGCTGCTCTTCCCCAGCTTCCACAGCCCCAAATCTCTCAGGCTTAAGGGAGACATTTACAGAATCAGAGAATTGTCAGGGCTGGAAGGGACCTCAAGGCTCATCCAGTTCCAACCTCCCTGCCATGGCCAGGGACACCTCACACTAGATCAGGTTGCCCAGAGCCACATCCAGCCTGGCCTTCAAAACCTCCAGGGATGAGGCTTCCAACACCTCCCTGGGCAACCTGTGCCAGGATCTCACCACTCTCATGGTGAAGAACTTCTTCCTAAAGTCTAATCTAAATCTGGCCTCCTCTAGCTTGGATCCATGTTTGTAAGTCAGAAGGCTGCTCTGAGGTTCAGCTACTGGAAGTTTCTTTTCCTTTCTCTCTTCTCTACTCAAATTCAGGCAACAGAACATTGAGGAGAACATGACAATAGCAATGGAGGAGGCCCCCGAGAGCTTTGGGCAGGTGGTGATGCTGTACATCAACTGCAAAGTTAATGGACATCCAGTGAAAGCCTTTGTTGACTCAGGTGAGTTGCTTCCATTTTCACTGCTTTCTCTGCTCCCTCTCTTCCTTCTCTGAGGGAAACTTCAAGCTCCAGAGGTTTTGCCCCAGAATCCCTTCATAAAGCACTGTGTGAAGCAGCACTTTGAAACGTGAGAGGAGCTTGTGCATTGCTTAAGGTGAACAGAGCAAACTGTGGGGAGAGTCCTGGACTCAGTTTTGGGCCTCTTACTCCAAAGAGGACATTGAGGGGCTGGAGCTTGTCCATAGAAAGGCAAGGAAGCTGCTGAAGGGTCTGGAGAACAGGGTTGGGGAGGAGCAGCTGAGGGAGCTGGGGGGGTGTAGTCTGCAGAAAAGAAGGCTGAGGGGAGACCTTCTGGCCCTCTACAGCTACCTGAAAGGAGATTGGAGCCAGGTGGGGTTGGTCTCTTCTCCCTAGTATCAGGTGATAGGAGAGAAAATGCCCTGAAATTGTGCCAGGGGAGGTTGAGGTTGGACATGAGGAACAATTTCTTCCCCTTGAGGGTTGTCAAGGCCTGGCCCAGGCTACCCAGGGCAGTGCTGCAGTCCCCGTCCCTGCAGGGGTTTCAGAGCTGTGTAGCTGAGGGCCATGGTTTGGTGGTGCCCTGGACTCAGTGATCTTCGAGGTCTCTTCCAACCCAAACAATTCCACGAATCCACGACTCTGTTCTATGAGAAGCAGCACACATGAGGTGCTGGAACACCCCAGATCAAGGCTCCTGCAAGAATTTCTGGGGCTGTGATGCCAGAAAGGTCACAGGCACACAGCTCACTTTACAGCTGGGGGGATTTCAGATGCCTGTAGTGCAGTGCTTCCCATCACAGCCTTAAAGGGACAGAGCTTGGGCTCACTGCAGCCCTGCACTGCTGGATTCTTTCCTGTCAGTGCTGCTCTACCTGTGCACAGCAGTCACAGGGAACCTTCATGCCCTGGCACAGCTTCCTGGCACACCACTGGCTGCTGAGTGCAAGGTCTTGAGGCCTTTCAGGCTGCCCCTGCTTCATTCCCCTCTTTCCCTTGCCCTTCCTGGGTGAAGGGTCTGGAGAACAGGGCTGGTGGAGAGCAGCTGAGGGGCTGGGGTTGTTTAGTGTGGGGAGGAGAGGGCTTCTTGCTCCCTACAACTCCAAGGAAGGAGATAACAGGCAGGTGGGGGTTGGTCTCTTCTCTCTAGTATCAGGTGATAGAAGGAGAGGAAATGGCCTGAAACTGTGCCAGGGGAGGCTCAGGTTGGACATGAACAATTTCTTCACTGCAAGAGTGGTCAGGGATTGGCACAGGCTGCCCAGGGAGGTGGTGGAGTCCCCATCCCTGGAGGTGGTTGAGAAAGGTGTGGCCATGACACCTGGGGACATGGTTTAGTGGCACTGGTGGTGTTGGGTTGATGGTTGGACTGGATGACCTTAGAGGCCTTTTTCCAACCCAGACAATTCTCTGATGCCTGATGAGCTGTCAGGATGTAACTTGAGTTGTTGTTGCTGGTAGGTGCCCAGATGACCATCATGAGCCAAGCTTGTGCTGAGAGGTGCAACATAATGAGGCTGGTAGACCGGCGGTGGGCTGGCATCGCCAAGGGTGTAGGGACACAGAAAATCATTGGCAGAGTGCACTTAGGTAAGTGCTGGCATTCTTCTGGGGGAGCTTTGGCAGCAATCTCACTGCATTTCCTGCAGTCTTGGCACTGGGAGGTGCCTGGTACAAAGCTGGAGTTGTTAGAAACTCCTGCAGAGTCCAGGGAAAGTGCTTCTGCCATGTGCCTGTCTGTGGTGGGCACAGGATGCTGCCTTCTGACTCATTTCATGCTTTTAAAATGCCCTTTTGGAATCCTCACCTGAATCCTCAGCTCCTCTAGGTGCAGAGGACACCTTCACTCTCAACTCCTCTAGGTGTAGAGGACACCTTCACTCTGCCTGCAGAGAGGCTGATGTGAAACAACAGGATCCATCCTGCTTGGGGTGGGGCTGCTGGGCAGTGCTCAGGAAGATTTCCAGAACAGGGGAATGTTCCCTGCTCCTTAGGGAAGAGAAAACTGCCTCCACTCCTGGGCAGGCTTTCTGGCTGAGAGGACATTACAGCCTGGGAAATCAATTCTCTGTACTGCTGTTGCTTGTGCCCTAATGAGCTGCTCACAGCTCCTCAAGCTTGAAGGGTTAGATAAGCAGGACTTGAGGCTCCAGAGCAGGTCAGCTTTGAAGAGAATGAGATCAATGCAGGCCTGGTGGTCCCTGGGGCTTGCACAGGGCTGCACTTTGTGTGACCAAAACACTGGCATCAGATCTGCCCAGCAGGTTTGTGTTCAGACCTCTCCCAGGAGATAGAAGCACAGCAAGTAGATGCATTGCAGGGTGGTGACTTCTCTCCCTTGGGTTGCAGCTCAGGTCCAGATTGAAGGAGATTTCCTGGCGTGCTCCTTCTCAATCCTTGAAGAGCAGCCCATGGACATGCTTCTAGGACTGGATATGCTGAAGAGGCATCAGGTATCTTGCAGGGTTGCTGGCTTTGCCAAGAGCTGGGCACTTCTCCTGGTTAAGTGCCAAGGGTGCCGTGAGGACCTTGCCTGTGGATCTGTTGGGACATTCTGGGGAGAGCTGGTGGTGGATTTAGCTCTCAGCCAGTTGGGAGAGAACGTGCACAGCACTGTCAGGGGCAGCTGTAGGGTGTCTGGCTCGGCTCAGAGCCTTCCAGCTGAATGCTTTAACACAAATCAAGCCTTGTGCTGCTGCTCCTGGCCCATGCATAGGCGCCGTTCCCTCGGGATATGGATTGTTTCACCTTGCTTATCCTTTCTCCTATGGAAATTGCCTGCCTCTTAGCAGGGCCCTGATGTCTCATTGTTCTTTCACAGTGTTCAATTGATCTCAAGAAGAATGTTCTAGTGATTGGCACGACTGGCTCCCAGACCACCTTCCTCCCTGAGGGGGAGCTCCCGGAGTGTGCCCGGCTGGCTTACGGGGCCGGGCGGGAAGATGTGCGGCCAGAGGAGATTGCAGACCAGGAGCTAGCAGAAGCAATACAGAAATCTGTAGAGGAAGCAGGTACCAGGAGGAGCCCTGTTGGAATGTTAATATGTGTAGTTTTCTATCAGGATGCCTGTTGGCAATTCCCATCTCAGCCCTGAGGAGATGGAGCGATGCAGCCCCAGCGAGGAAGCGGTGCAGAGAAAGGGGCTTTGTTCTTGCTCCTGCCCTCTAACTGCACTCCTCTCTCCTGCGCAGCAAAAGCTGTCTGCATGAGACCACCCAGGCTGCTTGCTGCTCGCTTTGTGCTCTCCTTCCAGCTTCCCACATGCTCTGGAAAAGAGAAGGTTCCAGGAAGACCTTCGAGCAGGTCCTAGAGGGGGCTCCAAGAGAGCTGGGTAGGAGCTTTAGACAAGGGCTGGGAGCGACAGGATGAGGGACAATGGCTTTGAGCTGGAAGAGAGGAGACTGAGAGTGGAGATGAGGAAGAAATTCTGGAGAGTGAGGGTGGAGAGACACTGGAACAGGTTGCCCGAGGAGGTTGTGGCTGCCCCTTGCCTGGAGGAGCTCAAGGCCAGGTTGGATGAGGCCTTGAGCAACCTGCACTAGTGGGAGGGGCCCAAGGCAGGGGGTTGGAACTGGATGGCCTTTGAGGTGCCCTCCACCCCATTCCATGAGTCTATCCACCTGGTTTCCTGCCTGTTGAGGGAGTGGAGACAATTGGCCCTCTCTGGCTCCCCATCACCCACGTCAGGTCGTGCTGCCTGGTCAGGGCCATGGCTCTGTTGTGTGGTGTTTCAGCAGCCTCATGCCAGGAGGCTTCTGTAAATCCTCCTCTTCAATAGCTGCAGCATGCAGAAAACAGAGGAGCTGTGGCAGCAGGTCCAAAGCTGTGGACAAAAGCCCAGGACAGTTTTTAGAAACTGTACTGCTTCAGCATTTTTCTCTCTGAGTGCTGCTTGTGCCCTTAGATGGGGAATTGCTTCTTGTCCTGAAGGTCACTGCTGCTCCAAATGCCAAGCAGCTGGATTCATGTCCTCATGTCTGTAGAGCTCTGTTGTTGTGTTTTATAGAGGCTTTGGGGTTTTTACTGCTGCTTTGCACTCTGAAAGCACCCAGTAAGATTCTGCTTCCCACACACATGCAGCACTCTTTGCTGGGTCATGTCTAAGATGATAAAGTTGCCTTCTTCAACATCTTTTATTGCTGATTTGTTTTAAGACTCTAACATAGAACTAGAGAATTGTTTGGCTTGGGAAACCTCTCTAAGTTCAACCAATAACCCAGCACCACCATGGCCATTCAACCATGTCCCCAAGTGCCATGGCCACAGGCTTCTGGAACACCTCCAGGGGAGGGGACTCCACCACCTCCCTGGGCAGCCTGTGCCAGTGCCTGACCACTCTGGCAGCAAAGAAATTGTTCCTCATGTCCAACCTAAACCTGTCCTGGCACAATTTCAGGTCATTTTCTCTTGTCCTATCACTTGTTTCTTGGGAGAAGAGACCAACCTCCACCTGGCTCCAACCTTCTTTCAGGGAGCTGCAGAGAGCAATGAGCTCTGCCCTCAACCTCCTCTTCTCCAGGCTCAACACCCCCAGCTCCCTCAGCTGCTCCTCCCCAGCCCTGTTCTCCAGACCCCTCCCCAACTTTGTTGCCCTTCTCTGGACCTGCTCCAGCCCTTCAATGTCCTTCTAGGAGTGAGGGCCCCAAAACTGAACCTGGCTCTCAAGGTGTGGCCTCAGCAGTGCCCAGTCCAGGGGGACAATCCCTGCCCTGCTCCTGCTGGCCACCCCCTTGCTGATCCAGGCCAGGCTGCTGGTGCCCTTCTTGGCCACCTGGGCACACCCTGGCTCACCTTCAGCTGCTGCAAACCAGCACCCCCAGGTCTTTCTCTGCTGGGCAGTTTTCAGCCACTCCACTTCAAGCCTGAAGCCTTCATGGGGTGGTTGTGGCCCAAGAGCAGGACCCAGCCTGTGGCTTTGTTAAACCTCACACAATTGACCTCAGCCCAGCCAGCCTTGCCTAAGCCTCTTTGCAGAGCCTTCTTACCCTCCAGCAGATGAAATCTCACCCAGCTGAGTGTCATCTTTACATGCTCATGTGTAAAACTAAAGTGAGAGAGACAGAATTCTATATACTGGTAAAAAATAACCACTTGCAATGCAATCATTTTTTCTTTGCCACTCCCCTGTTGCTGTTTGAGAGTCTGCAGGGTGAGCAGTGACTTCCCTGCAGACAGCAGAGTCGTTTAAGGAGAGTACATAGCTGCACTGATTGGTCCCTTTGCCCAATTTTCTTCCATTCAGGTTTTCCAGTGATGTCAAACCCTGGAGAGGAAGGGCTGGCTTGAATGAGTCACCAAGAAGTGGTTTCCATGGCTGACTTTTAAGGCCAAATTTGAATGCTTGTTAGCTGAAACTGCAGCAAGTCAGGAGAAACACAAACACAGCTTTGACCTTGCCCCTCTCAGACTTGGGCATCGTTGGAGGTCAGACTCAGTAGTTTGGGCTTGTGGCTCTTCACAGAAGGTGGCAGAAAAAATATGCAGATGTCAGCACTGGTTAAAATTGGGAGCCTGGTGATGCATGGGTTGGTTTGTGCAATACCCAAGACTCACAGAACAGCTTTGGTTGGCAGAGAGCTCCAAGCTCACCCAGTGCCAGCCTCCACCCACACTGCAGGGGCACCACTAAGCCATGGCCCTAAGCTCCAGCCCCACACAATGCTGCAACACCCCCAGGGATGGGGACTCCAGCACTGCCCTGGGCAGACCATTCCAAGGTCTGAGAACCCTTCCAGGGCAGAAATATTTCCTGGCATCCAGCCTGAGCCTGCCCTGGGGCAGCTTGGAACCATTGCCTCTGCTCCTGTCCCTTGGCACCAAGCAGCAGAGGCTGCCCCCTCCTCACCCCAACCTCCCTGCAGGCAGCTGCAGAGAGCAAGGAGGTCTCCCCTCAGCCTCCTCTGCTCCACCTGCACCCCCCCAGCTCCCTCAGCCCCTCCTCACCCCCAGCTGCTCCAGGCCCTTCTCCAGCCTCCCTGCCCTGCTCTGCACAGGCTGCAGCCCCTCAGTGTCCTTCCTGCAGTCAGGGCCCAGAGCTGAGCACAGCACTCGAGCTGTGGCCTGCCCAGTGCTGAGCACAGGGGGATGGGCACCTCCTGGCCCTGCTGCCCACCCTGCTGCTGACCCAAGCCAGGATGCCACTGGCCTGCTTGGCCAGCTGGGCACTGCTGGCTCATGTTCAGTGGGTGCCAACCAACAGCCCCAGGTCCCTCTCCCAGCTGCAGCTTTCCAACCACACATGCCCAGGGCTGGAGCTTCCCATGGGGTTGTCATGACCCAAGCGCAGGACCTGGCCCTTGGCCTTGTTGCACCTCACTCAGTGAGCCTTGGCCTATGGCTCTGACCTGTCCAGACCCCACTGTAAAGCTTCCCTAGCCCCTAGATGGGCACAGCCACCCAGCTTGGTGCCATCTGCAGATTTACTGAGGGTGCCTCAATCTCTCCATTTCAAATGAGTTGATTTGACTTAGTTCTGTGCTGAAAGGGTCAAATTCAAAGCAAACTTCAGCCCAAACCATCTGAAAATCTTTAAAATAAAGGCATTTAGTTGAGTGCTTTAAAATGCAGAGAGCCTAAAATTACTTAAATCAAAGCTGCTTATGTACTGAAAGAGCTGGAAGGACCACGTGGCTTACTTCAGGCTGATCAGCAGGCTGCTGCTCTACATTGATACTGAACCCTGGAGGAATGTGGAAGATTCCTGAACCTGGGAAGTCCATTTGGTGCTTTCACTGCACCCCTGTAGAGCAGCTGTGCACAGAGCCCTAGTTCAGATGGGCTGTGTGTAAATCTGGGTCTTACTGCAAGCCTCTGGCTCACAGCCTCTAGCCTAAGGTGTCAGAATATGAGAATCACAGAGTTGTTGGGGTTGGAGCAGACCTTTTAAGATCACTGAGTCCAACCATGAACCCAGCACTGCCAGGGCACCACTGAACCATGGCCCTCAGCACCACATCTCCCTGGCTTTGACACCCTTCCAGGGATGAGAATTCCACTACTGCCCTGGGCAGCCTGCGCCAGACCTTGACAGCCCTCAAGAGGAAAAAATTGTTCCTCATGTCCAACCTAAACCTCCCCTGGGGCAACTGGAAGCTGATTCCTCTTGTCCTATGTCTTCCTTGGGAGAAGAGACCAACCCCCACCTGGCTCCAGCCTCCTTTCAGGGGGCTGTAAAGAGCCAGAAGGTCTCCCCCTTCAACCTCCTCTTCTCCAGGCTCAACACCCCCAGCTCCCTTAGCTGCTCCTCCCCAGCCCTGTTCTGTAGACCCTTCCCCAGCTTTGTTGCCCTTCTCTGGACGTGCTCCAGCCCCTCAATGTCCTTGTTGGAGTGAGGGGTCCCAAGCTGAGCCCAGGATTTAAGGTGCAATTTTTGCACCTTTTGCTTTCTCCCCAAATGATTCGATGTTACCAGATGGTAGCAGGGAAATGAAGTGAAAGAACAGGAAGGTGGAGAGGCAGGGAACACAGTGCAGGACCAAGGAAGCTCAGCTCCCCTCAGGGCCTGTGTTCTTTCCTATCAGCTGGAATTTTTGCTGCCTGCTGGTAGATGGTAGGACAGAAATCTCTGTGGGGATCTGTAGGCTATTAAAGTTCTCATTTTGAATGCTCCTGGATAATTCAGAGCTGGTTTTAATCCCCTTGAAGGCTACTGCAGCAAGCCTCATGAGTTGTCAGATGACTTGCTGGTGTCTCCACACCCAAAGCAAGGTGAGGTGACAGCACAGTCCTGGTGTGCTTTATTGTACTGCTAGATCCTTCACAGCTGCTTCTGTTATGTCCAAGAGCTTTCCCTTCTCTGCCCTTGTGCACTTTCCCACCACCATTGGTGGCTCTTCAGCCTGGAGAGGAGAAAGCTCCAGGGAGACCTTAGAGCTGAAATGATTTCCATGATTACTTGTCACAAAATGACCAAAACCCCTCAAAACAAGAATGGATTCATACTGTGAGCAACATTCCTCACAGGCAAGCTGGGGAGGGACTGTTCAGAAGGGTCTGTGGGGATACCACAGAGGGTAGTGGTTTGAAACTGGAGCAGGGCAGATTGAGGTTGGACATCAGGAGGAAGTTGTGCACAGTGAGGGTGGGGAGACACTGGAACAGCTTGCCCAGGGAGGTGATTGAGGTCCTGTCTCTAGAGATATTCAAGGTCAGCTTTGCTGTGTCCCTGTGCACCCAGCTCTAGTTGGTGGTGTCCCTGCTGACTGCAGGGGGCTTGGCCAAGATGACCTTTGAGGGTCCCTTCCAACCCAGACACAAACTTGAACAGAAGAAGTTCCACCTAAACATGAGGAGGAACTTAGTTAATTTAAAGGTACCAGAACACTGGAGCAGGCTGCCCAGAGAAGTTGTGGAGGCTCCATCTCTGAAGACATTTGAACCCCACCTGGACATGTTCCTGAGTGACCTTCTATAGGTGACTCTGCTTGGCAGGGGGGGGTTGGACTCAAGTATCTCCAGAGGTTCCTCTCAACCCCTATCTACACGTGGCTGGTGTCCCCCAACACACCTGGGCAGCTGTAGAAGGAGGAAGGCTGAAGGTAAAGCCTTAAGAGCACTGAGTTTGGAGTGGGAAGGGGCAGGGAGCTGGGACAGCAGCAGGTGTGGCTGTGTGCCAGCAGGCAGGGCAGGGCTTTGTGGAGGAGCACAGCAAAGCTCCTGTTAGTGACCGAACAAGAGCCTGGGAGCTGATCCAGCAGTGAGATTAGCCTATTAGCAAGATAAGTTCACTTATTGAATCTCTCCTG
This sequence comes from Eubucco bourcierii, assembly GCA_013396675.1. Lineage (NCBI taxonomy): Eukaryota > Metazoa > Chordata > Aves > Piciformes > Ramphastidae > Eubucco > Eubucco bourcierii. Next base: position 211,938 of record VWZE01016578.1, on the reverse strand, counting down.
ATAACTGGAGCCAGTGTTTGGTGCTCCTGATAGGGATCTGCAGTTCCTCTGTGTGGACAAGGCAGCAGGGAGCTGAGTTTCACCTCTTCCTCTGCTTCGCTTTGCCTTCCCCAGCCTGCAGCATCCTCTGCTTTTGAGGACTTCTGCCTTTCACCCTGGGATCTTCACAGTTCCCTTTTTCAACAGGCTGCTGTTTGCTTGCCTTCTCTTGCCTGCAGGAGCACTGCTGGGAGCACAGTCCAGGACTGGTGTTGTCACCTCAGTTCTCACTCCCCTGAATGGTGGCTCCTGGCTATCTGCAGCCGTGCCCAGCACACACCGGTGCGGTGCCAGCCACGTGCCTGCGCCGGGTGTATTTTATCAGCTGTGCAGTATCTGTCACCCACTGACCACTGCAGCCTAGACAGCACAGAACAACCTCCACATTGTTCTGCAGCAGGGTTATTTTTGACAGGAGCCAGCCACTTTCCTAGGCAGGACTCCTGGAAGGCAGCAGAGGCGAGGCGCTGCCAGTCGGGAGGGGAGCTGCGAGCTGGCAGGAGTGCAGCCGTGCATGCAGCCTGCTCTGAGTGCTAACACCAGTTTGCTGTGTTTGTTTCCTAATCCAAACAGAACGTCAGAAGCCTTGATGCATGTAGTGTGTGTTTACTGCAGCTGGAGTGGGCCACAGACCAGGTATTTATCACCACTGCTTTATCAGTTCTCACCACTACCCTGGGGCCAGCAGTTTGTGTCCTAACTGCTGCTCCCTTTCTGTCTTCTGTTAGAGAATAGTGACAAAGAAACTACCTCACTGGAACTGCCCTCATTGCCAGCTTCTGATGGGTTTCAAAATCCAGTCCAGTCTCCAGGATTAAATTCCAAGATCTGTAATCCCACCAATCAACTACTTGATCGTTCTGCCTCTGCCCCTGCTTCAATTTGCTCACCCGGACCTAGCCTCCCAGTGCACATTGGCGCTGGAGCCAGCGAGCCTGCTGCCTCTGCACCTCGATGCCAGACAACCCCAGGAGAACAACATCAGCATCTTTCCACCAGTGCTTCCTTGCCAGATAATGACCCTCCTCCCCAGCCAGGGGAGCTGGCCTGTGGCAGTCCAGCATGCCTTTCACAGAAGACACTCAGAGAAGCAGGTGTTGCTGGCAGCCAAAGAGAATGTGATGCTGAAGAACAAGGCCCTGGCCAGGAACATCTTTTGGAAGTGGCAGAAGAAAGTAGTTTGGCTGCTGCTGCTGCAAAGCATGAGCAAAAGAAAGATGGATGTCTGTCTTTGGAGCAAAAGGATGAGCTTCCCATAGCCCATCAGGTGTGCAAAGATCCAGAGGAGGAACATCTGGAGGAGCAAACTGAGACAACGCATCTAGAAGCTCCTTGCCACGTTGAGAAACCTGGTGTGGGAGAAGGCAGTCAGCCAAAAAATCCTCCTATGGAAAGGAGAGGAGATGGGCAGGAGGAAGCAGGTCTGTCTCATGCAAAAGGGAGCATCCAGGTGTCAGCCTCCTGTAGCTGTTTGCAGACAGAAGCCTTCATGGAAGTAGATGTGGTTGAGCAGCCTGTGGCTGAAGAGCACCTCTCAGCCAGCGAGCAGAGGCAGCAGGCTGAGAACAGGAGTGCAGCTGTGCTGGGCTTGGACCCCTTTTCCATAGAGGTGGAATTACTGAAGTCTGTGCCCTCCTCCAGTGGAACTCCTGCAAAGTGCAATGAGTTGCCTGCTTTGGCAGCTGAGGACAGCTCCTGCCCCTCCAGCATCTGTCAGCTGGACACAGACCCAGGCAGGCCTGCAGAGGAGCCCTGTTCCTCCCTAGCATCAGCCTTGAAAGAGCTTCACAAACTCTTGGTCATCAGTCGGAAAGCAGAATGCAAGATCCTTGCCTCTGAGGAAGTCTCTCAGGTGGAAGTGGTGCACAGAGAGCCAGCAGCCCAACAGGAGGGACTTTCTGAGGGGGAGCAGAAAGGCTCAGCTCCAGCCATCCAGGAACAGAGTTGTTCCTTCTGTGAGGTGAAGTCTGAAGGTGGAAGAGCAGAGGGGAAGCAGCGTTGTGAGGCTGGCACAGAGAACATCAGCAGTGGGTCTGTGGGTCACCTGCAGTCTGCTCCTGGAGGAGCTGCTTCAGAGGTTCTGAGGTGTTCAGCTGAGAGTGATTTGGTGCTGGCGAATTCTGCAGCAACACCTGACCAGCAGCAGAGCTCTGAGCAGCCAGAGGTTTTGGCAGAAGGCTCTCAGAGCCCAACTAATCCACCCTGCCGGCGGAACACCTCTGTCTCCTCTGCACCTGCTCTGGGTGAAGCTGCAGCTCCAGGTACTCAGAGCCCCTCCGCAGGAGCACCCGGGAGAAGCAGCAGCCCTGCCTCTGGAGGCCCACAGCCGTCGGGAGGGTGTGAGGAGCCACAGCTGAGCCTGGTGGGTAGCTCTGCTGGACTTGGCTCAGCTGCTCCCCCACCTCCTGCTTTCCCTGCGGCCGCTGTGGGTCGGCTCCTCGGTGCCGGTTTCACCAGGCGGGAAGCCCTGGAGGCTCTGGAGCGAGCGGATGGCAACGCAGACCTGGCTCTTCTCATCTTGCTGGCCAAGGGTATCGTTGTTCCTACGTATCTGGGGAGGAGGTAGCTGGCTGGGGTGTCTTTTAAAGGACCTGTCTCAATTCTACACCAAGCAGAATGTCAAGACAGATTATTTTTATTTTCCCATTGTTTGCAGCCAAAGTAACTTTGTCTCTTCTGTTTGTCTCTTCTCGTTAGATTTGGATTTTGGAAAGAAAGGAAAAGGTCCTAGCATTGTGTGGACAGGATAGATGTCATTGTGCATTCTGGATTCAGAGCCCTGCTCCTGTCCAGCTCTACATTTTAGAGTGAGCTCCAGTGTTCTGGATAAAGAACCAAATCAGAAGCCATTTCAGGTCACTGCCCTGCCTGGCCTGAAGCAGGTTGTGAATTGAGTGTGTGTGAGGGACAGGAGGTGCAGGCCAGGTTTGCTCATCCAAAAGGACTTGGTGGATTTATTTTAGCTTCTCCTGTTGCCCAACATCCAGCTGGGTTCTGATGAGACTCTCAGGACAGCTTCTGAAGGTGTGGAGATGCCCATAGGTGTGTGATGCTTCGCCAGGGGTGCAGGGGGGAGGTTGGGAAGGTGTGGGGTTGGTGTGTGCACGGGGAAGGCTTCCTCTTTCTGCCAAACCCTTTCATGCTCTTGGGCCTGTGTGTTCAAGTTTACAACATGGGGATAGGAGAAGGGAAGGGATAGAATTTGGTGCTACCAAAACTTCAGAACCATTTTAACTTATTTGAAGCTGTGCTGGTGTTAATTGGGGGTGGGGTGGGAGGGGGGTGGGGAAGGAGCATTCTACTTTTTGTTTTCTAGTCTTGCCCACATCAGTCTCCCCCGTTACAAAGAACAAACTCAACCACTTGAAGGCAAACCCTTAAGGAGAGAATTGTTTAACCAACCCCATCTGGTGTTACTGCACTTAACCCTCACTCTGCCCGTGGAAGAAGAAACTGTTCCACTGGATGCACTCTCTGCCAGGGAGGGCATGACCAGAAGAGTGAAATCTGCTGTGTCTGGGGAGGATCAGCCCCTCAGCTGGGGAAAAGCAGACTGCTGCCAGCCTCTGCTGGCTGCTGGGGTGCTGATGGAATAGCTCTGAGAGAGGGGTGCCCAGTAGGGTTCATCAAACAAATGCACTGATGTGGCTTCTGCATTGTAACCATCGTGGCCTTCCAGATCTCCCTGCTGAGGAGCCCATGCTGTAGGGAAGCCTTTTCCAGGTGCTTTTTATAGAGGGGTGAACTACTTTGTAATGCTCTGTAGAGCCCCAAAACACTGCTGGGGCTGGGAAAGGAAAAGTGTGGCTGAAATGCTGCAAGTAGGAACTTGCAGTTAGTGCCAGATGCAAATCTCAGAAGTGGTTTGGTGTCAGAGGTTCAGCTTTGGCTCCAAGCTAAACCCAAAGTGCTGGGCCAGCAGCAGCTGGAAACCTGTTTTTGTTTGTGGCTTTCATTGATTGCTGTCACTGTCTCAGGGCTGTGTTCCTGGTGTTTTCCCTGTTGTGTAGATTTGCCTCTGTGTGGAGTGGGCTTTTTTCCATGCAGGATACCCTTTAAAAACAGCACAAATTTGGTTTCATCTGTGAGCTTGCAAGGAGTTTCTGATGCCAGTGAGCAGAGGTTGTCAGATTTCCTTGGGTAGCCAGAAGGCCCTTTAGAATAATGGAGCTTTAGGGCTTCCTTCTGTCTGTCAAACAGCTTTTTGTACCAGCTTTTTAGACCAGTTTGGGCTGAAAGGACCTTAAAGATCTTCTAGTTCCAATGCCCCTGCCATGGGCAGGGTCATATCTCACTCTTCTGTGGTGTTGGCACCGTGAGGCATTGCTCCATGCCTGTGTGGGAAGGCCTTGTTAGAGCAGCATTATTTGACTTGAGGCTCTGCTCACAATGAGCTACTGAGGCAAGACTACAGCTTTATGATCCTTACTGGGCAGGTGCTCAGAGCTGCCCCTGCTGAAGGTGGCTTTAACACCATCCCTGCCGTGAGCAGCTCAAATCAGGAGAAGCCTCCTCTCTATAGGGTTGTGCTTGTGCTGGTCCTGGAGGCCTCAGATCTCTGGAAGCCTTAGGAAATAGGAGATACCAGACCCCTTTCAGTCCCTGTCTGGGTTCAGACCCTTGCCCATCCCTGTCTGGGTTCAGACCCATGCCCATCCCTGTCTGGGTTCAGACCCATGCCCATCCCTGTCTGGGTTCAGACCCTTGCCCATCCCTGTCTGGGTTCAGACCCATGCCCATCCCTGTCTGGGTTCAGACCCATGCCCATCCCTGTCTGGGTTCAGACCCATGCCCATCCCTGTCTGGGTTCAGACCCATGCCCATCCCTGTCTGGGTTCAGACCCTTGCCCATCCCTGTCTGGGTTCAGACCCATGCCCATCTGGGTCTGGCTCACTGTCAGAAGCAGAAACAGGAAGGCTCTCCCAGCTCTTGGATCCTGAGCATCTTCAGTCTGAACAGGTGAATCTGCTCTGGATTCACAGCACAGGTCTCTGTGAGGTGGTCCTGGGAGCAGACCCCCCCCAGGGTGTAGGTAGCAGCTGCAGGGGATGCACAGGAGCTGATCTGTCCCCTCATCCTGTGGTTGCTCTGCTGCCAGCTCATTGCAGCGTCAGGTGCCAACCACCTGCTGCCATCCCCTTCTGCACAGACTTTCTGTTCCTAGGGGTGGTTGCTTGGAGCTAGACCAAGCTCTGCTGCTTTGCCCCAGCTGCTAAAGGCTCTGCTTTGGCCACATCTACTTCGCCTGCAGATACAGAACTTAGGCCAGAGAAGCTTTAGAGCATCAGCCACTTTGCTTCGGCGCTTGGATTTATTCCTTGTCAAATACAAGTGTGGGACCCTGCCCTCCTGCCAAAGCTGTACTGAAGCATTTATCAATACTGCTAGATCCTGCTGGGTACCTCTGTACCACTACAAACCAAGCCTGACCTCCCCCTGCCCCCCCAGCTGAAAAAGACTTGGATTTCATATCAGTAGTCCAAACCTGGTGATGTGAGCCTCTTCATTTCAGAGCCTTGCTTTGCGCTGCTAAATTAGAGCAGGATCTTTTTACTTTAGGAGCAAGACTTCTGTTGGAAGAAGTGGGGGCAGTGCTGAGTATCCAAGGTTAAAATAAAATGTGGTAGAACATGCATTTAGTGACCCTTGTCTCAGTGTTGTCTTCTGTTGTGACCTGTCCATGTGTCCTCTGCGGTCTGCACACATCCCTCGCTCAGCCTTGAGTGATGCCTTCGTGGTCTCTGCACTTGGCTGGCACACAAATAGCTCTATCAAACCAGGCATGGCAGCTGTGCCAGCTCCTGGCCTACAGCAGGGGCAACACCAAAAGCTGTTGAGGTTCTCCAGGAGCTGTGTGCCCTGCTCTAAACCAAGGCTCCTCACTCTCTTCCCCCTTCTCATTCATCACTGCTTCAAGGTACCATTGTCACATCAGCTTAGCAAAATTACTTCCATGCAAAAAAAAGTCCTTCTAGAAAGAATGAAGCAGCTCTGGGAAGGTGCTTCATAAAGGTGCCAGTGCCCGAGGGCACCCTGGTGGTCTGCAGAGCTCCTTCCTGGGTGTTCCCTGCAGCCACCATGGTGCTGTTCCCTGGCTGTTGGTTCTGATACTGAAGGGATTCACTTGGACTCTGGCTGCTTCTGTTCAGGAGGCTCTAAGGGAGTTTATTTAGTGCAATACCAACATCTGAAAGGTTCTGGGTGCAGATAGTTCTGACAGGAGGGGGAAGTGTGTCCCGGTGACTGTCCCTGCCACCTTCAGCTGGGACACAGCTGAACTACAATGTGTTACTGTGGCAGCCTCTGCCTTGTTGCTGCTACCTGTGTTCAGCTTTCTGTGGAGACCTTTGGCCTCCAGGACTGTTAACCATGGCCCTCCTAGATCCCTTCCCTTCTCTCTCTGCCTCTCCCCCTTGCTGTCTCCTCTAAAGCAGCAATACTGAAGTGGGCTTTGCTGAACGCTTCACTTGCAGATAAGGTCTCTTTAAAACACTCTGCCATTTACAGCAGAGCCCGGAGCTTTCTTCACCAGACTTGGATTTCTTGCCAAACAGCTCCCCAGAATTCTAAGGTGAATTCAGAGAGGAGAAATCAAGGTTGTTGGTTTTGGTTTGGTTATTTTTTTGTTTTGCCTGCTTCTCCCAGAAGTCAGCCTGGGAAGTGGCTGCAGCAGTCAAGAGATTTCTTCCTGCGCTGCGTAGAGGAGGCTTAGTGACCCAACTGCGCCGTGCTTTGGGTCGCTCCTTGACTGATGCTTTTCAGCTTAAAAGAGTTTTACAGACTTGTGTAAGGAACCTTGAGGGAAATCAATACTCAGGAATCCTCAAGCTGGTTGCATTTGTGTCATTTCCTCTCCTGGGCTGAACGTGCAGGTGGCTGAAGGGAGGAGTGGTTGTGTCAGCAGAGAATGGAATGTGGTTCTGCCCGAAGTGATGCACACTTGATTCTTTTCTTCATTTAATTCTTTCTTTTCATTTTCTTTTTTCTCTTTTTTTTTTTTTTTTTTTTTTTTTTTTTTTTTTTTTTTAATATTGGGGGACTGTTTATCAATAAAATTGATGTGTAAAAAAATAATTTGATATTTAAAAAAAATAACAGAAAAAAAAAAATGAATAAACACTTTATGATAATGCTGCTTGGTTGGTCTGTCTGTATTTCTGAGGTCACCACCTCTGTGCTCAGATCCTTCCCTGATTTTTTTTGTCCCTGAAGACAATTTGAGTTTCCTGAACCTAAATGTTGCCATTTTGAACACAGCAAGTAGAGAAGAAGGCTCCAGGGAGACCTTCGAGCAGCTTTCCAGTACCTGAAGGGGCTGCAGGAGAGCTGGGGAGGGACTTTTGACAAGGGTTGGGAGTAACAGGATGAGGGAAAATGGCTTTGAGCTGGGAGAGGGGAGACTGAGAGTGGAGATGAGGAAGAGTGAGGGTGGGGAGACTCTGAAACAGGTTGCCCAGGGAGGCTGTGGCTGTCCCCTGCCTGGAGGTGTTGAAGGCCAGGCTGGATGAGGCCTTGAGCACCTTGGGCTGGTGGGAGGTGTCCCTGCCCATGGCAGGGGGTGGGAACTAGATGATCTTTAAGGCCCCTTCCAGCCCAACCCATTCTATCAACCATCAGTCCAACCATCAACCTAAAGCCACCATGGGCACCAAACTATCTCAGTTCAGCCCCAGCAGAGCACAGCTCTCCATGCTCCCAACACCATCACACACCTACCCCCAGCAACAAGCTACAAACCTCCTTCTTCCATTGAAACATGAGGAGGAATTTGTTCCCTGTGAGGGGGACAGAACCCTGGAACAGGCTGCCCAGGGGGGTTGTGGAGTCTCCTTCTCTGCAGAGATTCAAGATCTGCCTGGATGTGTCCCTGTGGGATCTGGCCCAGGTGATCCTGCTCTGGCAGGGGAGTTGGACTGGATGAGCTCTGAGGTCCCTTCCAGCCCCTGGCATCCTGTGATTCTTTCACATGTTTTATTCTGAANTTGAGGTCACTTCCAACCCAAACCATTCTGTGAATCTGAGATCTATAGATCCCAGTTGCCAAGGCCTGAGGACAACCCCGAGAAGACCATGAGAAGAGACCTTCTGTGGAGTTGCTGAATTCTTCAGGCATGGCTCAGAACAGCAGAGCACAACACAAAGCACAGCACACAAGGTGCACCTCATGCCTCCTGTCATGCTGGGTGCAGTGGCTGCAGGATGAGCAGGAGCTGGATGCAGAGGTGAGCATTGCATCATAGAGAGGGTGGTGAGCAGAAGAGAGGTGACTGAGCCATCACTCATGCACAGGGCCGCTGGCTTTGATCTTTGGCTCTCTGCGGTCTTGTGGTTTCAGCACAATTCTGGGGTCCCTTTGCCAAAGGAGCTGTTTTGGGGGCAGGTTTGTCACTGGAATGGGCTTTGGGGAATCCAGCTGGCCAGCCTGGCCTGACACCAGTTCTCTGCTCAACCTCCCCTTAGGGGTGAAGGACCCCTTTGGAAGCATAATCACCTCCCTCTGACATAATTGTCTCTGTCGACCTGCCTTCCTAATGGCAAGGTGCTGTGGTGGCTGCCAGCACAAACACTGAGTCACACACAGGAGGATGTGAGTGGTGCTGGAATCCCTCAGGAGCGACTCGTTTTACCTGGGAGTTAAACAGAGGCTTGGGGCATTCAAAGCATCCAGGAAACCTGTAGGAGCCCAGGCAGTCTGCTGCACTGTGGGATTTTCCAGGTGCCCAGGCTGCACCTGGTGCCTGCAGAGCAATGCAGGATGCAAGCAGATGTGCCCACCCTGAGCGTGCTGCAAAGCCTGACACTGACCAGCGAGGGAGGAAAGTGCCTTGGAGCTGCTGGGCTGCTTTAAAGGGCCTGGCTCTGGCTTGCTGATCTCTCTCCAGTGGCTCGTTAGGGCTGGGGCTTGCGTGTTTCACACCACTCAGTAGTTGTCTGTGTGCTGCAGTGAGGTCATTTCCCCCTCAGCTCAGCCCTGGGTGCCGAGGCAGCTTCCAATCCTTGTTGGCATCTCCCTCAGTGCAGCAGTTCTGCTCCTCCAGCTGCTGGTGGGGACCTGAGAAGCAAAAAAGGAGCTTTAAGATTTTTCTCAATTTTTGCCCAAGCTCTGATCTGTTCCCTTCCCTGGGAGCTTCTCCCATAGCTTCCAAAGCTGCCCAACTGGCTATGCCGTTCCTGCCATGCAGGCTTGGCTCGGTGTGTTTGCTCAGCTCTTCCCTCCCCTGCCAGCAGCCTGTTTCTGGAGAAGGGAGTGGGAAGGTGCAGGCAATGCGCTCCTGAGGGCTGCTGCTGCCTTTTCCTTTTTTAATTGCTTTTACTTTCGGTTCCATTTTCGGTTCTCAGGGTGGAGAGCGGTGAGGCCACCCCCAGGCCTTGCCCCCGAGTCTCGGCGAGAGGATTTGTTGTTCTTTGTAGCTTTTATTTCTCCCACTCCCACCTCCCGCTGGGTCTCTGCCCCTGCTCGCGGCTCTGCTGTGGCTCCGAGTGGCCTTTGGCTTTGGGCTTAAGCAATGCTTCTCTACCCTGTTTCTTGGCTCCAGGTTGGCACACCACTGAGCAGAGGGGATGGACTCACCTCAGGGGGTGGTGAAGCCCTGGGGGGGGGGTGTGCCAGGTGTCCCCCTCCCCATTTTTCCTCCCCATTGATGAGTGTTTCTGTGGCCTTTGAGGCTCCTGCCCGCGCCCCAAAGCACACCAAAGCCACACCCTGGGCCTTGTCCCCCCACAGCTCTCCTCAGCGGGCACCAAGACTGCATCACACTGCCATGTCCCCTCCTCTCCTCTCCCTCTACCCAATGCCTTCTCCCTCCATGTTCCCTCACTGAGTCATGAGGGGCCCAGATGTCAGCTCCTCTCATGCCACTGAGGCCAGGGACACCTCACTTCATCCCACTCCCATCTCCCCACACATCCCTTCGGTGAGCCTGGGGCTGTGAGGGACACAATACCACCTCCCTTCACTGCGCCACTGTCACCTCCCCTCACTATGCCAATCCCTCACTGCTTCCAGCTCCCCTCACATCCTCCCTCATGTCCTTTCACTGTCCCCGCTGCCATCTCCCCTCATGCCTGCTCAATGGGTCCATGAGGGACGCACTGCCATCTCCCTCATCCCCTCACATGCCCCTGCAGAGCCTAAGACTGTGACGCACTCAACAGCATCTCCCCCTCGGCTCCTGCAGGACGGCCGCAGCCTTCTCTGCCTTATCCATCCCTGTCCCCAGTGCCATCTCCCCTCAGAGCCCTCCGCAGCCGCCCAGCGCCGTCCCCGCGGTCGCCGTTGGGGCGGAGGCGGCGGCTCCCGGCGGGGCGGTCCCGGGTGCGGGTGCCGGGGGGCGGTCCGGCAGCGCCGCTCCCCTCCCTGCCGCCTGACCTCAGTTCCTGGCGGAGCTGCTGGGTGCCGGTCACGAGTGCGGCCTCGCTCCGCTCCCTTCTCCCCGCGGGGCCTCCTTCACCTCCGCGCCCGCCGCGGGGAGGCCCCGGAGCGGCCATGGAGCGCTNCGGGCCCGGCGGGCCGGACGGCACTCGGCCTACGCCGGGCGGGCCAGGCGACGGGCCGCGGCGAGCGGCACCATGGAGCCGGCGGAGGTGAAGGATCGCATCCTGGAGAACATCTCCCTCTCCGTCAAGAAGGTGGGCGGCGAGAGCGGCGGTGTGGGGCTGCAGGCTGGCGGCGGTGCGGGGCTGCGGCCGCCCCTGCGCTGGGCACAGCTCTAGGTCAACCCTGGACCCCCCAGTACCGGCGTCGTGGGCTGGCTCCGTGGAGGGGCTGTGGGCCTTGGGACAGCTCTTAGGAGGGCCTCGGGGAGCCCTTCTGCAGGAGCTGTGGGCATGGGAACTCTGGCTGGGGGAGTCTTGACAGTCTTTGGGCACGAAGTGTGGGGTCAAGGACACTGCCAAGCCGTGTGACAGAGGCAAGGGACAGTTTTAAGGCGTTCTGTGTGGGCTTGAGGACGTCCCTTGGCCCCCCCCTGTGCTGGGGATGTGAGGCTAGGGGCATTGTTTTTCTTTGGTTTCTTGGGGACATCCTCGGTTCTGTGAGCCACCCCAGCTGTGGCCCACTCCAGAGACACCCCTGGGAGCGTGTGGGGTCACTCCTTGCCCTGCCATGCCAAGGGATGCTGACAGGGTCCCCCCCAGGAACCTCCATCTCTGCTGGCCAAGTGTGGTTCCCCCTGAGATTCTTCTTGTTTAAAGGGTTTGTGTCTGCTGTGGTCAGGCCTGGGGAGGTCCTGGGGCAGGTCCTTATTTCCTAGGACTGTACCGTGAGGGGATCTGGATGAGTCCAGTGTGAAAGCCTCTTTCTAGAGGTCCTCTCTCTAAGCAAAGTGGTCATGCCCTGGTCCAAGCCCTCAAAATGAGGGCTTTGCAGGTATTTTCTTCCACACCACATTTCTCATCTCCTCCTTCTGCTTGCCCCTCAGCTTCAGCTGCTGCTGAGGTGTTTCTCTGGTGGGGAGCACCTGCATGCTGGCACGAAGGGCGCCAGGATGCTGGAGTCTGGTGGGGGTGGTTACGGGAGTGAACTGTTAGGGATGTGCTGGAAGTTGGACTGCATGTCCTGCTCCAGCCATGCTTGAGGAGGAACACAAGCTCCCTCTGAGGAGGTGAAGAGGGTCTCGTTGCAGTTTCTATCCTAAGCTTTGGGGAGATGGAGGCTTTCTGGACCTGCCAATGTTCTTCCAGTTGGAGTCCTGCTGCCTTACCGAGTAGGAGTTTCCTTGTGGTCTGCAGTGTGTCCTGACACAGATTCATCCATGGAAACCTGGCTTATGAAGACCATCACAAGTGAATTCCAGCACTGCTAAGGAAGCAGTGGCCTGACAATGCCTCTGGGATGTGGGATGGATGTGCAAGCATCCTCCTCTTCCACGGGTGACTGTCCTCTGCTCTCCCACCTATCTGTGAGAGAAAATGAAGGATTATCCTTTATCTGCCTGGCAATCAGTAGAGGTTCCACCTGCTCCAAACTCTGTTACAACACTGCTGCCTCAGTGTCCTCAGGAGTATAAGGATCTAGGACTTCCCATGTGGGATTTGTTGGCTGTAATTGGTTTGCATTCAGAAAATCGATGGAGGATCCCTGTTGGAAATGCTCTGAAATCATTGGTGGTGGTGATTTTGTTATTGTTCTTGGACAGGACTCCTCACCTGCAGCTCTGTCAGCACACTTCTGCCCTGCCCTGCCCTAGTCTCTGCCAGCTCCTCTCTTGGTCCACCAGTGAAGAGGGATCTGGGGATTTTTCCAGTGCTGTTTGTTTTCTTGTGCACCTTGGTGTAGGAACCTGTGTGAGGCTTCAGCCTGGTGGGCTTGGCCCAATGAAACCAAACTCAGCCACAGGGCAAAAGCCCAGCTCTGGCACAGTCCTGCTTTTTCCCCCCTGGCATTCATTTCTCCTTCCTCAGGGACATCACTCCCCTTCAGCTAATTTTCCCCCACACTTTCCTCTCTAACTTCAGCCTTCAAGCCCCTGATCTTCTCTTTTCCCTGTGTTAGTGGGAAGAGTAAGGTAGTAGGTATGGGGAGCAGGTGCAGCCTTCCCACACCCTGGCTGTGTGCTGGGAAATCCTACTCCTGTTCCTTCTCCTCTCCCTACCTCAGGCTCTGGCTTGGCTGACTCCTCCTTGCTGGGATTGTGTCATGGGGTGTGGAGGAGTTTTCCACGTATCTTACCTCTGACTTCAAAACCTTCCCAGCTGTGTAGGTTGCTTGCTCCTTACTTGTGTTGTTACAGGCTCGAGGGTCTGGATGTTCTTTATGAGAAGGGCTTGAAGGTGGGGGGTGAAGAGCTGGATGTGAGCCCCATGTGTGTCCTGGGCTCATCCCCAACAGTTTGGGCAGCAGGGGCAGGGAGGGGATTGTGCCCCTCTGCTGTGCTCTGCTGAGACCCCCGCTACAGTGCTGGGGTCGCTCTGGAGTCCTCGGTACAGCACAGACTGGGAGCTGTTGGAGCAGGGCCAGAGGAGGCCACAGCAGTGCTGGCAGGGCTGGAAGGGCTCTGCTGTGAGGCCAGGCTGAGAGAGTTTGGATTTTTGAGCTTGGAGAGGAGAAGGCTCCAGGGAGAGTTTCTGGTGGCCTTGCAGTGCTTGAAGGGGCTGAGCAGAAAGCTGGGGACAGATTTTCTCAGAGCCTGTTGTGACAGGCCAAGGGGTGATGGTTTGGAACTAAAAGAGGGAGCTTGAGAGTGGAGAGAAGGGAGAAATGTTTGCCCCTGAGGGTGGTAAGAGCCTGGCCCAGGTTACCCAGAAAGGTGGGAGCTGCCCCATGGCTGGAAGCATTCCAGGTGAGGTTGTGGCTCTGAGCAGCCTGCTCTGGTTGCAGATATCCCTGCTGAGTGCTGGGATCTTGGACTTGATGACCTTGAAATGTCCCTTCCCACCCAAACTCCCCTGTGGTTCTGGGATCTGTTGCAGTGATGTTCACACCTCTCCATACTGCTCTTCAGCCAGCTGTGACAGGTTTTCTTTTTTGTAGTAGCCTTGCAGGATCTGAAGTGGGCTACAGGAAGGCTGGGGAGGGACTATTGACAAGGTCTGGGAATGCCAGGCCAAGGGGCAATGGGTTTGAAGTGGCAGAGGGGAGACTGAAAGTGGATGTTAGGAGGAAGTTGTTTGCAGTGAGGGTGGTGAGACACTGGCACAGGTTGCCTAGGGAGGTCTTCTGTGCTCCACAACCTCCCTGGAAGTGTTCAGAGCCAGGTTGGATGAGGCCTTGAGTAACCTGTCCTAGTGGGAGGTGTCCCTGCCTATGACAGAGGGTTGGAACTGGATGATCCTTGAGGTCCTTTCCAACCTTCCCATTCTATTCTTCTCTCATTTTAGACCCAAAGGAGTTTGTGGCCTATCAGCAGTCCACAGACTGCAAGTCAGATGCTATTTAGAAGGCAACCAGGATTAAAGCTCACCTCAAGACAAAGCACACTGGAAGGTGAGGGACCTGGTTAGACTGAGGGACCTGGCTTTGAGCAGCAGCAGCAGCAAAAATGTCTTTTTTTCATTCAGGGAGAAGCATTCAGCTGCTTGTCAGCTTCCCTCTGCCTCAGATGAGGAAGTCATTGAGCAGAAGCATAGCCCCAGGCAGGGTTTGTGCCACAGAGAGCTGCCTGAGACACCACCTGGCCACCACTTCAGTTCTCCAGGGGGCTTCTGAGTTTCAGGAGTGGGAAGCTGGAGCACAGGCAGTGAGGAAATTCTGCACAGCAAAACAGTGCTTCAGTTACAAGCAAATCCCTCAGCCCTCAGTGGTCAGGACTGAGTTTTCTTTATCTTCCCAAAAATACCTGAGGGATGGAGCACAGCTGGGAACTAGGGATGCAAAACTGCTTGGAGAGGGTAGTTAGAGACCTGTGGGCTCCTCTGTGTGCAGGGTGAGAAAGGGGATCCTGCCCTTCTACTCTGCTCTAGCGAGACCTCAGCTTCAGCACTGCATCCAGTTCTGGTACCCCCAGCACAAGAGAGACATGGAGCTACTGGAACAAGCCCAGAGGAGGCCATGAAGATGATCAGAGGGCTGCAGAACCTCCGCTATGGGGGCAGGCTGGGAGAGTTGGAGCTGTTCAGCCTGGAGAAGAGAAGGCTCCAGGCAGACCTCAGAGCAACCTTCCAGTACCTGAAGGGGCTGCAGGAGAGCTGGGGAGGGACTGTGGATAAGGATTGGGAGTGCCAGGGTGAGGGACAATGGCTTTGAGCTGGGAGAGGGGAGACTGAGAGTGGAGATGAGGAAGAAATTGTTGAGAGTGACAATGGGGAGAGACTGGCACAGGTTGCCCAGGGAGGCTGTGGCTGCCTCCTGCCTGGAGGTGTTGAAGGCCAGGCTGGGTGAGGCCTTCAGCATCCTGGTCTAGTGGGAGGTGTCCAAGCCCTTGTCATGGGGTTGGAACTGGATGATCCTGAAGGTCCCTTCCAGCCCAACCCATTCCATGCATCTGTCTATGACAGGTGTGCCCTGGTCAGGTACTTCACCCATATCTCAGGAGAGCAGTGGTAGCTTTGCTGTTGCCTGCAGAGGTGTGAGATCAGAGCTGAGATCAAGAGCAGGCCTCGACTGCAGAGAGAGAGGCACAACATCAGGTTGGGACAGATCTGCCCTCTCCAGCTGGAGAGATGTCAAAGCTGCTGCTCTTGGTGGCTCCAGGAGGGTTGGCTCAGTGCTGCTGAGCTCTCTGCCCACTGCCAGCACACAGCCAAGGGAATGCTGAGCGTGGTTCTGATTTCCCACCTGCAGCTTGTCCCCTCTGCCCTCTTTGTGAGACATGTTGAGAGGGCAGAGCTCAGCTGCCATGGAGCAGGCTGGTGACCAAATGGTCCTTTCCTCTTTCCCATGCAGTGCTCACCCACCCCAGGCTCTGCTAAGAGTTCTGACACGCATCTCTGGGCAAACTGATGAACAAATTAGGGCTTTACTGAAGCAGAAGGCTGGGGCTGGGCATGGTGGAACTCAGTGGGCATTCAGCCCTGCCTGCATATCTTCTCCCAGTGGAGTGCACTGCTCAAGTGCTTGTTTGCTTCTAGGTGATTTGGTTTCTTCTCTCTCAGGTGATAGAACGAGAGGAAACAACCTGAAATTGCACCAGGGAAGGTTTGGGTTGGCCATGAGGAACAATTTCTGTGCTGCAAGCATGGTCAGGCACTGGAATAGGCTGCCCAGGGAGGTGGTGGAGTCCCCATCCTTGGAGGTGCTCAGGAAATGTGTGGCCATGGCACACTGGGCCACAGTGGGCATGGTGGTGTTGGGTCAGCAGTTGAGTGACCTGTGAGGCCTTTTCCAACCCAAGCAGCTGTATGATCCTGTGCCCATACTGCATGTGGCAGCAGAGCTGCCTCCTGCTGCTTCCCAGTTCCTTCTCTTGCTGCAGTGCATGCTGGAAAAGCCAACAGCCCACCCTTGGCCAACCACCCCCGAGGCCTAAGAGCTGTCAAAGGTGACCTGATCCTGCTAGTGTAGATGTTTGTGTTCTCTCTTTGGGTTTCCATGCCCTCCTGGACGTGGCAGTTTGTCATGGAGAGGTTCACAGAATCCCAGAGTATCTTTGGTTGGCAGAGACCCCCCCAAGCTCACCCAGTGCCAGCCTCCACCCAGCACTGCAGGCTCACCACTAAATCATGTCCCTAAGCACCAGGCCCACAGGCTGCTGGAACACCCCCAGGGATGAGGACTCCAGCAGACCATTCCAATGTCTGAGAACCCTTCCAGTGTAGAAATGATCCCCTGAGATCCAGCCTGAGCCTCCCCTGCTGCAGCTTGGAACCACTGCCTCTGCTCCTGTCCCTTGGCACCAAGGACATTGCTGCTCTGCTTGTGATTAGATGCTGAAAATGCAAACTCCTTAAAGCTCCTTGTTGGCAGTTCCAGATGCTAAATGTGGAATCAGAAGAGACCAGATGCCAGGGTCTGGGGGCTTTGCTTGGGTTTTGAGGCTTTCCTCCTGCCTTTGAAGGACACAGGCTCCCATGAGCTCTGCCCAACTGCCCCCTGCTGCATCTCAATCAGGTGGAGCAGTGCTTGCCAATGCTGCAGGAGTTCCTGCCAAGAGCTTGGCTCTGCTAGGTTAATGCAGGGCCTGGGGAAGGTTTCCACTTCCCCACAGTGCTTTAATGTGCCCTTCCTGCCTGCCTTTGGATGAGGTTTTTAGCCCAGTACCATAGAAGTGCCTTGGCAGCCTCCCAGGCTCCCTCAGCTCTGCCTTGCAGCATCTCTGCATCTCCTGCATGGCAAGGGATGGTACATTTCAGGATGGCTCAGTGCCCCCACATCCTGGAGAGGAGCAGGGAGCACTGGAGTGGAGCATCCCTCAGGTCCCATAGGGAATGTGCCCATGTCCACTCAGGTGAGTTTACTGAGCCCAGCTGCTGTGGCATGGAGGGAACAGCTCTGGGGATGTGAAAACAGAGAGCAACTCACCTTCTGCTTCCCTTTGAGGGGCACTTCACTGGCTCAGAGACCACAGTGGGGTTTATCTCCACCAGGGTGTTTCCTCTTACTCAACCTTGCTTCTGGCCACATCCCTTGCTGCTGTAGGGACTGATGTTGGTGCACTCCTGGCAGCCCTCCTGTGCCCCTTCACTGCTGGTACCAGGCCTGCCAGACCTCCAGCAGCCCCTGGCTGGAGCTAACAGCAGTCTTGTGGAGCTCCCAAATTAACCACAAAGACACAAGTGTCACTCAGGTGCCTTTGGGAAGCTTCTGAACACTTGCAGCCCTGACACTGTCTGTGTTGGGGGTTCTCGTGGGGCTTTGCCACTGTTTGATGAACAAATGAAGCTGTTTGTGGTGGCTCTGCTGACAGCACAGCTTGGGAGCTTCTTGGCCTGCTTCAGCACAGTCATCTCTTTGGAAATTCATACTGCCTCATCCTGGCACAGGTCTAGTGGTTGGACTTTTCCCAACCAAAATGATTCTATGATATGAGGTTCATCATTCCAGGACCTGAAGGGAGCTGCAAGAAAACTGGAGAGGGACTTTTGACAAAGGCTGGGAGTGACAGGATGAGGAGCAGTGGATTTGAGCTTGAGAAGGAGAGATTGAGACTGAAGATTAAGAAGAAATCTTCACAGTGAGGGTGGGGAGGCACTGGAGGAAGTTGCCAGGGAGGCTGTGGCTGCCCCCTCCCTGGAGGTGTTCAGGGCCAGGCTGGATGAGGTCTTGAGCAGCCTGTGCTGGTGGGAGGTGTCCCTGCCCATGGCAGGGGGTTGGCACTGGGTGAGCTTTGAGGTCTCTTCTAACTCAACCCATTCTGTGAAGCCACAGCAGGGGGATTGGATGCTGTGGGTGTACCATGGCTGGTGTTTGTCCCTTCATGCCCATTTCTCAGCACCAACTGTGGATCTACTGGTGGCCAAGGCCTTCTGGGGAGAAAACAAAATCCCATTTGTTGTCCAGGCACTAGCCCAAAGCACTTTGCTGGGTTGGGAGGCTGCATTTTGGCAGCAGGTTTGTAGGAGGAGTTGAAGTAATTCTGTCTCCGATTCCACAACTTCAGTTGTGTGATTTCAGCTTTCTCCACTCCTGACTGTTCCAAGAGAAGCAACAGAAACAGCTCTGAGCCAGAGCTCCTGGGCTGCAGGGAGAGACTCAGAGCAGCCAGTGCCCGCTGTGTGAGCAAGCAGCAGCTGTCTGGGGGAACAGCACTGCTCCCAAGGCTTGCAGGGCACAAGCACCTGATGCTTGCTTGCTTTTTGCTGTGTTTACCAACTGGAAGTGTTTTTTCTTCCCATAAATTCTGCTTTTCTTGCCACAAAATCTGTTTCTCTTTCCATGAAATCAGCTTTTATTTTCCTGCTGTGCCAAGCGTGGGACCTTCGATTCCTTCAGCCAGTGCAGGGATCCTCTTCCCCAGCAGCCAGCTCCATGCCCAGCCCCTGCCCACTCTGACAGGAATGGGATGCTTCCTGTGACTTGCCAGTGGAGAAAATCCTGCCCTCAGCTGAGCCAGGCAAGGAGCCAGCCTGCTGCAAGGTTTGCTGCTGAGAAATGCTGAAGGAAGGGCAGAGCAGCCTTGGGGCGTGGGAGCTGCGGAGCCTGCGTGCCCAGGAGGTGACAGCCTTGCTGGTGCTGGGTTGCAGATGCTCCAGAGCTCTGCACTTCCAGCCACACAGCATCTTCCTCTGGGTTTCAGCTTCACCTGTTTCAGGCTCCTGTCTCTGCACATCATAAGCAGGCTCTGTTTCTCTCCAGCCTGCTCCAGCGTCACTTGTGGTGCCTTTACCATCCTACCCATGGCAGGGGGGTTGGAACTAAATGCTCTTTAAGGTCCCTTCCAACCCAAACCATTCTATGGTTCTAACACCTCTGCCTTGCAGTGCAGCCTGGGGTGTAGGGGGGAAGGCAAGGAGCTCTCCAGGCAGGGTGCTTCAGCCTCCTCATCACCCCTTTGCTGCTGAGTGTCTTTACTCCTCTGAGCAGGCAGGAGAGTGCTGGTCCTTCCATGTCTGTTCTGTCCCTCCCCACTGTCCCATCCCTTGGAGTTGAGTTGCCATCACTTGCTTGGGACAAGGTCAGTCACCTGCCACCTTTTTGGTTTTTTGGTGTGCTCCAGGTTTGTTCCTGAGGTTGCTCAGCTCTGGATGCAGCCCCAGACTGAGTGCCAAGACCCAGAGCTGGCTTCCTAATCAACATTTCTTTGTCAGTCAGGTTGTCAGCCAGCTTTGCAGGATATGTTTCCAGGGAGCTCTATGTCTTGGTTCTTGCTGCACAGGGTAGTCCTGGCTGGACTTGCCACCATCCTTGTCCACTTGTGCAGCCTGGTGGAAAAGTGAGGCCTGAGAGCAGGCCTGGGAAGGATTTTGAGCGTGGTGAAGGCTTTGCATCTCCAACTGCCTGCCTGGATGGCTCCTGAAATAGTGCCCTCAAGGGAAGACACCTCCTTGATAGCTTGGAGAAGGTCTTTCCAGCTGGGGAAGATGGGGTGGAAAGGACTGGACTGAGGGAGGATAAATGCTGCTGCAGTTTCTGTTTTAGCTGCTGGCTTGCTGCTGTGAGGTCTGACAGTTTATGGGTTTAGAGTGGCAGAGGGGAGATTTAGACTGGATGTTAGGAGGAAGTTGTTTGCAGTGAGGGTGGTGAGACACTGGCACAGGTTGCCCAGGGAGGTTGTGGCTGCTCCCTCCCTGGAGGTGTTCAAGGCCAGGCTGGATGAGGCCTTGAGTGCCCTGTGCTAGTGGGAGGTGTCCCTGCCTATGGCAGGGGGTTGGAACTGGCTGAGCCTTGAGGTCCCTTCCAACCTTCCCATTCTATGATTCTATGACTTTGGTTTGCAGCTGGGGAAGATCCCTCACCAGTGCATGTGCTGTGGGAGGGAGGGAGGGCAGGTTTGGAAGGTCCTCTGGCCTCTGCCAGGTTAGGGAGATGGAGGAGTGCAGAGGGTACCCAGCTAGGCTGTTTGCTTTTCTTTCCCCAGCTTTGTCCTGCCAGGGAAATACCAAGCAGAACTTGCTTGGTGGTGGAAACATCTGCAGGGCAGAGTGGAGATGGAGTCTTGGTTGGGTCACTGCCAGCTGTGGACAGGCCAGGTCATGAAATGTGCAATGGTTCAATAAGGCTTTAGAAATGCTGGAGAGATTTCAGAGGGGAGCCACAAGAGTGACTGGATTTGTGGAATGGACTTCACAGAGTGGCTGCTGGGTTGCCTCTTGGCATCTCTTGCAACACAGGAGCTGTGCCTGGGGAGCCTCATGCATGGCCATAACCTTGTGCAAGGCTCATCTCTGGTGGTGCCTGCTGGCAGGGACTGTGGCAGATCACTGCTGCAGAAACATCAACTCCTGGTGGGTAAACAGCAATTAAATGCAGCTTTAAGTGCACTTAAGTGACTGATAGGAGCTCCATCCCCATGTTCCCATTGGTGCAAGCCCTGCTCCCTGCAGGCAGGGACCCTTCTGCTCTGCTGCTTCTCAGGTGTGTTTGACTCCCCAGCCTCCAGTCTTTGGGCTTCTGTAACCAGTTCACCCAGGCAGGTTTTGTCTCCCACACTGCTGCCAGCAGTGGAGCTCAGACCCAGCTGGAGTAGCAGTGTGGTCTAGGTGGATGGTGGAGATGCCTTCTGCATGCCAATGCTGCTTATTTTGGCCACAGGAATGTCTATGAATAGCCCTAGGGCAGGCTGCAGGCTGTGCCTTGGCTGCTCTGGAGAGAACTGAGAGAACCCAAACACCCAAATCCATCCAAACCCAACCAAACACATGAGGCACAGAGTCAGGCTTGGAAAGGGCCTTCAGGATCATCCAGTGCCATGGGCAAGGACACCTCTCACCAGCCCAGGCTCGCCCAGCCTGGCCTTCAACACCTGCAGGCAGGGGGCATCCACTGGGCAACCTGTGCCAGGGTCTCCCCACCCTCACTCAAGAAATTCTTCCTCATCTCCACTCTGTCTGCCCTTTCCCAGCTCAAAGCCATTGTCTCTCCTCCTGGCACTCCCAGGCCTTGTCCAAAGTCCCTCCCCAGCTCTCCTGCAACCCTTTCAGGCAGTGGCAGGCTGCTCTGAGGTCTGCCTGGAGCCTTCTCTTCTCCAGGCTGAACAGCTCCAACTCTCCCAGCCTGTCCCCACAGAGGAGGTTCTGCAGCCCTCTGATCTTCTTCATGGCCTCCTCTGGACCTGCCCCAACATTCCATGTCCTTGTGTTAGGGGTCCCAGAACTGGAGGCATGCTCCAGGCAGGGTCTGAGCAGAGCAGAGGGGTAGAATCACTTCTGTCTCTTCCTGAGATGCTGAAACCATGCTGAGATTTCTCACCCATTTAGTACAGCTCCATGTGAGCCACTCCTCAACTCTTCCATCTGGTTTTAGAGCTCAGAGGAGCTGAGGGGAAGAGCATCCCTCCAGGAAATCTAGAGCTGTCCAGTGCCACATTTGCTTAATGCCTTTTAACCTTATTTCTTGCCTCCTCCCTGCTGTTCCCTGGCTCCAGCTCAGCTCTGTGCTCAGGCAGCTGCTTTGTGGATGCTTCATAAAGCTTGGTCAGCACCTCCCAAACAGGTCTATCTGCCCTGCTGGGATTAGGGAGAGGTTGGTTCCATATTATCTTCTGATGTTTTATAGGGATTTAAGGGAGAGAAGGAAACACTCCATACAGATGCCATTTATCCAGGGCAGTGCCACATGGTGAGGGTCAGGTCCTGGTATTGTCCCTGGTCTCTGTGCCTCTGCCCCAGGATGCTCATAGTCATTGTTCTGGCAGATTTCCAGCTCAGTGGATTTCCAGCCCAGCAGGATGGATTTTGTTGCCCAACTGGGAAATCTCTTTCACTGTACCTTTCCTCTCTGTGCCTCCTCTCTTCTTCCCAAGCCCCAGATGCCTCCCCAGCAGCTTTTGCAAGCTGCAGCCCTGTGCCACCCTCACCTGAGGGCTGTCTCCACCCAGGAGAGCCCAAGGCTTGTCAGGTCTTGCTTCCTCCCTGGGCAGGTGGTAGCTCAGCAGGGATTTGCCTGGCCCTTCCCTTTTTGGGGCTGCTTGGGCTCCAGCCAGCTGTGTGCCTGCTCTGCTTGGGGCTGCAGCTGTTGGCTGAGTGTGTTTTGGAGGGATGTTGGGGAAGGCAGTGCCCTTGGAATGTGGCAGCACATCTGCAGCACTGCCTCCAGCTCTGGTGCCCCCCACACAAAAAGGACCTGGAGCTGCTGGAGCAGGTCCAGAAGAGGCCATGAAGATGATCAGAGGCCTGGAGAGTCTCCACTGTAGGGACAGGCTGGGAGAATTGGGGCTGTTCACCCTGGAGAAGAGAAGGCTCCAGGCAGACCTCAGAGCAGCCTGCCAGTGCCTGAAGGAGAGCTGGGGAGGGACTTTTCACAAGGGCTGGGAGTGCCAGGATGAGGGACAATGGCTTTGAGCTGGGAGAGGGGAGACTGAGAGTGGAGATGAGGAAGAAATTGTTGAGAGTGAGGGTGGGGAGGGACTGGCACAGGTTGCCCAGGGAGGCTGTGGCTGCCTCCTGCCTGGAGGTGTTCAAGACCAGGCTGGATGAGGCCTTGAGCAAGCTGTGCTGGTAGGAGGTGTCCCTGCCCATGGCAGGGCATTGAAACTGACTGAGCTTTAAGGTCCCTTCCAACCCAAACTATTCCATGAATCCATGGATCTTTGTCCCTGGGGGCAGGAGCCAGCCCTTGGTGCACTTCCCCACGAGCAACTGCTCCTAAAATGCTATGACTCAGAGCACCCAAATGCACCCCCAAAACTGCTGAGTGCACATTTCCTGCTCACAGGGCTGCTCTCACCCCATGACTGTGAGCAAAGCCTGGTCACACAGCTTCTCCCCTGGCTCCTGTCGGCTCAGAGCTGAGCCTTTTGGGGTAGATTTGCTCTGGACCTTGCTTTGGAGTTGCATTTTCCAGCAGGCTCCTCAGGAAGGGGCTACAGTGTTGTGGGGGCAGCTGGTTTGTGCTGTGTGCTTGTTCCTTCCTTCAGAGAAGGGGGGGGAAGATTTGGGTTTTCTAGGGAAAAGAAATGTCTTTTTTAGAACTTCCCTCAGTGTTTGGAGATGTTGATGTGACTCAACCACTGCATCCTCTGATGGTGGCAGCAGGTCAGTCCATGTAGCAGCAGAGAGGGGTAGGAGCTGTGAACTGGCTGCAGGGAGGACTGGGACAGAGCTGGGAGTTATTTCTGGAGGGGGAAAGAAAGAGGAAACACTTCTGTTTGCTCATCTCTTTCACTGCCTAGGCTTGGGGTGGCTCTGTCCTGGGGAACTGCTCCAGTGGGTGGCACAGACAGGCCCCAAGTTCCCTCCAGCATCACCTCCCACAGCTGTGACCACAGAGCTGGCTAAGTGCTCCTTGCTTTTAGTGGTAACCCAACACTGGCTGCTGTTGGCTTCCCCTGCCTGGCTGCATTTGCTTAAGGGAGCTCAGAGCCTGCAGAAGCACCCAGGACAGGAACCTTTCTCTGAGGGCTCTCCAGCTCTCTGCAGGAGCACCCAGGACAGGAACCTTTCTCTGAGGGCTCTCCAGCTCTCTGCAGGAGCACCCAGGACAGGAACCTTTCTCTGAGTGCTCTCCAGCTCTCTGCAGGAGCACCCAGGACAGGAACCTTTCTCTGAGTGCTCTCCAGCTCTCTGCAGGAGCACCCAGGACAGGAACCTTTCTCTGAGGGCTNCGGACCCTTTCTCTGAGAGCTCGCCAGCTGTCTGCAGGAGCACCCAGGACAGGAACCTTTCTCTGAGTGCTCTCCAGCTCTCTGCAGGAGCACCCAGGACAGGAACCTTTCTCTGAGTGCTCTCCAGCTCTCTGCAGGAGCACCCAGGACAGGAACCTTTCTCTGAGTGCTCTCCGGCTCTCTGCAGAAGCAACAACCTGGTAGGGACAAGCTGGGAATTTCTGCCTTCAGATCCTGGCTGGTGTCCTGCATGCCTTTGCTTTGCTTCCTGCACCAGTTTCCCCACAATGGGCTATTTTAGTGACCTCCAGGGAGATCAATGCCTTCAAGATCTTTTATTGACTCCCCAGCTCTTGGAGAACATCCCCCTTGGCTGCATGTATCCATTGCCAGAGGGATACTGCTCTAAATCCTGCCTTTGGTTCTTCCTCTTGGTGTCCTTGCTGCAGGAGTGAATTGGAAACACTGGCTGCAGGTAGCTCCTGGAATAGTTCTTGACTGGTGGGATTTTAGGGAATTCTTCTCCCTGCTTGGGTCTGGGCTGCCTATTAATAGTGAAAATCTTCTGGGACAGCTTCCTCCCCAGAATGGGTAAGAGCTGCTGAGCTGAAGTGCTTCAAGTCTGCCCTAGATGTGTGTGTGCACCCCTGGGTGGCTGCAGACAGAACATTCCTGATGGTTCCTTGCCCAGGGGATTTAGCTCCTGCAGTAGATGGGACAGGGACAGGCTGGATTGGGCTGTGCCATTGAAGCAGGGGATTTGGCTCTGGCTGTTCCAGCTTAGCAGCTCTTCCCATGTCAGAGCTGGGAATGCTGTGTGCAGGAACACCCCTGGCTCTCCAGTCTGGCCTAAGAGCTGCAGAGAGGCTCAAAGTCTTGAAGGCAGGAGGGTGCTGGAGCTAAATACTTTCTTGTTTTTAAGAGGGTGGATGGGAACAGTTGCCCAGGGGCTGCCTTCTGATAATTTCTGCATCAATGAATCAGAT
>VWZE01016578.1:164689-187235 GCA_013396675.1 Eubucco bourcierii | reverse complement strand
TGCCAGTCTCTCCCCACCCTCACAGGAATTTCTTCCTCATCTCCACTCTCAGTCTCCCCTCTCCCAGCTCAAAGCCATTGTCCCTCATCTGTCACTCCCAACTTCTATACAGTGAGGGTGGTGAGGCACTGGCACAGGTTGCCCAGGGAGGTTGTGGATGCTCCTTCCCTGGATGTGTTCAAGGCCAGATTGGATGAGGCCTTGAGTGCCCTGTGCTAGTGGGAGGTGTCCCTGCCTATGGCAGGGGGTTGGAACTGGATGATCCTTGAGGTCCCTTCCAACCTTCCCATTCTATGATTCTATGATTCTAACCCTTGTCAAAAGTCCCTCCCCAGCTCTCCTGCAGCCCCTTCAGGCACTGCAAGGCTGCTCTAAGGTCTCCCTGGAGCCTTCTTCAGGCTGAACAGCTCCAACTCTCCAGCCTGTCCTCACAGAGGAGGTTCTGCAGCCCTCTGAGCATTGAGTGGGTGATTTTCTAAAGGAGTTCCTCTGACCCTAGTAGTGATTCAGGAGGAGGATCCAGCTTCTGGGGGCAGGTCAGAGCCCACCAGCACAATACCATCTGATTTTTTGCCTTTTTTGATGTCTTGTCTCCCTGGTGTGCTTTGGCAGAGACTTAGTGGGTCACCAGAGGAGCAGGCTTACAACTGCTGTGTTGTGGCTCAGCTGAACCATGCTGGTTGTCACCAGCCTGAGCAAACAAAGGTGGCATTTCAGCTGGGATTACAACCTGGGTGAGTAATCTGCCTGCCTGAGTGCCAGGGATGTGTGAGACAGGGACCTAAATAGATGCCTAAGCCCTAGGAGCAGGAGGAGGCCAGTGGGGCAGCTGGGCAGGGAGCAGGGATTCGGCTGTCAGGGGATTTCTGGGATTTGTGGCAGGTTTGGCAGAAGCAGAGAAGCTGTGTTGAGGCTCTGAGGTGTGCTGCCAGCGGAGGGCTGCCTCCTGAGCTAACTTTGCAGCTGCAGATGGGTTAACCAAGGGTGAGTCAGGCTGGCTGGCTTTGGAGAGGGCAGCAGCTGGGCGGAGTGATGCAGCCCTGCCGGTGCAGCCTCAGCCCAGCACAGGCAAACAGGTCAGGCTCGGTCTGAACTGCCTTTGTCCCTCACACACCTGCCTCAGTCTGGGTCTGTGCTGCCCTCTGCTCTCCCAGTCCCTGCTGCTCTGTACCAGCCTGTGCTGGAGAGGCTGGGGCAGCTCCCAGCTGCCTGCCATCAATACCCAGCATCATGATGGTCACTTGAGCCACTGCTAGCAAGGATCATAGTGGATTGGGTTGGAAGGGGCCTCAAAGATCATCCAGATCAACCCCCCTGCCATGGGCAGGGACACCTGCCACCAGCACAGGTTGCTCAAGGCCTCATCCAGCCTGGCCTTGAACATCTCTGGGGAGGGGACATCCACAGCCTCCCTGGGCAGCCTGTGCCAGTCTCTCCCCACCCTCACTCCCAAGAATTCCTTCCTCATCTCCACTCTGTCTCCCCTCTCTCAGCTCAGAGCCATTGTCCCTCACCTTCTCACTCCAAGCCCTTGTCCAAAGTCCCTCCCCAACTCTCCTGCAGCCCCTTCAGGCACTGGAAGGCTGCTCTGAGGTCTCTGGAGCCTTCTCTTCTCCAGGCAGAACAGCTCCAACTCTCTTAGCCTGTCCCCATAGTGGAGTTTCTACAGCCCCCTGATCATTTTTGTGGCCTCCTCCAGACCTGCTCCAGCAGTTCCATGTCCTTGTGTTGGGGGTCCCAGAACTGGAGGCATGCTCCAGGCAGGGTCTGAGCAGAGCAGAGGGGTAGAATCACTTCTGTCTCTTCCTGAGATGCTGAAACCATGCTGAGATTTCTCACCCATTTAGTACAGCTACAAGAATGAGGCTCTTGGGCTTGGAGAATCTTCTATATCTGGAAGTAACATCTCTCCTCAAACAGAATTTCCTATGACCACACTCTTGAGACCAAGGAGGGGACTCACCCACAGCAGAGCTGGAGACAGAGCCCAGAGCTCTGCTTTATTTCTGTTCTGAACAGCTTTGTGATAGCTGCACCACTGCAGAGGAACCACCAAAACCCAGCTGTAGAGCAAGGTGTGCAGCCCAGCTGGTTGTGCAGCTCTGGCCATGCTTCTGGCATGTCCTTGTGGACAAGCTGTAGATGCAAACCTGGACAAGTCCTTGTGGTAAGGTTACCTTTGGAGTCATCTTACAAGCAGTTGCTCACCCTGTGTGTAACCTGCGTCCAGGTTTAGCAAGCTCAGAGATTTAAAAAGAGCTCTTTAGTGCTGGCTGTGAGTGTTTCCATCTCCATCTCCCTCCTCAGTGGGCTGTAGAAAGGTGTTGCAGCCATCCCATCTCTTCTTTTTGCAGCTGCAGAGCTACTTTGCTGCCTGTGAAGATGAGACTCCAGCCATCAGGAACCACGACAAGGTCCTGCAGCGGCTGTGTGAGCACCTGGACCATGCTCTGCTCTATGGGTGAGTGAGGAGCCTGCTGCTGGCAGGCTTCCCTCTGCTCTGCCTAGCCTGGAGCCTCAGCATGGGGAGGCCATCAAGGCAGGAACTGGCCTGCAGATAACAAAGCCCTTGCTTAACCTTAACCAGAGGCCTTCCTTCTCCAAGTGATGTTCTCACAGGCAGTGTCCCCAGGGCCCAGTACTGCAGTCAGGTCTCTTTGTCTTCATCAGTGATCTGCACAAGGGGATGCAGGCACCCTCAGTCAGTCTGCAGATGACACCAAGTTGGTGGGATCTTGATCTGCTGGAGGATGAGAGGCTCTAGAGAGGGATCTGGCCAGGCTGGATGGGTGGGTTGAGGCCCATGGGATGAGGTTCAACAAGGCCAAGGGCTGGATCCTGCACTTGGGTCACAACAACCCTATGAAGGCTCCAGGCTGGAAACTGCCTGATGGAAAAGGACCTGAGGGGTGTTGGTTGAACATGAACCAACCTGTACCCAGGTGGCCAAGAAGGCCACCAGCAGCCTGTCCTGGATCAGCAAGAGTGTGGCCAGCAGGAGCAGGGCAGGGATTGTCCATCTGGACTGGGCACTGGTGAGGCCACATCTTGAGTCCTGAGTTCAATTTTGGGTCCCTCACTGCAAGAAAAGACATTGAGAGGCTGGAGCAGGTCCAGAGACGGGCAACAAAATTGGTGAAGGGTTTGGAGAACAGGTCTGGGGATGAGCAGCTGAAAGAGCTGGGGGTGTTGAGCCTGGAGAAGAGGAGGCTGAAGGGGGAGACCTTCTGGCTTTCTACAGCCCCCTGAAAGGAGGCTGGAACCAGGTGGGGTTGGTCTCTTCTCCCAAGG
This sequence comes from Eubucco bourcierii, assembly GCA_013396675.1. NCBI lineage: Eukaryota > Metazoa > Chordata > Aves > Piciformes > Ramphastidae > Eubucco > Eubucco bourcierii. Next base: position 183,944 of record VWZE01016578.1, on the reverse strand, counting down.
AAAAAGTGATAGGACAAGAGGAAATGGCCTCAAGTTGCCCCAGGGGAGGTTTAGGTTGGACATGAGGAGCAATGTCTCATGGAAAGGGTTGTCAGGGCCCAGCCCAGGCTGCCCAGGGCAGTGGTGGAGTCTCCATCCCTGGAGGGCTTTCAAAGCCCTGGAGATGTGGTGGTGGTTTGGTGGTGAGTTGGCAGTGTTGGGTTAAGGGTTGGACTGGGTGATCTTGAAAGTCTGTTGCAACCATTCCCTGCTTGGATGATTCTTCCAGGCTTCAAGACCTCTCCTCAGGCTACTGGGTGCTGGTGGTTCACTTCACGCGCCGGGAAGCCGTCAGGCAGATCGAAGTGCTGCAGCATGTGGCCACCAACCTGGGCCGCAGTGAGTACCCACAGCTGCTGCCTGCCTCCCAGCCCATGCCTGCCTTTGGGGACATCTGGCAGCTTCTGCTGGGCCACACTGTCTAAGGCTTGGGGCTGCAGGCAGATGGAGGGAGCCAGCAGGCAGCTCCCCGCTAAACCCAGCTCACCTTGCCCAAGGAGGCCTAGAAATAGCTGCAGTGTGCCTCAGGAGCAGGTGGGGGGGCAGAGGCTTGCCCTGCTTCTGCTACTGTGGAACCAAGGCCATCTGCTGGGCCATGCTCTGGGGGAGGGTGGGAGGCATCTCACCTCAGAACATCTCACTGTAGCTGTCATCTGCTCAGTGCTGCTTCTGCCCTGCCGCCAGTAGCCAATGCTTGAGACCGCTGAGGCCGCCTCTGACGCAGGGCAGTGCCCAGAGGGCTCCTCTCTGCCTGCTTGTCCCAGCACCCTCCAGCACCCACCCAGTACTGGTGAGAGCAGAGCTGAGCGCACCCCAGCACCACCTCTCTCTGCACCAGGCTTTGGGCAGCACCTCCAATTGCACCTGAGCTGATTTAGAGCCATCCTCCCTCCCACCCTCCACCTCTCCTGCCTCTTGATCCCTGCTGGAAATGCCAGGGAGAGACAATTGTGTGTCTGCTTCTCAGCCACCTACCACACAGTCTCTTATTCCTACTTCAACTCATGAATCTGCTCTTTCACCTTCTGCTGACATTTCTTCCCCCCCCCCCCAAATTTCCCAGCTGCTCCCCTGAAATGATGCCAATGAAGGACCTGCCCCATGGGATCTGATCCAGCCCTTCTCAGGTGTTTCCTTTCTGCTGCTTGCTTTCAGGCCGGGCATGGCTGTACCTAGCCCTCAATGAAAACTCCTTGGAGAGCTATTTGAGGCTGTTCCAGGAGAACCTAAGCCTGCTGCACAAGTACTATGTCAAGTGAGTATCCCAGCTCCTGCTGGTTTGGCCACTGGTTGGCATTTTTATAAAGGCAGGCAGTGGCAGGACAAGGAGTGAGGCTTTGGACTGAAAAAGGGGAGATTTAGGTTAGATATTAGAAATAAATTCTCCACTGTGAGAGTGGAGAGACACTGGAAGAGGTTATCCAGAGAGTTTGTGAGTGCTGCATCCTTGCAAGTGCCCTTGGGCAAGTTGGATGAGGCTTTGAGCAACTTGGTCTAGTTGAGAGGTGTCCTTGCTCTCTGCAAGAGGGTTGGAACTGGATGATCTTGAAAGTCTCTTCCAACTCAAACCACTCTAGGATAGTTAAAGTGTCCCAGATGTAGCCTATATCTTCTCCCATGTTTTCCAAGAAGCTGCTAGGTCCAGTGGACCCAGCCCCAGTGGTCAACTGGGAATCTGGCTGTAGCTTGTTCTGGGGCAGTAGTGAGTGGGTGCTCAGCTGCTCTGAGGTAGTCCTCTGTGGAGGCAAACAGCAGGCTCACGGCTCTGGGGCCATTTGTACAGCAGCTTGAAGGACCTCCCCCAGGCAAACAGAATGGGAGGTGTCTGTTTCTTCCCTCTCCCACATCTCTGAAGCTCTCATGTCCCACCCATGCTGCAGGAATGCCCTGGTTTGCAGTCATGATCATCTGACCTTGTTCTTGACCCTGGTGTCTGGGCTGGAGTTCATCCGCTTTGACCTGGATCTGGTGAGTGTTTGATCTGCTGCTCTTGGCTCTGGCTGTCAGAGGTCCCACTGCTTGGTCCAGGGTGTCCCTTCTCATTGTCTCTCAGTTGAAGCTGCTGCTTTTAGGAACAGCTGTAAGGTGAGTTCTTTGGAGGTGCAGCCACAGGATGTGTTCCTGGAGAAACTAAGCCTGCTGCATAGGTGCTGTGGCAAGTGAATCTCAGCTCCTCAGAATGGATGCTCTTGTGAGGCCCTTCCTCCAGTTCTGCTGTCCCCAGCACAAGAAGGACACAGAGCTGCTGCAGTGAGTCCAAAGAAGGCCACAAAGATGATCCAAGGGCTGGAGCAGCTCTGCTGTGAGCACAGGCTGAGGGAGCTGGGGGTGTGCAGCCTGCAGAGGAGAAGGCTCCAGGGGCACCTTAGAGCTGCCTGCCAGTGCCTGAAGGGATCCCGCAGGAAGGCTGCAGAGAGACTTTTGCTGAGGGTGTCTGAGACAGGCCAAGGGGGAATGGTTTGGAGCTGAGGGAGAGCAGGGATAGAGTGGACCTGAGGAAGAAGTTCTTCAGGATGAGGGTAGTGGGAGTCTGGAGTAGGCTGCCCAGGGAGGTTGTGGCTGCCTCAGGCTGTATGAGGCCTTGAACAGCTGAGTCTAGTTGAGAGGTGTCCCTGCCAATACCAAGGGCTTGGGGTAGATGAGCTCTGAGGTCCCTTCCAACCTGAGCAGTTCTGGGATTCTGTGATCTTCACGAGGACAGGTGGTGGCAGGATGAGGGCTAATGGCTTTAAACCAAAAGAGAGGAGATGCAGATGAGACACTGAGAAGTTTTTCCCTGTGAGGCTGATGAGACATTGATGTGTTCCTCTTGCTCTGTTACTGCTCTGCACGGCTCAGGTGCCGAACAAAGTGAGTGCAGGGAAGGCAGCTGTGGGGCAGGTGGTGGAGATGAAGGAGCTGAGCTTTGCAGGTGGTGTCTAAGGTGCTGCTGTCCCTCCAGATAAGCACAAAGCCGCTGGGTGTCAGAGTGGAGCTGCTGGGTTTCCTCTCAGGTCGGTCAGAGGACACTGGAGGACAGCTCCGTGGTTTCAGTTGTGCCCCGGAGCTGTGCGGTGGCTCAGAGCCTGCCTCACCCCATGCTGTGCTCTCCACAGGACGCTCCCTACCTGGACCTGGCCCCCTACATGCCAGACTACTACAAGCCTCAGTACCTGCTGGACTTTGAGGACCGCCTGCCCAGCTCCGTGCACGGCTCCGACAGCCTCTCCCTCAACTCCTTCAACTCGGTCACCTCCACCAACCTGGAGTGGGATGACAGTGCCATTGCTCCCTCCAGTGAAGGTCAGTGGGGTCTGCAGCTGGGCTGTGCCAGGGCTCTGTGTGCCCACAGCCCCTTCAGCCGAGCCGCCCAGAGGTAATCAGCCACGGGCTGCAAGGGGTCACAGGGAGAGTCCCAGCAGCCAAGCTCTGAGTCTCTCCCATCTTGCCTTGGGAGGTGCTCAGGTTGAAGCTGTTCTGCCTGACACCAGGAGAGAACTTTCCCTGCTCTCACCTCAGGCCACATCTCATCCTGGGATCTGTGTGTTAGCAAGAGTTGGAGTGAAGAACTTTCCCTGCTCTCACCTCAGGCCACATCTCATCCTGGGGTCTGTGTGTTAGCAGGGGCTGGAGAAAACTCCCCAGTGACTGGACCTTAATATGGCTTCTAGATCAGAGCAGGGCTGCAGAGGACCTTTCTGAACTGCTTCTTTTGCAGTCCAGAGACTCAAATACTCTGGAAGTGATGTGGAATAGTTTCCAGAGTCTTTTCTCCACATCCAGTCTGAAGGAAAGGCAGCAAATGGTCTCAGAGGTGCTGGCTTTGTCTCTGTATGCATCATAATTCAAGAAGCCTGATAAGTTGTTGCAGTTTATCCCTGTCAGAGAGGGCTGGAGGTTGTTCCTAATGCCCTGAGCAGACCTTGAGCTTGTTCCCTTAGCCCTCTTCAGGCTGGAGCAGGGAGCTCTTACCCTGTGTGAAGCTCTTACCCTGTTCACATGAAGGAGCAGCTCTGCTGCTGCTGTTCTTAACCCAAAATACATTGGCCCTGTTCCTTTTTTGGTGCCAAAGGTTGATCAGGAGGTTCTGGAATGGGTGGGATGTGCTGTTAGTTGGCTTCAGTGAATTCAGGACTGAGGCCTCCTACAGATGGGCTCCTCCCGAGCCTATGTGCAGAGTGGAAAGTGCAGGCAGTGAAGATGCTGAGAAGGAACAGGCCAGGACTGGCAGCAGCATTGTTGCAGCAAAGAGCTTTGAGGCACAGAGCTCATCGGGACTCAACTGTGCTCATGCCATAAGCAAGAAAGAGCTTGCTTTGGAGACTTGCTTATGCCAAGCATCCAGTGCCCCAGGTAAGCTGAGGGCAGCATGAGGAGCTGAGCAGTAAAAGTCAGAGCTGTCCCCAGAGCTGTTTCAGTGCTTGGTGCACACCCCCAGGCTTGTCTTCCTTTTCCTCCCTCAGCAGAAGGCCTTGGTGCCTGCACTCCCCTGTCCCTGTTGATGGGGCAGGAGGTGCCACCTGGGTTTGGCTGTGTTCTCCAGCCCCTCTGGTGGGTGGAAGCTTAATGCTCAAGAGAGGAGAGGTTTGGAGCAGAGATCCAGGAGATTTTGGAGCTGGAATTTGGCTTCTGGCATGTCACAAGCTATCCCCTGTGTCCAGAGAACAGCCATGATCTGTGTCTCACTGTCCCCACATGCAGAGGGGCTTGGTGCTGGTGTACAAAGGCCTTCTGTTCCAGGACCAGGGTGGTTGCAGATGTCTGAGCCCAGGAGGGTTGGCATTGCTTGGCCACCAATCCTCTGGCATGGAGGAATTTGGATTAGGATTTCATTGTGCCCATTTCAGCAGGAGCACCTCAGCACCCTGGGGGTGGAGACTTTCAGATCTGAGGACAAGTTTTGCCTTTTGCAAACATCAGTGAGCCAAACACCACAGTACCCATGGGAGCTTAAGTGTGGAGTGGGGAAACTGAAGCACAGGGAAATGAAATTAATTCACAGAGAGGATCCCTCCTTGGGTCCATGTCACCATTTTTTCTGCTCTAGCTTTCCAGCAGCTCACCCAGTGGGGGACCCTCACCCTTTGCTGGCCCTGTTGTGGCTCCCCCAGCAGGGTCAACTGATGGTGCAGCTGATTCCCATTTGCTATCCATGTTCCCTAACTTCTTTTCTCATGCATTTCAGATACTGGTGGAAAATTGGTTTGGCTTTGGGTTTGGTTTTTTGTTTGTTTGTTTTTGTTTTGGTCTTGGTTTGTTTTCTCCTTTCCCATCTCCCTCCCCAAATCCCCTTCACACTTCCCCCCTGTCCCCCCCTCCGTCCCTCCTACCTCATGTTTCTAATCCTGAGTTTTATCCCTCGTTTTTGTAGATTATGATTTTGGAGATGTCTTTCCAGCAATGCAAGCCATGCCCAGTAGAGACTGGGAAGGTGGGACATACTCATCTCTTACAACATTTTGGTTTCCTCTCTGCATTGCTGCCACCTGAAGCTTGCTGCATGCTCCCTGGTTCAGTTCTTTAACCAACCAAACTGCCACATCTCAATGGAATTCAGTAGGGGCAGAAAGGAGCAGGAAAGATCCCCCCCCAACCAAGGTGGGAGGTTCTAGGTCTCATCAGTGGGACCACAAGCAAAGCTTTCCCTAACTCCTGGCTCTGCATCCCAGAGCAGAGGGATGTTTTCCTGCCTCTGATGATGCCTCCATGTCTTCTAGATGTCTGGCCCACCCTCGAGGCTGGAGCTTCAAGTGCAGTTCCCTTACAGCCTGGGTGACAAAGGAGCCTTTAGAAGAGGGCACAAAAGGAAAGCTGCAAAATCACACACAAAGACACCACCACCACCATGAAGCAGGGGTCAGTGGCTGTCCAAGAGGGGATGATGGTGATGTGTCAGTGGCCTTACTTCCTAGATTTCCTCTCTGGAGTAGAGCACCAAGGATGCTGACTGACGAACTGATCCACCCTCAGTGATTTCCTCAATGAATCATAGACCCACAGAATGGTTTGGGTTGGAAGGGACCTTCAACAGCAGCCATGGGCAAGGACACTTCCTACTAGCCCAGGTTGCTCAAGGCCTCATCTAACCTGGCTTTGAACACTGCCAGGCTTGGAACCTCCACAGCTTCTCTGGGCAACCTATTCCAGTGCCTCACCACCTTCCTAGGGAAGAATTTCTCCCTTATGTGTTTTGCTTTCTTTGGACCCTGCTCTCCTGTGTCAAAACACCTCTGGAGGCCACATCACCCAGTACTTGGCTGTGTGGTTGGGTCATACCACTGCTGGGGTTTTCACCTTTTCCTACTTCTAAAACCATGTTGTCAGCTAGGTCTGGCCCTTCTGGTCAGAGCATATGTCCAGTTCAGAGGAACTTGTTCTTGTTCTTCCTCCTGCAGTCCCTCTGCACATCACAGGGGAAGGAAATCTCTCTGCTGCCTGAGAGAGAGGCAAGACAAGGGGCAACAGGCCCCAACTGGAACCCAGGAGGTCCACCTCAATATGAGAAGAAACTTCTGTGGTGTGAGGGTGCTGGAGCAGGCTGCCCAGAGAGGTTCTAGAGTCTCCTTCTCTGGAGAGATTCGAAGCCTGCCTGGATGTGTTCCTGTGTGACTTGCCCTGGGTGAATCCTGCTCTGGCAGGGAGCTTGGACTCAATCTCAAGAGGTCTCTTCCAGCCCCTACCATTCCGTGCTTCACCCTTGGAGGAAATCCACCCAAACTATTGTCTTCTGCAACTAAAAGCTGGATGGAGCCTTGGATCCAAATTACCTTGGCCAGTACTCCCTGAATGTTTAGGGAAGTTCTGCCTGAATTCCATGTGGATGTCTGTAGACCTCTAACTCTTCCTCTCACCTCCTTTCTTAACCCCACACACAGAGGTGCTCACAGGGCTGCTTTAAGGCATCTCTGAAGCTTGAGTATGCTCCCAGGAGGTACAGACCACAGTTCCAAACCCACCACCCAGGGAGCAGCTTAACTTAGGAGAGATTTCATCCTCCCCTCCAGCCAGCTCAGCTGGTGACTGCTGCACCCTCAGCACCTGGACACAGAGCAAGCTGGGCCAGTTCTGCCTTCTCAGCGAGCGCATTTTGGGGTGAAATTCCCTAGTTCAGGCATAGGCTGTTGTGTTTTCACACAACTAGCAGGGCTTAGCCAAAAGGAGTGACTTCTGATGCAGGCTGGAAGCCCAAGGCTGAAATAGCTTTTAAAGGTTTTATTTTCCCCTTCATGCAGACGTTCAGAAGCTCCCCAGCTGACTCCCCTCGCTGGAGCTCACTCCCCACGCCGCGGGGCAGGAACAGAGCAGGGCTTTCAGAGCAGCCCCCACACAAAACTGCCCTGATTAGCTGCTTTTTTTTTGTAAGAGATTTCATTTTCCTGCTCACAACCTACATCCCCAAACCAGTCTGCTGGGGCTGTGCTTCCCTTCAGGAGAGGTCTCCCTGCCTAGCTGATCGTGGGTGCTGGAGAAGAAAAGGGCATGGGTGACCTTCCTCTAACCGCGACTCTGTGGATGGGTAACTCTGAGCATGACTCCTGTAGCTCTTCTCTGCTGCTCCTTTTCCTTCTGAAGACTAACACAGGCCGAGCTGGTTGTGCTGTGACCTGTCTCTGCAGCCTGCTCTCTGGTGAATGCTGCGTGTCCCCCCACCACACTTCCAGCCCCCTGGCTGTGCCCTCATCCAAGCAGAGAGAAGCAGCCAACTCCATAAGGATCCCTGCTCCAAGAGCTGGCCTCAGTTCTGCCCTTCTAGCTGACCAAGCATCTTCCTAAGACCACAGCACAGTGGAGAAGCAGCAGTGTCGTGCTGCAGCCTCGTTTGCTTGCTCTCATCTTGCTTAGGAGCACCCCAAGGCCCCTCTGGGTTCGTTGCCAAGGACAGTGCTTCTGCCAGCTCCTGGGTGACCCAGCTGGTGTTTCCAAGCATTGCCTAATTTGCTGTGGGTACAGAATGCAGAGGTGCTGGGTCTCTCTACCCTTCCTCACAAAGATCCTGCTGCCCACAGAGGGCTCTGAAGCTAAGGCTGTCTGCCAGGGCTCTGCCAGTGCCCAGGATGGTGTCACCACAAGTAGTGCCCCGAGCCCCCCGCACGTGGCTTTGCTTGATGCGATGCGATCCAAGCGCCTGGCCTGACGCCAGTCCCACTCCTCCCTCCCTCTCTCTGCAGATGGAGACCTCACAGACACCCTCAGCTGCCCACGCTCCACCGCCTCCGAGGCCAACGGCAGCAAGGCCTCTGCAAAGAGCCCCACGCAGCGCTACAACCCCTTCAACGAGGAGAAAGCAGATGGCCTGTCCTCCACTGAGACCACCCCAGTGCACACAGCTGCCCAGGAGAAGGCAGAAGCCACCCCCGAAGGAACAGACCAGTCAGAGAGCTGCATGGAGCTGGAGGTCATCAGGTAGGGACAGAGCTGCCTGGCCTTGAGTGTCAGCTGTCACCAAAAGCTGATGATGGTCCCTTGCAACCTTACCATTCCACGTGCTGCCAGTTCTAGCCCGGAGAAGAGAAGGCTGCAGGGAGACTTAGAGTAGCCTTGCAGTACCTGAGTGAGGCAGCAGGAGAGCTGGGGAGGGACTTTTGGCAAGGGCTGGGAGTGCCAGGATGAGAGACAACAGGTTTGAGCTGGGAGAGGGGAAAGTGAGACTGGAGATGAAGAAGAAATTGTTGAGAGCAATGGGGGAGATGCCAGAATAGGTTGCCCAGGGAGGCTGTGGATGCCTCCTCCCTGGAGCTGTTCGAGGTCAGGTTGGATGAGGTCTTGAACAACCTGGGCTAGTGGAGGTGTCCCTGCCCATGGCAGGGGGAATTGGACCTGGGTGATCTTTGAGGTCCCTTCCAAACTAACCCATTCTATGGCATAGCCTTTATACAAAGATGAGGAAATGATTTTCAGACTTCCAGGCACCAAGTGATGCTCTGTAGATGTCCAAAGAGTGCTCCCTTGGGCCTGCAGAGCTACAGGCTGCCTTGGCAGAGTCTGTATTGGAGAGCTCAGAGGAAGCTGTGAGCTTCTGTTGGAAGCTTTCTCCAGCTGGTGGCAGGTTTGCAGCAGCTCTCCAGCTCTAGGTTTCAGATCTCCTCTCCTGTTTGTCAACAGCTTGTTTGTCAGTGAGGTGTGACTAAACTTGTTGGGGAAGATGCCTCCACAGACCTGCTGGCCTGTGCTTGACTCTTGCAGAGGAGATCCCCAGGGGTTCCTCGGAGCCCTTAACATAGACAAAGAGCTTGAGACTGTCTGCTCGCACCTGGGCCCCCCAAAGCTGCCCAGCACTGCAGTGCTTTGATCTCTCACCCTGCTTTTCCCAGGAGGAGCAGAGGAGCTGGATCAGGTTACACCCAGTTCTCCAGCAGACATGGCAAGGGCAGCAATATGGTTTTCCAAGTGAGAGTGACCTGGCAGCAGTTTGGGTGCCAAGGGGAGTCCTAGACACTTCCACAGCCAGCATCGTTTGGCCGGAACAGGCTCCAGCCTCCATCTCCCTCTTCTGGAAGGCAGAGATATGGCATTCCCACACCCTCCGGAGACCTTCTCACTTCAAACGAGGGATTTCTCCCGTGGGACTTTGGCTCCACACCCATTTGTAGTCCCCTTTGGAGCCAAAGGAACCTGAAGACTATAGAATCACGGAATTGTTTAGGCTCTCCCCTCTCAGTGGGCCCAGTGCTGGGCTCCCCAGTTCAAGAGAGACAGGAAACTGCTGGAGAGAGTCCAGTGGGGGCTCTGGAGCAGCTCTGTGAGGAGCAAAGGCTGAGAGCCTGCAGAAGAGCAGCCCCAGAGGGGATCTGAGCAATGCTTAGCAAGAGCTAAAGGAACTGTGGGGGGCCAAGAGGATGGGACCAGATTGTCAGTGGTGCCCAGGGACAGAACAAGGGGCAGGGGGCACAAACTAGAACCCAGGAGGTTCCACATAAGCAGGAGGAGAAACTTGTTTGGTGTGAGGGTGCTGGAAACCTGGAGCAGGCTTCCCAGAGAGGCCGCTGTGGGTGCCCTGCTGGAGCAGGGGGGTTGGACTGGATGATGTCCAGAGGTCACCTCCAACCCCACACAGGGATTCTGGGATTCTCTGATTTTCTTGAGACCCTGGGGTGGAGATGGGAGATGCATGGTGAGCAATGCTCCTGAGGGAAGAATCTCTCTGTGAGAAGGAAAACTGCAAAGGAAGGTAGAGATTGCTGAGAGGGGTTGGGACCTGGGGTTAGGGTCCCTGCAGCATGCAGCAGTCCAGGCATGCTCATCTGAATGACATCTGCACTGGGCTCTCACCGTGCAGGTTAGCCAAGAAGAAGAAAACAGGCAAGAAAAAGAAGGCGAAAGCAGAGGAGCCTCTGAACACCTCTCTGCCTGCAGGAGATGAGGGCCAGCAGCCCTGTGGGGACGGGGACAGGGACAGGGACAGCGGCGTCAACGGGCTGAGCGACAGGGAGGAGCCTCCGGGAGCCCCCGCGGCCGAGCCCGGTCCCGGCGAGCGCTGTGCCCTGGGCCAGCTGGCTCTGTGCATCCCCGAGATGAAGGACACCTCCATGGAGAGCCTGGGGCAGCCGCTCAGCAAGCTGGTGGACAGGCTCAACGGGCAGCTGGAGCCCGGCGGCTGGAGCGCCCCCCCGCGGCCCCTCGGGCAGCCCTTTCGGACTGGCACGCCAGGGGGCACCCCGGACAGATCGTCCTCTGGCGACTTTAGTGAGGGCATTTCAGCCCCCATGGACTTCTACCGCTTTACCCTCGAGAGTCCAAACGCTGCTCCACCAGGTGGTGGCCACCATGACGCTGCAGGGCCTGGCCAACCGCCACATGTTCCTGGTAGCCCTGAGGCTGCTGAAGAAGAAGCAAGCGGAGAGGGAGAAGCAGTTGGGGCAGTAGAGGAGTCTGGTGGGGTGAGGGATGGAGTCCAGGCTGGCCAGGCGGACACCACGGACCCCCATCCTGTCCATGAGCCGAAGAAGGAGCAGCCCAGCCCTTCCCAGAGCAGCGCCGAGGACTCCGGGGTGGAGGAAGGGCAGGGCAGCCCCTCGGAGCTGACCCATCCCTCCGAGTTCAGGTGAGGCTGGGTCTGCTCAGCAGAGAGAGCATCTTCCAAAGAGCCTTCAGCTCAGGCTGGTGCTTTGCCCTCTGTCCTCCGGATCTGGGCCAAGGCCATCCTTCTGTGGGATGAAGATGAGACACAAGGGGTTAGGAGGAGAAGGTCTTGGGAGGCCAAGAGGTGCCCAAATCGTGGGCAGGTTGTGCAGGGAAGGGAATTGCCCTGTTTGGACTAACCCAGCCCCACGTCAATGCCCACTCTCCGCCGTCTCTCTTCCCAGGGTGGATAACAACCACCTCCTGCTGCTGATGATCCATGTCTTTCGGGAGAACGAGGAGCAGCTGTTCAGGGTAAGTGGCCACCAGCAGTGTCCCACGAAGGACCAGCTCTGTGCCTGCAGCAGGGATGAGAGCTCCTTTCTCTCTGCACAGATGATCCGAATGAGCACCGGGCACATGGAAGGGAACCTGCAGCTGATCTACGTCCTGCTGACCGACTGCTACATCTACCTGATCCGCAAAGGTACCCCCAGCCTCTGGGCCTGCCTGAAGGAGGGAGCCTTGTCCCTAAATTAGGGCACCCTGCCAGCTCCTGCCAGCTGCCTTGTGTCACCTAGAGTGGTGGCAGTCAGAGTAGGGAGCTCAGGTTGACTTCTCCCCCAAGAAGCACCCTTGAGTGGGATCAGGTGCCCCCTCAGCAGGTTTGCAGATGACACCAGGCTGAGAGGGACCTGTCAGTCTTAGGAAGTTCAACAAGGCCAGGTGCAAGGTCCTGCCCCTGGGTTAGGGCAGTCCCCAGGTTCAATCCAGGCTGGCAGATGAAAGACTGGAGAGCAACTCTGTAGAAAAGGACTTGAGGGTGCTTTGGAGACCTTCTGGTGGCCTTTCAGTGCTTAAAGAGGCTGATCAGAAAGCTGGGGACAGACTTCTTGAGCAGAGCCTATTGTGACAGGACAAGGGGTGATGGTTTGAAGCTAGGAGAGGGAGATTCACACTAGAGAGAAAGGAGAAATGTTTGACACTGAGGGTGATGAGATCCTGGCCCAGGTTGCTCAGAGAGGTGGGAGATGACCCATCCCTGGCACCATTCCAAGTGAGGTTGTTTGGGGCTCTGAGCAGCCTACTCTAGGTGCAGATGTCCCTGCTGACCACAGGGGTTTGGACTGGATGAGTTTAGCAGATCTTTCCAGCCCAAACCAGTCTCTAGTCCTTGGACATGTGTTCTGTGGGACAAGCCATGGTTGGCAGGTCTGTCCCTGCTGGGGCACTGCAGCCTGTGCAGCTCTGGGCTCCTGGTGCCCCATCACATGGTGCCATGTCTGTGGCAGGGGCCGCGGAGAAGCCCTACATGGTGGAGGAGGCTGTGTCCTACAACGAGCTGGACTACATCTCGGTGAGTCAGCCCTGCCTTCACTGCCTGCAGGGGCATTGGGACCATTGCAGGGGTGGTTCTGTGGGACACTGTCCCCAGGGAGTGTTCTGGCCAGCAAGTCTTTGAGGCTGGTTGAGTTAGGAGTGGCCCTTCCCTCAATGCCACCTCTGTGAGTGCCCAGCATGCTCATATCTTCACATGGGCAGCACAGTGACCTTCTACCCTGGGGCAGAAGCCAGGTTCAGCCCTGCTTTACCACCCCCTCGTCCTCCACCTGGCATCCTTAACCAGTCCTGTGTGGCACAGGTGGGGCTGGATCAGCAGACGGTGACTCTGGTGTGCACCAACCGGAGGAAGCAGTTCCTGCTCGACACTGCAGATGTGGCCCTCACCGAGTAAGCAGGAGACTGAGGCACTGTCCCCCTGGGCTGTGGGACCTCTGGGCAGCACCTCAGACTGGCACTCTCCCCCTGGGCTGTGGCACCTCTGGGCAGCACCTCAGACTGGCACTCTCCCCCTGGGCTGTGGCACCTCTGGGCAGCACCTCAGACTGGCACTCTCCCCCTGGGCTGTGGCACCTCTGGGCAGCACCTCAGACTGGCACTCTCCCCCTGGGCTGTGGCACCTCTGGGCAGCACCTCAGACTGGCACTCTCCCCCTGGGCTGTGGCACCTCTGGGCAGCACCTCAGACTGGCACTCTCCCCCTGGGCTGTGGCACCTCTGGGCAGCACCTCAGACTGGCACTCTCCCCCTGGGCTGTGGCACCTCTGGGCAGCACCTCAGACTGGCACTCTCCCCCTGGGCTGTGGCACCTCTGGGCAGCACCTCAGACTGGCACTCTCCCCCTGGGCTGTGGCACCTCTGGGCAGCACCTCAGACTGGCACTCTCCCCCTGGGCTGTGGCACCTCTGGGCAGCACCTCAGACTCCTAACCTGAGCTGGGCGATGCAAGAGACTCCAGTGCCAGCCCTTCACAACAAAGTCCTGTGACCAGAGAGGGTTTGGGTTGGTCTGAGGCCACCAGCTCAACCTTGCAGCAGCTGGAAGTGCCTTGAACATGGAGAGGCCCAAAGTGCCTCCCCTGGGTACAGACAGCAACCACCCTGTCCCTCAGGGGGACAGCCTCAGGGCTCTGTGCCATGCAGGCTGTGTCCTCTGTCATTTGGGATGAGTGGGGACAAGGCCTTGAGTTTCAAGGCACATCTCTGAGTCTCTCAGCATGTTGTCAGCTTTGAGAGGTGACCTTGTTAGGAGCTGGAATCTGTGTTGGGATGAGTCCACCTGCAGTCTCACTTGGCTCCTTCCTGGAGCTCAGATTTTGCAGCCCCTGTCTTTGGGCCTTAGCTTAATCTTGAGACCCTTTGGCCCACATTGAAGAGAAGCCCTTTGGGTGTGAGAGTGTGTGAGGGAGATTTGTTTGCCCTGGCCTCATCAGAGCTCTGTCTCCTTCCCAGGTTCTTCCTGGCCTCCTTGAAGTCAGCCATGATCAAAGGGTGCCGGGAGCCCCCATACCCCAGCATCCTCACCGATGCCACCATGGAGAAACTGGCACTTGCAAAGTTTGTGGCCCAGGAGTCCAAGTGTGAGGTGGGTTTGGAGATCATGGCCATCACTCTACGTGGCAGGGGGGGCTTGGGAGAGTCCCTGCTGTTGACTTCTCCACCTCACTGTCACAGGCCTGCGACGTGGTCGTGCGTTTCTATGGCCTGGTGCACTGGGAGGACCCCATGGAAGAGGCACTGGGACCCCACAGCAGCAGCTACAGCTCCAACGCCATCACCAAGGATGGCATCCTGCACTACAAGGCAGGCACCTCCTACCTGGGCAAGGAGCAGTGGAAGACCTGCTTCGTGGTGCTCAGGTGGGTACCAGGGCTGTGAGGTGGGACTGGGGTGAGCCAGGGCTTGTTGGAGAAGGGTCAGTTTGCTGCCCTGGAAGCTGCCTGGGAGATGGAGCGGGCTCAGCTTGTCACCAGAGCCACCCAATTGTGGCTGCCCAGCAGCAGGAGCGAAACCCCATGGGGCTGCATGGGTGGAGGAGAGGGCAGCAGGGGGGGTTGTGCAGTTGCTGGAGCCGAGCTGACTCTAGTTGCCACCTCTCTCATCTTCCCAAACGGCAGCAACGGGATCCTGTACCAGTACCCGGACCGCACGGACGTCACCCCTCTGCTCTCCATCAACATGGGGTGAGGATGCCGCACCCAGGCTTGGCAGGCAACTGGGCATCAGGAGCTCCTGGGCATGCTCAAGGAGGTGCAGATCCTGATCTGCAGGACTCCCTGCTTGCTGCTGGCTGGGCACAGATGCCCGTTTGCTTTGGATGCAGTGCATGGAGATGGAGCTGGGCTCATTCCCTCCTGTTTTTGGAAGCCAAGCCCACCCTTTGCTGGGGAGTGGGGATGGGCCTATGAGGGACCCCCTCCAAGAGCCACACTGGGCAACCTCCATGCTCAGCTCTGGGTCTGCCACCATGTGCAGGAACAGAGTCCATCCTTGGTGAGGCACTGTAACAGGTTGCCCAGGGAGGTTGTGGATGCTCCCTCCCTGGATGTGTTCAAGGCCAGATTGGATGAGGCCTTGAGTAACCTGTACTAGTGGGAGGTGTCCCTGCCTATGGCAGGGGGTTGGAACTAGATGATCCTTGAGGTCCCTTCCAACCTTCCCATTCTATGATTCTATGATCCTGGGAGTAACTGCAGGGGATGTCACCAATGGGGAGCGTTTGTGAGGGAAGAGGGGACAGGCAGAGGCTGTTCCCTGCTGACTTCCATCCTCCCCCCTCTCTCCCAGCGGCGAGCAGTGTGGGGGATGCCGGCGCTCCAACACCACCGACCGGCCCCACTCCTTCCAGGTGATCCTGACGGACCGGCCCTCGCTGGAGCTGAGTGCGGACAACGAGGAAGACATGGCTGACTGGATGCAGTACTTCTGCCAGGCTGTCTCCAAAGGGGTGAGCTGAGGACAGACCTTCCCCACAGACGTGGCTGTATCAACCCCTTCCTTCTCCCAGAGCCCATCTGGGACTTGGCGTGGGGATGGCTGGCAGAGACGGAGCAGGCATCTGCCTCCCAAGGGCTGCCTGGTGAAGATGAGGCTCCACTGTGCCAGATCTTAACCCCCTTTTGCCCACCCTCTGCAGGTGATTCCCCAGGGTGTTGCCCCAACGCCTTGTGTGCCCTGCTGCCTGGTGCTGACAGACGAGAAGGCCTTCACCTGCCACGAGGACTGCCAGACGAGCTTCTTCCGCTCGCTGGGCACTGCGGAGCTCAGCGACATCACCGCAGTCTCCACGGAGGCTGGAAAAGAGTACTGCATCCTGGTGGGTGTGGGGCTGGGGGCTTGGACAGCCCGGGGCTGGGTAGAGACCCCAGTGGTTAACTCACAGCCACTCTCTTGGTGTTCAGGAGTTTGCTCAGGACAGTGAACAGTTCCTGCCCCCCTGGGTCCTCTACTTTAGTTGCACTACAGAACTGGAGAGGTTCCTCTCAGCCCTGAACGTCGCATGGAGGAATATCTACCAGGTGAGCCTCACCCTTCCTCCTACAAGGAACAATGAACATGGCTCTACTGCCATGTCCTTATGACTGCAGGATGTGGGATTCGGAGATGGAGTCTCCTGGCATGACAGGGCCAGTGAGGGCAGCAGGGAGGAACCTGGGTCTGCCCCATTCCCTGAGAGACAGGGACCTGCTGGAAAGAGTCCAGTGGAGAGCCACAAGAATGAGTGTGGAACTTGAGCACCTCCTCTGTGAAGAAAGACTGAGAGCCCTGGTGCTGTTTAGTCTGGAGAAGAGAAGGCTGAGAGGAGATCGGATCAGTGTGTGCAAATACCTGAGGGGTGGGGGTCGGTGCCTGGGGCCAAGCTCTTTTGGGTAGTCAGCAGCAATAAACCAAGGAGCAAGAGCTACAAACTGGACCAGAGAAGGTTTTTTGCTCAGCATGGGGAGAGACTTCTTTACAGTGAGGGTGGCAGAGCCCTGGAGCAAGCTGCCCAGGGAGGTTTGGAGTCTCCTTCTCTGAAGGCTTTCAAAAACTGCCTGGATGCATTCCTGTGTGAACTACCCTAAGGGATGCTGCCTTGGCAGGGAGGTTGGACTGGATGATCTCTGGAGGTCCCTCCCAACCTCTAAAGTTCTGTGATTCTGTTTATGGCCCAGGTGCCCTTCCTGTCTGTTTTTTGAGGTGGTTTTACAGCTAGGAGCAGCAGCAGCTGTTGTTGGTTCCCCTCCTGACTGCCCCAGGCCTGTGTTCCAGGTTGACCTCCTGCACAAGGCCATTCTGGACGCCGCCATCAAGAAGAAGTGCGAAGACGCCCAGAGCCTCATCGACAGCGCCGGGCAGCGCAGCGACAGCCTCTGCCGCGGGCGAGCCGAGCGGGACCCTTGGTGCTAGCCCTGCCCGTGGGCACAGGACAGCAGTGCCGCTGTCGGAGACCAGGGCCTGTATCTGCCAGTGGTCCCCGCCAGGAATGTGCCTGCAGGCGGCGACTCTGCTCCCGCTGCGTCGGGGGCGTCCGGCACGGTCTGGGGAGCGAATGGACGCTTCACCATGCTGGAGGCGAGGCCCAGCTCGGCTACTCTCCTCCTCCTGGAGCTCCTCGTCCAGCTGCCACGGGGCAAAGCAATTTGCCTTTCACAGAGTAAAACTCCACTGGTAGTGAGGGAGAGGGTGGGAGGGGGCTGGGAAGGAGCCTCTCTTATCACAGCGAGGAGCAGGGCTGAGGAGCTGTTCATTTTAGAACAGGGCAGGGGCGCCGCAGGAACAGGAGGTGGCTGCTGTGCATGCTTGCTCCTTGCTAATACAATCACTGAGGGCGACACTGGCGTTGCCCAGCACTGGGAGATCTTGTCCAGGAGCCTCTACACATCACAAAACCACTCCCCAGCCCGTCGGTCAGATTTGAAGCTAAGGAAGAAGGAGCTGAGAGAAAATGTTAGCCTCAGCTATCCCAGCAGGGGTTTAGGAGAGTTTCAGATGCCAGTTTGAGGTTTGGATGCTGGCCCCAAGTGCCTGGGGAGAGGAGAGAGCAGAGATTGAGTCCGGCGTTCTTCAGGTGTCCTAAGGGATGTGGTCACACAGCTGTCACCAAGCACATCCCCATCTTCTCAGCTCCCTGTGCCCAAGGCCAGCACGGACCTGTCACCACTTGCCCTCTGCCGTGAGCCCTTGGAGGCACAACCCCAGCTTTTAAATAATGATGATGATGATGATAATTAATCCTCGGGAGCCCTTCTGTAAAATACATCCCTGGGCCCTTTTTCTGGGAGGAAACAAACGAGACTGAATGTATCTGTACAGACCTCTGCTGCCTGCCCCTTTCCAAATAAATGCTCATTGGTAACTCAGCTTTGGCCCTACAAGGAGTTCCCACCCTGCTGGGGCCTACCCATTCCTCCTCCTTCCTCTCCTCCCTCTGATGCTGGAGCTTCTCTTTGGGGCAGGGAATCTCACAATGGATCAGGTTGGAAAGGACCTCAGAGATACCTCCAACTCTCAGCTAGACTCAGCTGCTGAAGGCCTCATCCAGGCTGGCCATGAACACCTCCAGGGAAGAGGCAGCCACAACCTCCCTTAGGCAACCTGTTCAGAGTCTCACCACCCTCACACTGAAGAACTTCTTTAGCTCCAGGCTATCACCGCTCTCCCTCAGCTTCAAACCATCCCCCCCTTACCCTGTCTCCAGACACCCTCGGCAAAAGTCCCTCTGCAGCCTTCCTGCAGGAATCCTTCAGGGCACTGCTAGGCAACTCTTAACGATCCCCCCAGAGGCCTTCTCCTCTCCAGCTCCCTCAGCCTGTCCTCCCAGCAGAGCTGCTCCAGCCCTTGCATCACCTTCATGGCCTCCTCTGGCCTCACTCCAGCAGCTGTGTCCGGTTGGGGACACCAGAACTGGAGGCAGAAGCTGGGAGAGGTTGAGGCTGGAGAGCAGAAGAGGAGGAATTTAGGAGGAGAGAAGGTGAGGATGGGCACCCTAGCTCCTTGATGAGCCCCAGTGGCATTAGCCCTGCAGCAAGGCACATCCAGGGCTTCAACCGTGACTTATCCTCCCCTATTTATCCCTGGATACTGGAGAGATTCCCAGTCAAGGTGAGGAATAGCCACTTCACCACTGCCCCTGTTCACCCTCCCCTGCCTTTTGGGACCAAAGCTTGGAGTTTGCAGGGGGACGTTGGGGCTGCCATTGCAGAGGGTGGGGAAGGATTCTGGGAGTGTCGTGGTATTCCAGCCCCCAGGAATCACCAAAGCTGTAAATTTGGGTTCTGAGGGTTTCCTACAAGTAGGAATTGGTGGGGGAGCCACAACACACAGAGGGGATGGACACACACAACAGGGACACCACACCGTGTCCGTCCCCCTCCATACCCCTCCATCCCCCACCTCCCCCCAGCTTTTTTGCCTGAGGAGCTCCAATTTCAAAGCATTTTGGTAACCCTGGAGGCTGGAGGAGGAGGATGGTCTAAGACCCCCTCCCCAAACCACAGCCACAAGTGCAATGAGTTGTCCAGGCCTTATAGTGCCAGCCCGCCCCCCGGGGCTGGCTGAGATGGAAGTGGGGCGTTGGATGGCTGCGGCTTCCCCCCAAAGCTGTCATTTCAAGGTCACGGCGCTGCCGTTTTGGGGCAGAAAAGGCCTTTTCAGTCCCCGTTCGCGCCGGGGCTGCTCGGCATCACGTGAGTCCCGGAGCCCGGCCGGGATTTGGCTGCGTCGGTGCTGCGGGGGGGGACACGCAGGGGACACGCAGGGGACACAGGGACACTCGGGCTGACCTTTGCCCCATATCCGCTCCCTAAAGTGGGGGGGCCTTTGGGACCGCGGAGGGAGGAGGAGTGGGACGGGGCGGGG
>VWZE01016578.1:134046-156558 GCA_013396675.1 Eubucco bourcierii | reverse complement strand
TGATACCTCTCTGGGCAGCTCATTCCAGTCCCTGACCACTCTTGCTGGAAAATAAATGTTTCCTCATGTCCTCTCTAACCCTACCCAGTCACAGCTTGAGGCCCTTCCCTCTTGTTCTGTCACTGCCTGTGAGCAGAGCCCAGCAACAGCCTCTCCATAACCTCCCTTGCAGGCAGCAATGGGCTCTGCCCTCAGCCTCCTCTGTTTCGCACTAACTATCCCCAGCTCCCTCAGTCTCTCCTCATCAGGTCTATTCTCCAGGCCCTTCCCCAGCTTCCTTACCCTCTCTGCACTGGCTCCAGCACCTCCACATCCCTCTTGTTAGGAGGTCACCATCCCTGGAGGTGTTTAAAAGGAGACTGGATGAGGCACATAGTGCCATGGGTTAATTAATTAGAAGGTATTGGGTGAGAGAGTCACAGAATGCCAGGGGCTGGAAGGGACTTTCAAAGCTCATCTAGTCCAACCCCCCTGCCAGAGCAGGATCACACAGGGTAGGGCTGCATAGGAACACCTCCGGGTGGGTTTTGAAAGCCTGCAGAGGAGACTTCCTCAACGCCTCTGGGCAGCCTGCCCCGGGGCTCCCATTCCCCTATCAACGGCTTTAATTTCATAGCCGATGTTGTGCAGGTCTCCTGCCACAGCACTCCCTGCAGCTCCTGCACCCTCGCTGCTACCAAGAAGGGGGAGTGAGGTGAGAAATTGGTAAGAATATATTTATTTCTGTATAGATTTGCTCTGCCTCCCTCATAATGCGACAGAAAGGTTAGAAAGGTTCAGTAGTGGGCTCGGAGGTTACATTCACACCGGGAAGGGCTGCAGGTGGGTTAGAATAGTGCTTGGAAAAGATAGCTCCGAACATTCCCTCGCTAACAAAAGGGAGGAACTTCTAGGGGACTTTAGGAACGCACCCAGTGCTCACAGTGCTGTTTGCTGATTGGGGGAATGCCTCTTTTCGTGGTGGGGGCAGGACGGGAGAGGAGGAGCTCCCGGACTCTGCAGCTCACCCGGTTCACCAGTGTCACATTTCCTTTTGTCGCATGTCGCCAAAGGCAGACAAGCAATGGAAGTGGCCGTCGGGAACAGCTACGCATCTGTTCTTTGCCCAGACTTGTCCCAGCACGGGGGGGCTGTGGCATGGGAAGGGCTCGTGTGAGTGCTTACTGACCCACAGCCCTGGGAGAGAGGAGATACCTTCACCTGTCTCACCCTAGCCCAGCTTCTCTGCTTCCCCCCATAGTCAAGCAGGTTGGAAGAAAGCTCCAAGCTCACCCAGCCCAACCTGGCACCCAGCCCTAGCCAATCACCCAGACCATGGCACTAAGTGCCCCAGACAGGCTTTGCTTGAACATCTC
Source organism: Eubucco bourcierii (assembly GCA_013396675.1). Classification (NCBI taxonomy): domain Eukaryota; kingdom Metazoa; phylum Chordata; class Aves; order Piciformes; family Ramphastidae; genus Eubucco; species Eubucco bourcierii. The sequence goes on along the minus strand of VWZE01016578.1, from coordinate 155,203 downwards.
CAGGAACAGTGACTCTACCACCTCCCTGGGCAGCCCATTCCAATGCCAATCACTTTCTCTGTGAAGAGCTTCTTCCTGACATGCAGCTTAGACCTCCCCTGGCACAGCTTGAGGCTGTGTCCCCTCATTCTGTCACTGGGTGCCTGGCAGCAGAGCCCAACCCCAGTTGGCTACAACCTCCCTTCAGGTAGCTGCAGAGAGCAATGAGCTCTGCCCTGAGCCTCCTCTTGTGCAGGCTGCACACCCCCAGCTCCCTCAGCCTCTCCTCACAGGGCTGTGCTCCAGGCCCCTCCCCAGCCTTGCTGCCCTTCTCTGGGCACCTTCCAGCACCTCAACATCTCTCTTGAATTGAGTGCCCCAGAACTGGACACAGCACTCAAGGTGTGGCCTGACCTGTCTTTGCAGGGGTTGGCAGGGAACGGGCTTTGGAGTTGCTGCCGTGGTGGCATCATAAACACAGGCCAAGGGAAAGAGCCCCTGGTGTACTGTGCTCAGGGGCACAGGCTAGCCCAAGGGCTCCCCTACAAGGCTCCCACCTCCTGCCCCTGTGTGCCCTTCTTGTGCCTCCTGGGCTCTTGGTGTCACTTTTGGGGCACCCTGAAACCCTTCACTGGTAAAGATACACCGGTTCTGAGAACAAGGTTGTTCTGAGAACAAGGTTGCTCTGAAAAATGTCCACTCTCCAGAAAGCCAGGGAGAAAAATTTCCAAATTATCACAGAATCCTCTTTGGGAAATTTTTCTATGTAAAAACTTTGACACAAGCAGTCAGATAATTGCAAAAAAAACCCCAACCAACCAACCAACCAAAAAAAAACACAAAAAAACCCAACCAAACAAAACAAAACAAAACAAAACCAAACAAAAACACCTTGTAGAAGCCCCATATACACTGGACATCACCCCCAAAGCTTCCATTAAATGAGCTCAGTGGATTGCTCAGGCTCTCAGCCTTCATTTTGAAATCCATGCAGGCTTGGCCTTTGCCAGTTTGGTTGCTGGCAGGGGAGAGGCTTGCGGAAGGGCAAGAATGTGTTAGGTGCTGGACAATTAGTGTGGACACATGAGTCAAGACATTGCCTCACACAAAAACAACTCCCTGAGAATTCCCACTGGTGGCCTCGCTGGGAATGGGTTTGCTGCTGTAATCCCAATCCTTCCAGGCAGGCTTGACCTTGCCGATGCCCAGGTTGGGCATCCCAGATATGCCCAGGCCAGGCTGTGGCCATTCTGCCCGTGCAGCCCTTGGCAGCACCTGGCAACAGGAGCTCAAAACCTCCCAGCCCAGCTCGTGTTTTCCAAAGGTCTTCCCCCAGCTGGAAGTTCTGGGAGCTGAGGCTCTGCCTCTCCTCCTGCAGCTGGGAGGCAGTGCCGGCTCCAGGCCAAGCTACATTAGTAGAGCCTGAGGGAGCTGGGGCTGGGAGCAGAGGAGCCTGAGGGCTGCCCTCATTCCTGCTGATAAATATGGAAAGGCTCTGAGTGCCAAGAGGATGGAGCCAGGCTCTGCTCCGAGATGCCCAAGGACAGGACAAGGGGCAAAGGGCGGAAGTTGAGGCATAGGAAGTTCCACACAGACATGAGGAAAAATTTATTGACTGTGAAGGCAACAGAGAAGTGGGACAGGCTGGATGTGTTCCTGTGTGATCTGCTCTAGCTGGTCCTGCTCTGCAGGGGGACTTGAGTCACAGCTGATGGGAGAGCAGGAGATGTCCCTGGGAAATGCCGAGCAGATCCGCACTTGTCTTCCTCAGGGTCTGCAGAGAAAAGCGAGAGCCAGAGTTAGCTCTAGGGCAGCTCTAGCCCAGGAGATGTCTGTGGACAAGCATCAAGCGTGGCAAGGCACAGCTTAGACCTGGGGGGACTGAAGCCCACCAGAGGAAACAAAGGCTGGAAGGCCACAAGAGGAAGAGAGACTTCTGATGTCTGCTGTCAGGCTTGATCTGAGCTCTGCCTTTGGAGGACCTCTCCTAGGAGGAGGGAAGGACTCCAGAGCTCTTTCCCTTCTCCTGCTGTAAACTCCAAAGGAAGGTGCCCTGCCCTAACAGCAGTCCAGGAGAGTGGCTTTGCCCCACAGGCTCCTGTGCAGTGCCCTCTGCATTTGCAGGCTGTCTCTCGTCAGTGGGAGGCCAAGAGCAGCAGCCAGGCAGCTCCTCTGTTCCAGCACACCTGCAGGGAGAGGAGATGGCTGCAGCGCCCTGGGAGAAGCAAACTTACTCAGCATCCTCCAGAGAGCCTGATCAGCTCTGTTCTTTCGAACAGCACAGCCCAAGGCTCCCTCTGGTGTGCGCTCTGCTGTCTGCAAGGTGCCCCCAGCCTGCTGAGCAGAGTCAAGGAAGGGCAGAGGGACAGAAAAGCTGCCCTGAAAAGGGCCACACTGGCTGTGTGCGGACAAGCTCAGAGCACTGGGACTTACTATTGAGGTCGAGGGACTCTGCTCATTTGCAGGTGACAGTCCTCACATTTTCTCTTTTCTGCCCTTGACCACACCAGTTCCTGGAAGCAGTCCTTCAGCAGCCTGTTTGCTCTGTCCAGTTCCCATTCCAGAGCTTCGATACCCTCCTGTATGTACTTCCCCGAGGGCTTTCTGTTCCTCAGCTCTCTTCTGATGTAATAGATCCTCTCGGCCTAAAGCAGGAAAGTCAAACCCCCAGCATTAGCCTGGAGAGCCAAAGGCAAGGAAGGCACAGCCCCTGCGAGCCACAACCGCAGCCACATGTGAAGCCAAGGCAGAGCAGCAGCAAATGGAACCTAACTGACCTGTGTGTGCTCGTGCTGTCGGTTCTCCTCTCTCATCATGTCCAGCCACTGCTGCTCACTCTCGTTCAAAGAAAGCACTCCTCTGGAGTGACCCTCCCCACACCTTGACAAGCACTGCTGCAGATCAGCCACCAGCTGCTGCAGCTCCTCATTTGCAGCTTGCAGGCGGCAGTTCTCTTCCTGCAGCTCATTCTTCACTTTTTGATGGATTTTTGCTGCCATTTCTGCTAGCAGCAGCTTGCCCAAAGCATCACTGAGCTCTGCCTGCTGCTGTCTCTCTGTTGTCTGGGGGAAGAAGCCATCCCAGCTGTTAGGGGAGCCCTCTGAACCGCAGCACATCAAGCACTGTCTCAGCCTGTCCCCCTCAGGCAGCTGCTGCAGCCCCTGATGAGCTTTAAGCTCCTTCTCTGGACCTGCTGCAGCAGCCAGCTCCCTGTCCTTCTCCCACTGGCACAATGCCCTCCCTCCACCTGCTCTGCCCACAGCGCTGCCCATGCAGCCCACAGTGCCACTGGCGTTGTTCTGGGCTGCAAGAGCACCAGGCCAGCTCCTGGCCAGCTTTTCCTGCCCCAGCCTCCCACGGCCTTCTCTGCTCTCAATCCCGTCCTCCCTCGGCTCTTGGGCAGCTTTGGGCTTCTTCACCTGCATGGGCTTCTCTCGGGCACACCTCTCTAGGCTCTCAAGGCCCTTCTGGATGCCCATGCCTTCCCCCTAGGCTCTCAAACACAGCCCTCACTTGCTGCTCTCCTGGTTTTGGGGGGACACAATCCCAGGCCAGCCAGGGCCTGCAGGCCATTAGCACTTTGGAGTCAGCCAGGGCAGCTGCCCACAGGTGGCTACAGGAGAACCCCAGTCCATGAGCACCACACCCAGGATCAAGGGGGAGGACTGCTGAGGAGAGGGGAGCTTCCTGCTTGGCCCTCTCTCTTTACTACTGCTCTTGCTTTGGCTCCTTCTGACCCAGCTCTTCCTCCTCCTGCTCCCCACGACTGCTCTCCCCTGCTATGGGTGCACTTGACCCCACTGACCATGTGCCCAGCATGGAGCCCTCAGGGACCCCACTCATCAGGGCTGGCCACACAGCAAGCTGTTGACCACAGCTCTCTGAGTGTGGTCCTCCAGCCAAGGAGGACATCCCTTGCCTGCTGCTCTTCCTTTGAGCAGGCACCCCGCATCAGCACTGCTGCTTGGGTTCTAGTACATACAGTGGCTGTTGCCTGCCTCTGGACCTCAGGTGCTTCTCTTTTGGGGTGGTATGGAGATGATGTCTCCTGCAAGCGAGCTTTCTCCAGCTGCTCCAGCCTGTTCTGCAGCCTGGCATTGTTCCTTTGAGACATTCTCAGCTGCTTATTCAAGTCCTGGATGGTGTTTTCCAACTCTGTCTTCACCTTCAAGGGCACCGGAAGCGTTTGCTCAGCTGCTCTCTGAGACTCTTGGGTGTCCAAGCTGTCAGATGTGCGACGACCTTCAGTGCTCTGGTACAACAAGGATGAACCTGCCACTGGCAACAGTGTTTGGCCTCCAGCACCTGCAGCACACCAACACATTTGGGGATCCAGAGTGAGCTCACACAGCTCTGAGATGCCTACAGTGCTTCCCAAGCCACCGTGCTTCCAGAGACAACCTGAGCCCCAGACCCCTGAGATCCCAGCCAGGCACCCATCAGTGACCTTTCCAAGCACAGCTGGTTGCCTGCTGGCAGTTCCTTGCCTGCAGCACACAGGCCTTTGCCAGGGGCCAGGCAGACCATTGCAAGGGAGCAGAAAGGAGCCCACAGGGAAGCAGCATCTCCAGCTCTCTGCGTTCCCAGGACACAGAATCACAGAATCACAGAAAAATCCAGGTTGGAAAAGACCTTCAGGATCACCAAGTCCAACCTGGAACTCTACTCTGCAAGATTCATCTTAAACCATATCCTTAAGCACCATATCCAAAGGACCCTTAAACACATCCAGGCCGGGTGGCACGGCCTGGCAGGACCCTTTTCCCTGGATCACAAGCGCCACCACACCATCATCTCCACACAGCCTGTCTCCAAGGCACCCACCCCAATGTTGGGCAACAGCCTGTTCCCCACGGCCTCCTCCACACCCGGCACTCCTACCTGCAGTCTCAGCAGCCCGAGCACCCCGGGAACGCCCAGGAACTGCTGCCCGAGGACGAGGACGAAGACGAGGACAAGCACCGNATTCATCTTAAACCATATCCTTAAGCACAACATCCAAAGGACCCTTAAACACATCCAGGCTGAGTGGCACGGCCTGGCAGGACCCTTTTCCCTGGATCACAAGCGCCACCACACCATCATCTCCACACAGCCTGTCTCCAAGGCACCCACGCCAATGTTGGGCAACAGCCTGTTCCCCAGGGCCTCCTCCACACCAGACACTCCTACCTGCAGTCTCAGCAGCCCAAGCACCCCGGGAAAGCCCAGGAGCTGCTGTCTGACGATGAGGACAAGCACCACATCCTGACGGCCCTCCAGCTCGGCCTGCAGCTTCTCCCTCCCTGCCCTGCAGCCTGTGCCACGCAGGCCCTGCACTGGGGCTGCCCCTAGGAAGACAGAAAGCATAACCAGCTGTAGGCAGGCTTGTGGCAGCCGTCACATGTCTGCATTCTCTGCCCCTTCCAGAGCTACCTCCCTGGGGAGCAAAGTGCCAGGGTCACAGAGCGCAGCGCCAGAGGAGGGAAAGGGCCCAGGAGTTTCCCAAAGGGCACCCGCAGGCCTGCAGCCCAGTACCTGTGCTCCCTCTCCCAGCAGCTTCTCAGCTGCTCCTCATTCCTGCAGCAGCACTCTGACCTGTCTCTCCTCCTGAAGGACAGGAGCCACTGCCTGAGCCTCTTCATGGCTCTGCAGGAATGGGCACTGCACTGCCTCGCCTCTGCCTGGGCACTGCTGCCGGGCAGCACTTGGTGGGCACTGCCGGCTGCCGGCTGCAAAGCGAGGAGCCGAGCCCCGAGGAGCAGCAAGGAACAGGCAGCTGCCTACAGGCTGTGCCACCGGCAGTGCCACCAACTCGTGCAGCAGCACCACAAGCAGCACCAGCACCAACAACAGCACTGCCACTAACAGCACCAGCTGGACTGGCACCAAAAGCACCACCAGCACCAGCTTCACCAGCACTCGTAGCACTGCCACAGCACCAGCAGCANGCCACAAGCAGTGCCGCCAACTCGTACAGCAGCACCACAAGCAGCACCAGCACCAACAACAGCACTGCCACTAACAGCACCAGCTGGGCTGGCACCAAAAGCACCACCAGCACCAGCTTCACCAGCACTCGTAGCACTGCCGCAGCACCAGCAGCACCACCAGGTACTGTGACTGCATCTCCTAGCAGCAGCACCTGATTTATAGTGCCACGGGCAGTGATGTCATTATGACATAAAGCAGCTGCTGATGCTGAGCCCAGGGGGCGGAGAAGCCTCTGGGTTGCACGTCAAAGGCACTCAACTCCCTCTGCAGCCTCTCGCCCACCCCTGTGCCCTCCAGCCCGGCCTGTCCCTGCTCCCCCTGTCCCCATCTCCACTGCCTGCCCCCTCCCAGCAGGGCTGGGCACCACCAGCCCCCCAGCTGCAGCTTTGAGCCTTGGAGCCTCCAGCAGGGCCTGAGGGGCCTGAGGGCAGGGCTGGAGCAGCAGGGCCAGGCTAGGGCACTCCGCGGGAGGCTGTGGGCCCTGAAATGGGGGCTTGGGAAGCAAAGAGGCTGCTTTGGGGCAGGAGAGAAAAGGCTTGGGCCACGGGCAATGGGGCTTGGGAGCCAAAGTGCTGCTCTGGCCTCTAAACAAAAGGGGCTCTCTAAAGGGGGATTAGAGTGAGAAACAGAACCTAAGAACTGTGGGGCTAGAACTGGGTGACTGAAAAGGAAGCTTTGGACCCTGAAATGCTGCCTTGGAGCCAGGGACAGAGGCTTTGAGTGCCAGAGATGAGAGCTGGCTCTGTACAATGGAGGGCTGGGCCCTGAAAATGAGGCCTCCTTGGGCAGAACAAATGAGGCCTTGCTCCTGAAAGTGAAGCTTTGGATCATCCAAATGATTCTCTGGCCTGGACAAGGAATTAGGGCTGAGGGGAAGATGCTCTCCAGCCCAAGCCTCCACCATTGTGCTGAGTTGCTCTGCAAATTCCAGCCTCTGGCTGCATCTGGGATGGCCACACACACACACACACTCCTGCAGCTGGGTAAGCTGCTCCAAAGCTGCTGAACAACTCAGCTGAAACTGATCCCAGAGATGCCCAGGCCAGGCTGTGGCCATTCTGCCCGTGCAGCCCTTGGCAGCACCTGGAAACGGGAGCTCAAAACCTCCCAGCCCAGCTCATGTTTTCCAAAGGTCTTCCCCCAGCTGGAAGTTCTGGGAGCTGAGGCTCTGCCTCTCCTCCTGCAGCTGGGAGGCAGTGCCGGCTCCAGGCCAAGCTACATTAGTAGAGCCTGAGGGAGCTGGGGCTGGGAGCAGAGGAGCCTGAGGGCTGCCCTCATTCCTGCTGATAAATATGGAAAGGCTCTGAGTGCCAAGAGGATGGAGCCAGGCTCTGCTCCGAGATGCCCAAGGACAGGACAAGGGGCAAAGGGTGGAAGTTGAGGCATAGGAAGTTCCACATAAACACGAGGGTGCTTTGAGCTCCTCCTCTGGACCTGCTGGAGCTAGCAGGGCCCAGGACTTACCCAAAGGCCGCCCGTGGGCCTGCACCTGTGCTCCCTGTCCCAGCAGCCTCTCAGCTGCTCCCCATTGTTTCTGCAGCACTCAGAGCAACTTCTGCTCCGGGAGGACTCAAGCCACTGCCATGCCCTTGTGCTTCGCACTGAGCACCAGAGCCTCTTCGTGGGCCTGCAGGTATGGGCACTGCACTGCCTTGCCTCTGCCTGGGCACTTGTGGCAGGGCACACCCGAGTCCCTGCCCCACCGGAGGTTGGAATGGGGTGCGATAAACTGTTTTGTTCCCCCTGACCTCTGGCTCCAGGGGTTTGGAATGTGAAAGGAGCAGGCGCCAAGTACCTTACCCCACCCCCCACGGGCTCGAACGGGGGAGAGCAAATCGCCCCAGCATATATATATATATATATATATATATATGGCATCGGGACACATTATCTTGTCGGACTGCCAGCGGGGGACTTTGAGAGGACTTTGAGAGGAACTTTGGCTGGGACTTGCCCTCGGACCTGGAGTCGGTCCTTGAGGGGCATGTGGAAGCAGGCTGAGGAGAAAGCGCACAGCCCCGGCTTTCGGAGCGCCGCATCCTGCCTGCTGCAGGGATCTACCTCTGCCGTCAACCGAGGCCGTTCGTGGGTATGCCGCCGAGCAGCCTGAGCTTTGCCCTGTGCTGCCCCACGATCTTCGCCTGCGGTCATTTTGGACTCTGGCGGGTTTACTCGTTTTGAATCCTGTGCCGCGTTGATCCGCCACTGGATTACGCTCTGCAGTTCACGGCACTGCCGCAAAAGACTGCCGAAAAGGGGCCGAGGGAGCAGCTCCGCCGCCGTGAGTAGCACAGACGCCTCCTAGGGCTCCGGGCTGCCTTTGTTTGCGAGTGCGGCAAAGCTGTTTTTGTAGCAAACCTTTTCCAACTTTCTGATTTTCCTGAATGACTAAATTCCATATAAGCATCCTAGTGGAGATTTTCCTGACCAAAGTTTATGGACCCAGCCTAACTAATTTGTATATAGTCGTGGGCGGGGCTTTCTGGAAATAAAATAACTACAGATTTTATAATTCCTGCCTCGTTAATTCCCACAACCAATTCAGCACTGCTGCCAGGCAGCACTGCCGAGTACCAGCTGCAAACTCCTCTAAAGGAGGGGGTTGGAGCGAGAAACAGATTTCCCTTCCCTTCCCTTCCCTTCCCTTCCCTTCCCTTCCCTTCCCTTCCCTTCCCTTCCCTTCCCTTCCCTTCCCTTCCCTTCCCTTCCCTTCCCTTCCCTTCCCTTCCCTTCCCTTCCCTTCCCTTCCCTTCCCTTCCCTTCCCTTCTCCATGGTTCATTCTGGGATATGGGCTTCTGTGTCCGTCTGAGGAATGTCTTGACCTTTGAATACCTCTCTCTGTACCTGGGCAACAGAAGCTCCCTTGTCTGTGGCACAAATCTTGTCCACCTCCTATCTGTAATGTACACAGTGACGGAGTCCCGGTGGGAGCAGCACAGAGACATACAAAGATCAACCTCAGATTCTTTTGCACCAGGCAGTTTCCAGTGGCTCTGCCCCAAGCCTGGAGTGTTCATGGGGTGGTTGTGTCCCAAGTGCAGGACCTGGACCTCGATCTTGAGGGGCATCCTGGATGTGTGTGAGACACAAGCACCACCTGAGGCTGTAGAGGGACACGTTGGGGCATGGGGGAGGTATACGGGGAAACCTCCAGGTACATGGGGCACCATGGGGTTGTTGGGGGCATCTAAGGTTGTAGAGACCACCCTGGGGCAAGCAGGGAGGTCCATGAGACAATCTGGGCATAGAATCAATGCTAGAATCCCAAACTGGTCTGTGTGGGAGGGGACCTCTACAGGTCACCTAGTCCAACCTCCTGCGGGCATCAGGGACATCGCCAACTATCCCCATCGAGCCTGGATAGGTCACCCTGGGGTGCATGGGGCAGCCTGAGGACACCCTTAGGTCCCATGCAGCATCCTGAGGACCATGGGGCATGCCCAGGGGCTCCCTGAGGACGTATGGGGCACCGTAAGGACTTGTGTCCCCTCCTCCCCTCTGCTAGACCCCGTGGGGCAGGCAGGGGGAGGAGGAAGGAAGGAGGAGGAGGAGGAGGGAGGAAGGGGCGGTGATGCCGGGCGCTGGCTCTGCCTCCCCGCTGTCCCCGCCGCGCACGGAGGGACCCGCACCGGCAGCCCAGGTAGGGGACGGGGACGGCGTCCACGAGCGACAGGCGGGGCTGCAGGAACACCCCCGGGTATATGGCCCCTCCGTACTCCGGGTAGGGGACCACACCCCACACCCCNCCCCCCCCATAGGGGACCCCCCTCCCCTCATTATGGGACTGGGGACCCCTCCAAGATGCGAAACGGGACCCCTCAGGTAATGAATGGGATGAGGATTCCAGAGCTGTCCAGGCATGGGACAAAGAGAGCAAGAGCGACCCCCGGGGAGGGGCTGGGGGACACCCCCAGATACGAGACTGGGGACTCCCTCGGGTAGGGGACAGGACAGCCCAAAATGGGACATGGGACACCCTAGGTAATGGTTTAAGGATATCCAGAGACAGGACAAAGGGACCAAGTGCCACTCCCAGGTAAGGGAGTGGGGATGCCCCCGGGAATAGCACTGGGGACATTACCAGGCAGGAGAGGGGGTGCTCCCAGACAATGGGGGACACGATGGAGGGTTTCCGTGAGGAAGGAGACCTGCACAGCTGAACAGAGAGCTTTAGCTGGAGCACAGGAGCAAGAGGGGAGTTGGTGGCCTTTGGAGGGTAGGGGGACAGCCACTCAGCTGGCTGGAAAGATGTGGAGAGAGAAAATCAGAAAGTCCAAAGCTCAGCTTTGAGCTTGATCTGGGAACTACCATGAAAGAAATGTTCCCCTAAAGAGGGAATAACAAATGTTCCCCTAAAGACAGCAGCAGCACCAGGAGAGCTCTGGAGAATCTCCATCCTTGAATGGATGCAGGAGGGAACAGTGCCAAGGGCTGAGGTGCTCAGCACCTTCTTTTCTCAGTCTTTAGTAGCAAGAGCAGCTGTTCTTTGGAGATCCAACCCCTGACCTGGAAGACGGGGAAGGGGACAGCAATGAGGCCCCCAAGCTCCAAGGAGAAGTGGTTTGTGACCTGCTACAGCATTTAGATGCACACAAGTCTATGGGACCAGATGAGCTCCACCCAAGGGTGCTGAAGGAGCTGGCAGGAACGCTCACCAAGCCACTCTCCATTTTTCAACAGCCCTGGCTCACTGGTGAGGTCCTGGTGGACTGGGGGTTAGCAAATGTGAGGCCAATGTACAAGAAGGGCCAGAAGGAGGACAAGGATAATTACAAGGCTGCCAGTCTGCCCTCGGTGCCAGGGGAAGCCATGGAACAGGTCATCATGAGTAACATCATGCATCATGGGTTTATGAAGGGCGAGGCTTGTCTGGCCAATCTGATCTCCCGCCATGGCAAGGTGACCTGCCAGCAGCACCAGGGGAAGGCTGTGGATGTTGTCTGCCTGGACTTTAGCCTTTTGACCCAGTTTCCCACAGCATGCTCCTGGAGGAACTGGCTGCTGCTGGCTCTGCTGGGTAGAAGACTGACTGGTGACTGAGCCCAGATAGGGCTGGGGAATGGACTTAACTCCACTGGTGCTCCCCAGAGCTCAGGTCTGTTTAATATCAGTGATCTGAATGGGGGGATGGCTGCACTCTCAGTTAGTCTGTAGGCAACACCAGGCTGGGTGGGATGTTGATCTGCTGGAGGGCAGAGAGGCTCTGCAGAGACATCTGGACAGGGTTGGATCGATGGGCTGAGGCCAATGGGATGAAATTCAATGAGGTCAAGTGTTGAGGGCTGCACGTGGGCCACAGAACCTGCTGCATTAAAGGCTTGGGGAATAGTGGCTGGAGAGCCGCTCCTTGGTGGCTGCCCAAGGTGCTTCTGGAGTCTCCCTCTCTGCAGACACTCAAGACCTACCTGGATGTTTTCCTGTGTGATCTGCTCTATGTGATCCTGCTCTATTAGGGGGGTTGGACTGAGTGATCTCCAGAGGCCCCTTACAACCCCTAACTTCCTGTGATTCTGTGAAGGACATGAGGGTAGTGATTGATGGCAGCTGAAGACGAGCCAGGAGTGTGCTCAGGTGGCCAAGAAGGCCAACATTATGCTGGCCTGGATCAGCAGTAGTGTGACCAGCAGGACCAGGGATGTGATTGTCCCTCTCTACTTGGCACTGGTGAGGCTGCACCTCAAATCCTGGGTTCCATTTTGCACACCTCACTCCAAGAAGGACATTGAGGGGCCGGAGCAAGTCCAGAGAAGGGCAATCAAGCTGTGAAGGGCCAGGAGAACAGGGCTGGTGAGGAGCAGCTGAGGCACCTGAGGTTGTTCAGTATAGAGAAAAGAAGGCTGAGGGGAGACCTTATGGCTCTCTCCAACTCCCTGAAAGCAGTGGGTTGATCTTTTCTCAGGTGCATCAAGTGACAGGACAAGAAGAAACAGCCTCAAGTTGTGCCAGGTCAGGTTTAGGTTGGATAAGAGGAGAAATTTCTTCCCAGCAAAGGTTCTGAGGCACTGGAACAAGCTGCCCAGGTCAGTGATGGAGTCTCCATTCCTGGAGGTGTTTACAGGCCACAATGATGTGGTGTTGAGGGCTGTGGTTTGGTGGCAGTGGATTAGCAGCAGTTGTGAGCTCTAGGTGAGGGGTTGGACTTGATGCTCTAAAGGTCTCTTCCAACCTCAACAGTTCTGTGATTCTATGATTGTGCAGGAGGTCTATAGATGTCTGCAGTGGTCTATAGGGGACATAAAAGTCTGTAGAGGTCTATAAGGTGTGTATATGAGTCTGTAGGGGGTCTGCAGGGGTCCACAGAGGGTCTATAGGGAATGTATATAGGTCTATTGGTGATGTACTGGGGTCTGTAGGGGTCTACTGGTGATGTATAGGGGTCTATAGAAGTCTAAATGGGTGTCTATAGGGAATGTATATGGGTCTACAGGTATCTATAAAGGTCTGTAGGAGTCTAGAGGGGATGTATATAGGTCTACAGAGGTTTTTAGGGGTCTATTGGTAATGTATAAGGGTCTACAGAGGACAATAGGGGTATATTTCAAGGCCAGGTTAGAGGAGGCCTTGAGTGACCTGTACTAGTGGGAGGAGTCCCTGCCTATGGCAGGGGGTTGGAACTGGATGATCCTTGAGGTCCCTTCCAACTTTACCATTCTATGATTCTATATGGGGGTCTGTAGATAAGGAATGTATATGGGACTATAGGTATCTATAAAGGTCTGTAGAGGTCTAGAGGGGATGTATATGGGTCTGCATGGGTCCACCCATATACAGGTGATGTATATAGGCCTGCAGGAGTCTGTAGGGGTCTGCAGGGGATCTATATGCTCACTGGTGTGCAGACCCTGAAGGTTTATCCCCAGCACAGAGGGACTGGCCACCAACACCCCTGAGTGCGATTCTGGGGGAGCGGAGCCACCCTGCCTGGGGCCGTGAGAGCAGACAACTCATCACACAGGTGTTTGTCGGGCCACTGAGTCATTCTGGGGATGGATCCTGCTTGAGCAGCTACAGCCTCGGGGTTCTCCCACTCCAAACCATCCTGTCTGGGAAGGGGAAGCTTCGCCCCGGCTGCTTTTCCCATTGGGAAGCTGAACAAATATCCCTTTTCCTTCCCAAGCAGGGTTTATCGGGGTCGGGCGCATCCTGCCTGTGCTGCTGGCCGATGCTGGGGCCTGCTTTGGTGCTGGGGCTGTGGCGACTGGTGGCACTGTGCCACTCGCTTTCCCCATCTGCAACGGTGAAGAGAGGGAAGCCCCCAGCTGGGAGTGATTAGTGGGGAAATGAGGGGAAGTGGAAAGGGAACAGGGAGCTAGAAACAACCCAGAAAGGGATTTTGAAAAGCAGATCCTATTTTTCAGAGGAAAGTTGTGTTTTTTCCCATTGCCCACAGGGAGTTTAATCCCAGGGGAGGCAATAAGAGGAAACAAAGGGGGTTAAAACGCCTGTAGAAGGGTGAGGTTTGACCACTGTGGCACAAAACTGGGTGATTTCTGCTGCTGCTTTGCCGAGACCCTTTGGACCCTTTACCCTGTGTCCTGGCAGGCATGAGGTCATTTACTGCCATGACGTGGGACCGGGACGCTCATTCCTTCTCTCTTTCCGGGAGGGTGAGGAGGGAGGAGGGTTGGAGCCAAAGGACAGCGCAGCTGCAGGAACTGCCAGAGCTCCCACGGGCTTTGCTTTCACTTTTACAACATTTCCCCCCAAACTGACCCCAGGTCCATCCCTCCCATGATGTCGGCGATGCTGCCAGGGAAGGTAGAGAAGAGGATCGCCTCGTCAGTCTTCATCACCCTGGTGCCACCACGGAGGGAGGTGGCTGCCAAAGAGGGAACCCCAAGGGAGCAGCAGCTGGATGGTGCTGAGGTCCCCAGCACCCATCACCCCCACACCTCTCCACCACAGCCCCCTGAGCTGCACAACGGAGGTGAGGGGGGCCCTGTGAGCAGTGCTGGGAGGATGATGATGGTGCTGAGTATGCTGTGGAGAAGTTTTACTAAAAGATGTGCTCACAAGTGGGGAGAGATGTGAGGGTTTATTTGTGGGGGCTTATGCCCTAAATCCCTGTGCCACTGCCAGGATGGATCCGGGTGCTGGGGAAGGGCTGTGTTTGCTCTCCATCACTGGGTGCTTATCGGTGCTGTTTGTCTGAGACAGAGTATGCTTTTGGGGCAGGCCGACGAGTGTGGCTGCAAAGCTGTTGGGGAGTTACTGTGGTGGGGCACTACTGAGCCCTCCTGTCCCCCTAACCCAGTCATGTGTGGCTTTAGCTGCAGAAACCCACCCAGCAGCCCCTTTGCCTGTGTCCTCGCCAGTCCTTGTCCTCTCTGAAGCACGCAAGCCCTTGTCCGCAGAGGCACTGGGGCCTGCACTACAGCCACTGGACCGGGCAGCACCTACCACCCTCCAGGTGAGGACAATGGAGCCTGATCCCTTCTCCAGTGCCTCAGTTTCCCTACTCCCAAGGGCAATAAGTATAACCTGCCCTTATATTTCCCTGGTCACCAGGCCCCTTCTGCTCTCCCTGATGAACTGAGGCCACCCAAACTCAGCCAGGAGCAGGCAAGCAAAGCACCGTGGCAGGATGCAAATGGGTATCTGGAGAGGGACAACTCCAGAGGTAAGGGCAGGACCCAGCTGTGCAGGGTGGGATTCGGGTTTTGGTCACCAAACTGTACCCAGACACACTGGGCCTGCCAGGCAGCGAGGTGCAGGTGTAGAGTCCTGGCACAGCTCTGCACTGGTTATGAAGATGAGAAGCCCTGGCACAGGAGCTGAGGTGTCCTTCACTTGTTTCTTGAAGCTCCTTTTCCATGCGGTTTGGTTTTCTTGAGTGCTTTTTCTTTCAGTGCAGTTTCACTTAAACGTTTTTTGCTGCAGTGCCGCAGGGAGCTGGGCACTGCCTGAGATTGCTGGGGGAACTGAGGCAGGCAGCACCGAAGCCCTGTGTCCTTCCTTCCAACAGACATCTGCGCCTTCTGCCACAAGGCGCTAGGACACGGGGAGGCGGCAGTGGAGGCGCTGCGGAAGCTGTACCACACTGGCTGCTTCACCTGCCGTACCTGCCACCGGCCGCTGGCCAGCCAGCGCTACTACCAGAGAGACGGGCGGCCCATGTGCGACACCTGCTACCAGGTACCCACCCCTCCTCGGGCACAACCAGCAACCTTGGAGGGCTGGTAGGAAATACAGTGCCAGGGCGGGGAGCTAGCATCTCACAGTGGAGAAGGACCTGGGAGTCCTGTGGATGACAAGTTCTCCACGGGACAGCAATGTGCCCTTGTGGCCAAGAAGGCCAATAGGATGCATTAAGAGGAGTGTGGCCAGCAGATCGAGAGAGGTTCTCCTCCCACTCTACTGGGCCCCGAGTGAGGCCACACCTGGAATATTGCACCCAATCTGGGCTCCTCAGTTCAAGAGGGACAGGGATCTGCTGAAGAGAATCCAACAGAGGGCTATAAGGATGAAGAAAGGTTGAGAGCCCTGGGGATCTGATCAATGTCTATAAATACCTGAGGGCTAGGGGAACAGTCTCTGCTCAGTTTCACCCTGTGATAAGACAAGGAGCAATGGGTGTAAACTACAGCACAGGGAGTTCCACCTCAGTGTAAGGAAGAACTTTACTGCAAGGGTCACAGAGCACTGGAACAGGCTCCCCAGAGAGGTTGTGGAGTCTCTTTCTCTGAAGATTTTCCAGCCCTGTCTGGATGCATTCCTGTACAACCTGTGCTAGATTCTATGGTTCTGCTCTGGGGGTGGGGGGTGAGGATTCAAAGATCTCCAGAGGTTCCTTCCAACCTCTAACATCCTGTGATCCTATGTGTGTGTCCCCAAACTCCCAGGCCACGCTGGAGAAATGTGCCAAGTGCCAGGGGCTGATCATGGAGCGCATCATCCGTGCCCTGGGCAAGGGCTACCACCCTGGCTGCTTCTCCTGCACCGCCTGTGGCCGGGCCATTGGCACCGAGAGCTTTGCTGTGGACGAGTGGGACGAGGTGTACTGCGTGCCTGACTTCTACAGGTTGGGGCAGGAGGAAACAGGGCAGCAAGCTCCCCACATTTTGGGGAGGTTCAGCTTGTCACTGTCACCCCATAGGGCTCAGGCTGCTCTGGTTTGCTCCCACCAGGAAATACGCCACCATCTGCAGTGCCTGTGAGCACCCCATCATCCCCAGCCAGGACAGGAACACCTACAAGATTGAGTGCCTGGGACGCAGTTTCCACGAGGGCTGCTACTGCTGTGAGGTACCCCCAAAAACCTGAGGGGTTTGGCACTGGGCCCTTTGCAAAGCATGGCCATGGGGGTTGGTTTTTTTTTTAGCCACCAGTTTCTCTTGCAATCAATGGGGAGGGGGAAAACCAAATAAGTGAGGTGAAAAGGATGATGTGTTCAGCCAGGAAAACTTCAGCTTTCCATGCTTCTGATGGAGTCTGCTGCTTTTTCTGAGTGCTGGTGAGTTTTGCAGCAAAGAGGGGATAAACAGCACCCTAAAAGGTGACCTTCTTTTTTCCCCTTCTTGCCCCCAGAGCTGTGGGATGCCCCTGTCACCAGAGCCGACGGAGAATGGGTGCTACCCACTGGGTGACCACCTCCTCTGCAAGTCCTGCCACATCCGCCGGCGACATGAGTCCTCCTGCTAAAGGGTTCACCTCCCTTTTCCAGTGCCAGACACCAAAAAGGGGGTGCACCCACTGGGATGCACTCTACAGTCAGCCTTGGTGCTCCATTTGGTTTTGTCACCAAAAGGTACCCCAGACCTTGGCCCACCAGAGTGGCCAGGCAGAGGGTGCAGAGGTGGTGTCCTGGTGTTGGGTCTGTGGTGGGTATGGACATAAAAAGCCCTGACAAAGCAGTGGTGGCAGAGGAGCTGAGGTTTCCTTCAGTTATGTCTGGTTTAAAATGCCTTCTCCGAGGCTGGTTTGGTTCCATTGGGTGTTTTTTCTTTCTCCCTTCTGCAGTTTCCTAGGGGTAACACTTCCAAGGTTTCTCTCTGCGGAGACTCAGGGAGTGGGCACTGATTGAGTTACTTTTAGTTAAATAAAACACCAACTTTAACCACCACCACTCCTGTTTCCTTCATCCACCCTGCATTCCAAACGCATAAAACACGCAGTTAAAGATAAGGAGAAAAAAAGAAAAAGAAAAGAAAAAAAGGTAATTTTTTAGAATTTTATAGGCAAGAGTTGGGTCACTCAGGGTCCTAATGCAGCTGATTGCAGGGTGTGATGTTTTGGCAGCTGCTGCTCTTGCCCAGGGGAGAGCTGAGGGTTGTTTTCCTGGGGCTGGACCTGAAATTTTGGTGTCGATAAAAAGGATGTTTTGGTGGTGGGGTTGTTCTTACTGCCAGCCTGCACCGTCTGAGCTTCATCTCAACCAAGTCGCACAGCCAGCAGAGGGCGCAGGCGGAACACAAATTGCTCCACCAGGCGGGAAAACCGCAGCTGAAGGCTCCCTCTCCTACACCCGACGGCGCTGGGGCGCTGGGAAAGCCCGACAGCCGCTTTTGGACGTTATCCAAGATAATATTGCTCTGCCATCAGAAGCTTTTTGATCTTCTCGCAAGCCATGCCCCAAAACAGCAGAAGTGAGCCCATATCTCTGTGTGCCCAACATCTGCACAACCGATTATCACCGGCGGTTTCGTTTCGCGAGGGCGTTGCAAAGCCGACGGAGAAAGAGAGGTTTGTTTTTTTAACCAAAAGTGCTGCAAAAGCCACACATCGAGAGGAAAAAATAGCAAGCACGTCTCAGATGATTTTAAAGGCTTTCCTGAGAAGGGAAACAAAAAAGGTAGGAGGTGCCAGCAGGTTCTGTGTGATGTGGTACTATGGCTCCGTGGTGCTTCTGAATGAAAGGGTTAAGGCATGGTTCATGTACTCGCTGGAGTCTGGAGGGCTGTTTGATTAATCACACCAACCCCACAACTATTTCCTGCCCTATCTCCAAGGCCTGTTACTCAACCTCTGTTAATGTGAGTCTGCCTGCTCAGCAATCAGTCATACCATCAAAAACAGCAGATGCAGAGAGGTGATTCTGCCACTGACCTCTGCTCTGCAGAGACCTCACCTGGAGCACTGTGTCCAGCTCTGATGCCCTCAACACAGGAAGGACATGGACCGGAGGAGGACACAGAAGTGATCATGGGGTTGAAGCATCTCTGCTATGAGGACAGGCTGAAGGGGCTTGGGTTGTTTGGCCTGGAGAAGAGAAGGCGCCAGGGAGACCTAACATCAGCCTTCCCGTACCTGAAAGGGGCTACAAGAAGGCTGCAGAGGGACTGTTTGCAAAAGCTTGCAGGGACAGGATGAGGAGAAATGGTTTGAAATGAGAACAGAGCAGATTTAGATTGGATGCTAGGAACAAGTTCTGCACCATGAGTGTGCTGGAACACTGCAACCGGTGGCCCAGGGAGGTGGTTGAGGCCACATCCCTGGAGACATTCAGTGTGAGGCTCGACAGGGCTCTGAGCAACCTGCTCTAGTGGAGGATGTCCCTGCTGACTTCAGGGGGGTTGGGCTGGATGACCTTTGAAGGTCTCTTCCAACCCAAACCATTCTGTGATTCTTCTTTGGTATAAACTTATTTATAAGTAGGATGCTAATGTAAAGTTGTAGCCTGTCCCTGTCACATAAATAGGTGGCTTTGGGTGTGGCTGGAAGGGGACCCCACGTCTCACCCACACTAGGGAATTCCCAGGTCTGAAGTCAGCTCTTACTTTCCAAAGCCTCTCACCCCACTTTGAAAAACCAGGCAGCAAAAAAAAATAAAAGTAAAAGCAAAAATCCTTAGAGAGCAAAGGGCTGATGGGTTCTTGGCAGTGTGGGTACTTTGCTGAGCAAGGTTGTTGGGGAGGATGGAAACGCGAATGGTGGATGCATTGCACACTAAGCTGAAATCCTCCACACAGCACCCTCAGGTGCTCAGTGAGATATGCCACCCCTTTCAGAGCTAATGGTGGGAATGGGTCAGGTATTTCTCCTGCAGAACAAGCTCTTAGCACTGGGAACTTGGCCGGGTTTGGGTGGAGGTAAGCAGGGAAAGGTTTATTATCAACATCAAGCCTTGCAGAAGATGCTGGAGGGTAAGGAGAAGGGCAAGACAGAGCTGAAGAGTTTGGTGATGCAGCGAATGGACATAGAAGTGGTCAGCTTTGACATGTTTGTTCAGGAGTAGGGGATGATGAAGGCCAGGGATGGATGGACACAGAGGTAAGAGGATCAAAGACTAATTTAAGCCATTTTCTCCTTGGATAAGGGTTGAAGCACTGCAAGCTGAGGCACAGGTTGCATTGCTCAGCCTGGCAGAGCACAGCCCTGTGTCTTCCCCAGGAACGACCTCGAGGAATTTCCAGTGCTGGCCAAGCCACGTGGAAATTTCACAAGGGTGAGGCTTGCAGGAGCTGTATCCCATCCTACTGCAGAGCAAGCCCATGTTGGTTCCACCTCTCCTTCAGCTCCTTACCCTCTTGCAAGCGATTCTGCAAGTGCCTAGGTCTGCTAGCAAAAATAAAACAAAGCGTGCATGTAGGAAGCCCTTGCTCTGCCCTGGGAGCCCCCAAAGCCTTGCAGAGCCCCCTGAGACCACCTAAGTAAAACCCACTCCAGGGCTCTCTTGCCTTATTCCCAGTGGCAGTGCAAAAGGGCACAGTGGATGGGCTGCCTCCGAACCACAGCGGCTGGGCCCTGCCCTTCCCTTCCCTTGGCTGCTGCAACAACCCTGTCTTTTCTTGCAATCCTTGGCAGGCCAAGGAGAGTGGGGAGGGACCTGGCTGCCCTCCAAGGAGAAGAAAATGCAAATATTTCTTCACTTCAGGCCGGGTGCGGCCTGGGGATAAAATTTCCCTGGGCTTTCCCAGCAAAGGCTTCTGATCTGCACCCCTCTGCGAGCCCGGTTTGCTCCCAGGAATACAGCGGCGTCCTCCATAGACCCCCAGGGGTTATCTTCCTTGCAACTCTAGGCACTGTCTGGTTTTTAAAGGGCTTTTAAGTGCAAGGAGGAGCTGACAGGCACAGCCAGAAGATTTTTAAATCGGTGGTCAGCATGTTGCTAACAAATAAAGCCTTTTTTTTGTGTGTTTTGTTTGCAAGCTGAATATTTTGGGGAAGGAAGTAAGCCCGGCAAGGGAAATGAGCAGGAAACTGCCTTTCCCTGGCATCCCCCACCTCAGCCAGCCGTGAGAAATGCAGAGAGGCAGAGATGAGCTGGATTCCTGGCATGCCTTGGCTCTGGCAAGGTGCTGGGAAGGAGCCAGGAAACGCTGCAGGAGGAGAATCGCAGAATGTTAGGGGCTGGAAGGGACCTCAAAAGCTCATCCAATCCAAACCACCTGCAGAGCAGGATCACCTAGACCAGATCACAGAGAAATGCATCCAGAAGGGTCTTGAGTATCTCCAGAGACTGAGACTCCACAACCCTCCTGGGCAGCCTGTTCCACTGTTCCATCAACTGAGGCTGAAGCAGCTTTGCTGGATGGAAAAAGGGCTGGGAAGAAGGTTGGGTGCTTCTGATGATATTTTGGTGTTTGTTTGGTCATGTTGTTTTGTTTGGTTGGTTGTTTTGTGGTGGTTTTGTTTGTTTTTCTCAAATGGGATGCAGAGAGATGGAGGGGGAAAAAAAAGTTTTCCTTTGGTTCATTGCAACCATATCATAGAGTTGTCAGGGCTAGAAGTGATCTTGAAGATCACCCAGTTCCAAACCCTGTGCCATGGGTCAGGACACCTCTAGATCAAGTTGCCCAGAGTCACATGCAGCCTGGCCTTAAAAACCTTCAGGAATGGGGCATCCTCCACTGACTTGCAAAATGAACACCAAAATGTAAGGCACTTTACCAGCACTTCTTAAATTTTTTTTTATCACCACCACTTCCTTGGATGAGTTAGACCTCTTTGGTTGGGGGTTGAACTAAATGATCTCTTTGGGTCCCTTCCAACCCCTGACATCCTGTGATCCTTGATGTCCCAGGCAGCTTGCTTAGTATAATCCTTCAGCTTGCTCAGTATCATCTTTCTGCTTTCTGATCTTCAATATAACCCCCAAACCCCCCAACTTTTCTTAAATGAAAAGTGGACTGATCCTGCTGGGCTAAGGGAGAGGTGGATCATAGAATCAGTGTGGTAAGGTTGGAAGGGACCTCAAGGATCATCTAGTTCCAACCCCCTGCCACAGGCAGGGACACCTCCCACTAGCACAGGTTACTCAAGGCC
>VWZE01016578.1:40496-117975 GCA_013396675.1 Eubucco bourcierii | reverse complement strand
CCCCCCCCCTTCCAAAAACGATTTTGCAGCTTCCAAAAGGCTTCTGAAGCTTCCTTTAATCTTTCTGCCTTGGAAAAACGGCGGCGCGTCCTTAATAATGAGTCACCATGGGAAAAATAGATGCGGTGACACCGAGGAGCGGGGGCGGGGGAAGGAAGGTCCCCACTGCCTCTCTCCCGGCTCCTACTCGGCTGCCGCTGCCGAGGGGTCCGGGAGGGACTCGCAACCCTTCACCGGAGCAGTCCCGGGCAGCTCGGGTACTGTCAAGTGGTCCCTAAAATGGCGGCGAAGCTCCTGTTTGGGCTGGGGGTCACCTCAGGGGAGTGGGGAAGAGCCCCCTCGGGGGTGGTCTTCATTCTCCCAGACCGAGCTGCAGCAGCAGCAGATCCCCATCACAGTATCATCAGCGCTCATTAACTACCCTGTTTTAGTTGAGCTTCGCCTTTTCTTTTACTCCTTTGAGCCCCCAAATCGTCTCCTTGGCCATCTCAACCTGTCTTGGTGGTTCTGTGTCCGAAGTGTTTTTGTCTCGTCCCTGAGTCCAGGTTCTGTGACCCAGCGTTGTACAAAGTCAGTGTTCGGGAGAAAGAAAACCTGCTCCGGGGGCTCCTTGTTCCAATTCCCGGCACAGCTAGCGGAGGGAACAGGCAACGAAAAGTGGCAATTTGACATTCCTGGCTGATATTTTGGCCAGTCCTCCGCCTTTTTGCAGGATGTACTAAAGCAAGGGGAAAAAAAAAAAAAAGTTGCTATGGTGCTGTTGCTCGGAGATGGATGGGAAAAAATGGCAGGCACTGAATTGTTAATTACCTTTTTTTTTTTTGGGTTGTTTTTACTTGAGTGAGGGGTTTGGGAAGGAGATTTGCAGCCAAGCAAACTCCCCTAGTTCCTCCCTGGTTTTCAGAGTTGATTTTTAAGCGGGATTTAGGTATTGTGATGAAGGCTGATCTCACACCTTCAGAACATTGGGCTCTGGGTTGCAGGAGCTGGTGGCACGGAGGGAAGGGACACGCTGTCCCCGGGACTCTTTGGGCAATGGAATCACCGAAATCTTTGATTCTAGAAGGGGTGAAGGGAGCTGAGCTGGGTTTCAGGCTCCGTGCTTAGGTGCTGTAAGGTGGACAATGGAGCCAGGCTTCCTTTGTATGCTGTTGCTCGCCTGGGGGAAGGGACATGCTGCACAAGGGCTGCGTGGTGTGGTTGGTGGTGTATCCATCGGGAAGGCCGTGGTGGTGGCCACAGCCACAGGGCAGGTGGGCTGTAGAAGGCTTCCTCCTTGGAAAGACCAGCTGAGTTTGGAGAGAAAGTCTTTGCAGATAGAGCTGCGCTTGGCAAAACCCAGTTCCCACCCATCCCCCAGCCTGAGAGTAGGGCGAAGAGCCTGGGAGAGGCTAAGACACGGCAGCAGGAGGGAGAATTTGGGGAAACATCACCCAAAAATCTCAGTTAAGGTACAAACAGGAGTGGCGTTACCCCTGAAACCTCGGTACAACCCTCGGCGCTGTTTGTTTTTTGCTTAGGGCATAGAATCATCTCTGTAGAGAAGCCTGTACCCAAAGGGTCTCCCTGTGGCACAACCTCTGCTGGGCAGGGGGCAACTGGCAAACACAACCATTTGGTTTCTAAAGGAGCAGAAAATTCAAGGAACACTCCTAAAACTTAAATCCTAAGAGACACAGTCGGTGTGAGGGGGCTGCTACTGCTTTTTCTTTCCCCCCCCTTCAATTAACCAGCTACTGTGGGAGCCTGGCTTGGGTTTGCAGGCTCACTAGTGATTCTTTGAAGAGCTGAAATCAGCTGAAAGAGGCAGTTTGCAGAAAGTGCCTTTTTTTCTTCTTCTTCTCTTGCAGAATACTATTAGTAAGTTTTCTTTGGTGTGAATCTAAATGAAACTTGCAGCTTACAAATTCTCCTTGCAAATGAGAGAATGTTGAAGCAGGGCTTGAGAAGCTTATGTGAGCAGTGCTGTTTCCCCCTGCCCCCAGCCCCATGGAGCTCTTTTTTTTTCTTTAATCTGTTGTCTTGATATTAAAGAGGATTGTAAAAAGAGTCATTTTTATCTGCATTTTAATGGCTTGGAGTTGTTCTGGGCTTGCTGTGCTTCTGTACAGATACTCCCTTCTTTAAAACTTCTCTCTAATGTGCCCTATTTTCATCTCGAACGGAGTTAGTTCTTAAGGCATTCCCAGATACCAAAGCTACCCTTCCCAGGGTCGGAGGTCTACTTCTTAGGATGGAATAAGCAGGGAGAAATCTGTGTTAGGATGTGGAAGATGAGAGCTCAGCGCTCGGGGAAGTGGTGTTAGCAGTCATTTGGGTTCACCTAATTAATGCTGTCTTGACTATCAAGGGGAAAAAAAAAGTCATTCCCCAGCATTGAAACAGATGCTCGGCAGCTTGCAGAGCAAGGTGACTAAATATAGTAACAGTTGTCCCCAGCACAAGTGCTGCCCTTCCATCTTTTAAACCCCCCCTCTGTGTATCCCTCCGGATATGTGAGGGAATGTGGCTTTGTCCCATTTATTGGTGTTTTAAAGGGTAAAGAGGAGTAAAAGCCTCTTAGTGATGGGCCATGTGACTCTGGTATGGCATCTCCCATTCTAAGGGAGAATGAAGACATTCCTAGAGGCGGCTGAGTCCAGGAGGTGCTCTGGGTTTCAGGAAACAAATTGCTCCTTTAGAAAGGCTAGAGCTGGAGAAGACAAATAGCTGCTGGTTGGAAAATGAGCTCTGTCTGGCTCGACCTTGTGCTCATCTCTGTGAGGGGATGTGTAGGAAACCTGGTTTGTGTCCTAAACAGAACTGCTCTTGGCATACCAGCAAGGCTGGGTTTGTTTTCAGGAACTTCTAGAAAACAGTTGGTTGGAAAATGTTTCACCTTGATGGCTGGGAGGGTAAATTCAGCCTGGGAGAGTGAAAACTCTCTGCTTTCTGCTCTGGATGGCACCACTGTGGCCTGTGGTGGAGAAAAGAGGGATTTTGATAAGGTCTACAGGTTGTGTGTGTGAGAGAAGGCTCCAGGGAGACCTTAGAGCTGCATTTCAGTATCTGAAGCGTACCTACAGGAAGGCTGGGGAGGGACTGTTTGGAAAGGCCTGTGGGGATAGGATGAGAGGCAATAACTTCAAAGTGGAGTAGGGCAGATTTAGATTGGACATCAGGAGGAAGCTGTGCACCATGAGTGTGGTAAAGTACTGGAACAGGCTGTCGAGGGATGTGGTTGAAGCCCTGGACACATCTGAGGTCAGACTTGCTATGGCCCTGGGCAACCTGCTTTGGCTGGAGGTGTTCCTGCTGACTGCTTTGAGGGTCCCTTCCAACTGAATGTGATCTGTGAAGCTGTGAGAGCAGTGAAATTGCTGCTGAGGTGTACTGGCCTTGAGCCCTGAGGAGGAGAACCCTTGGAGCTATTTGGGATGGTGTAGCTCCATTTCTGTGCCTTTTTCCACGTTGGACACAGGCAGGTCCTGTGGAGCCTTTCTGCAGGGGCAGGCTCTGGTTGGAGGTAACAGTGCTGCTGGTTTTCTAAGTCTCCAATACGTTCCCAGGCTCTTACTGCTTAGAACCAAGAAATGGTTCCTGGAGATGACAGAGGATGCAAACAGGAGGTACCACTGAGCATGGCTTTGCTTGAATCTGCTTTGCACAGAGATCTTTACCCAGGTGGGGTTTTATTCTAGGAAGAGACAGAGGTGAGGCTACAGAATGAACCTTTCATTCTGGATTCCTCTCATTTCCCAGTGATGGGATTTTCATGTGTTGGGTAGTAGCCTTGTTAGTTCAGAGCCCTCAGAGGGAAGGGTCAGTGATATTTATGCGCCTCTTGGCTGGAGCAACATGGAGAGTATTGGGCAGTATCAGGACTTGCTTGTGCTTTGTTGTGCAAATACCTCCAGTGAGGTAATCTGAGTTTTGCAGCATATAGACCCCAGGAATATCATGGGAGGACAGCTGGTTGGGGGATTAGGGCAAGGGGATTACATTAATTGCCCAGAATCAGAAGGGAAGGAACAGTGTGGCAGGCAGGGGGTGAGTCCTGCCTCCTCAGGTCGCAGTCAGTGCTTAGCAAGAGTCAGCCTGACACTGGGTGTGGGTTCATCATTGAGTGGCTGATTGGGGCAGGTGGTGCTGCTTGTTCTGGTGATGGCTTTGGTCTGTGTTTCCTGCCAGATCTCCTTTGACAGCATCACTCCTAAGAGAGATTCACTGAGCACCCTAAGGCAGCATGGGCAGCACCTGGGTGCTGTATTGGGTGTTAGTTACCAAGCAGCCACCTCCTTCATCCCCAGAGACTGAGTCATGCAGAGGACAGCTCCTGGCACTTGGAGACTCATCCTGTGGCTGCTCTGGGTTCTGCTCTTCGTGTGCACTTGAGGTGGCAGCTGGTTGATGCCATGCTGGCTGGGGAAGTGTCTGTGTAATTGCTTCAAAGAAACCTAATGAAGAGCCATGAAGAGTTGTAGAGTTGGACTAAGCTGCTATTAAGTGTTTTTATAGGCTGAGCTATCTTAGACGGTGTCACTTGGTTACAAAATCCTGTCATCTGCTGAGCCTTTCTGGCATTGTTTCTTCTATGAAGTTTCTTCAAAGGTCCTGGCTGTGTGTGTCTGGGATTTGATGAGAGCAGCTTCTGTTGTCGCTGAGTCGCTCCAAAGTGCCATTGCCTCTTGGTATTTCTTGTCCTTACTCTAAATTCCTTTGGTACAGTGATAAAGTAATCCCAGAGCCCTTTTTTGCAGGCTGCCACAGTGCACACTTGCATGTTGAGAGCTTACCAGTCCTTGCAAGGCTTACAGAGATATTAAATCCATTCATCACTTTAGAGCAGGTCACGAGAGGAGGCTGAAGCTCATTTTGTGATAGCCTCCTTGGGTGGTGTTTTTTCCCTCCTTGCTTTTCCTGGGGCAGGAAGTCATGCCAAGTTCCCCAGCAGATGACCTTATTGCTGCCTGAAGGTGTGTCCAAAATTAGGTCCTTGTCTTCACTGAGGTGCTGGCTGACTTTCCATAAAAAAGGAAGGAATTATCCAGCTGAGGAGAGGGCAGGCTGCAGAATTTGGGTGATTCCCATTTGGGGCTTCTGAGGAGTTTTGTTTTCATGAGCTGATGTCTCACAACTGCTGACTGCTCTGTGCTGCAGTAGTTTCACCTGTGAAGAGGAGAATTTGCCTCCTGCACATGAAGGTGCATCTGAGAAAAACAGTGAATACCAAACCCAAGTCTTCTGAGGGTGTTAAAAGTGAAGGTCACCTCTCTGGGCTGCTTTTGGGCTATTACAGGTTTTGGGAGAGCTGCTGGAAAGGAGGATGTGAGTTGTTAAGCTGCTAGTGGGGTGGATATGTTCTGCCGTTGGCAGCTACTGAAAACAAGCACTTCTGAGACGTTTTGCTTGTGTTTTCTATTAAATCCAGTGAACTTGCTGAGGCCTGAGAACACCCTGGAACCACAGACTGCAAGGGCAAACACTCCTAAAGAATGAACTGAGGAATCAACTAGAAAATATGATTACTCCCCATAATAAGATTGTGAGTTTAGCTGCATCTTCAGCAGGCTGATTTAGAAACCTCGTGGGAGGAACATGAGCCTGAAGATGGAAGTTCACAGTGTACAGCCAGCAGGAGCCTTGGTAGTGTTCTGCAGACTCCCAACAGTTAATGGAGATGAAACAAAAGCTGCTTGTTCTGGTTGCCCAAGCTAACAAGCCAGTGGTGCTCCCCACCTGGTGATTGGACATGCTGGAGTAGCACAGGAGGGTTCTCCCTTCTGTCTGCCTGATAAGTAAGGGCAGCTCTGGTCTCCATGAACTCCAAGAAACTTCTCCAGTGCTGTTCTGCAGCAGCACATTAAGATTCATAGATTCATAAAATGGTTTAGGTTGGAAGGGACCTTAAAGATCATCCAGATCCAAGTCCCTGCCATGGGCAGGGGCATCTGCCACCAGCCCAGGTTGCTCAAGGCCTCATCCAACCTGGCCTTCAGCACCTCCCTGGGCAACCTGTGCCATTGTCTCTCCACCCTTGTTCTAAAGAATTTCTTCCTCATCTCCACTCTCAATCTCCTCTCTCCCAGCTCAAAGCCATTGTCCCTCATCCTTGTCCAGAGTCCTTCCCTAGCTCTCCTGTAACCCCCTTCAGTTACACTCCAAGGTCTCCTCGGAACCTTCTCTTCTCCAGGCTGAATAGCCTGGATGAGATGAAGATGCAGATTTTTGTATGGTGGACAAAGCATGTCAAGTGCTTTGGTTTCTGCATTTCCATAGTTACTGTTTAACCTGTGCATGCTCTGCAGTCACCCTGTGCACTCTAAAATCCTGCCGTGTGAAGATAACATCCTTTAGTAAAACAATAAACAGAGATGCAGACCTTTCACAAACAGACCAGGATGTCTTTTGGGGCCAGCTGCAATCTGATCTGATCTGCAGGACAGAGTGAACACGAAGGCAGTGTCCCAGAATTAGGTTGCAACAACATTCTTCTGGGGCTGGGCTTTGTGGAAGCATGTCCTGTAGGGGTGGTGGGGCTGGCTCTGTACTTCAGTTGCTGTATTCATGTCTTGTCTGAGGTCCAAACCTTCATGGTGACCTGGGTGAGAATGCAGCAGAGCTGGGATGTGAACAGAACATCAATTTCCCACTCACTGTTGATGGGAGAAGAGCACAGTTTGTGTTCATGACGCTCTCCTCTTTAAAGGCTCAGGCTTTTAAGAACAAAAGACAGATTTTATTTTATTTTTTCTTCTTTTCTCTTCCTCTTTTTAATTAAGGTGAGCAATTTGGAACTGAAAGCACTTTTTTGTTTTTAAAGGACACTTGGATCTGAGGCATGAGCTTGCAAAGCTGATCAAAATGTCCTTATTGGACTCTAATCTCAGCATTGAAAAGCCAGATAAGTCTAAACATTTCGTGAAGGAGCATCCACAGATGTTCTGCACTGCTGTCTGCTGGGTACTGATGGCTCTGTGCAGATGGAGAGAGTACTAATGTGTGGGTGTGTTCCTCTTGGACAGCCAGACAGGAGAGCTTCCATGGCTTTTGTTATTCCTGATGTGGTGGGAAATCAGAGGTGGTTTCAAACCCAAGTTCTTGCTGTGAGATGGTCAAAGCTGGGTTTGAAATGCTTTTAGCTCATTGAAAAGACTGTCAGAATGTAAATTATTTTTATTTGGCATGTGGTAGGTCACCCTCAGTTTTTCTCCAGGTACCAACCCGAGCTGTTCCTGTTTTCTGTCCACTGAGAATCATTTGACATCCCTGTTGGAGGTTTCCACAGCGAGGTGCTGGTTGCTTCCACTCAGCACAAAGGACCTAGCAGGGCCCATCTGCTCTTGCTGTTGGTGTGAACACCTCCCGTCCTCATTAACGGTGATGGCTACCAAAAAGCACACACAGCCTGATTTAAATGCCCTCTCTTTAGGCTCTCTGTGGCAGCTGGGAGTGACCTGCAATGGTTAATGGGGCAAAATAAGGAGAAGAAATTGCCAAGTTGTATGTTTAAAGTAGTCCTCTTTGGAGGGGGAGAGGGGGAAAAAAAAAAAAAAAAAAAGTCTTCCGGCCTCATTAGCATCCTAACTGTGTGGAGAATAAAAGCCCAGAATGGATAAGTGTCTCCCTTGTATACGTAATCAACAGCTGATTTAATTCCAGGGGATGTGTGCTTGTCTTGGGAAGGCAGCTCAATACCCGTCTAGGCAGCTCAGGAGCACAGTAACCTCATTGTAATCACAGGCTAAATAAACCTTTGGTCTCTTTTCTTGACTCTGAGGAGGCTTGTTGGAAGTCTCAGTAGAGGAGGAGCTTTGCCACATGTAAAAAAGGAACATGGCTCCCCCACTGATGTTGTAGGTGATAGCTGCTTGTGGCTTCAGTGAGATTTTGGCAGTGGCTGAGCTCAGGAAGTGTCTCTTCCTCTTCATCCATTCAGAGATGACAACCCTTGGCTTGTGCTGGCAGTCCTGCTCTTGCCTAGCTGGTGTCAGGCTCCCGTTTGAAAGCAAATGTTTGCAGGTGAAGCTGCTCACTGAAAGGGTGTAAAAGCAGGCAGCAGCTGTCCCAGTGCTGGTGGCTATGTCCCTGGTTGTGTTGTGGATGCTATGGTGTGTCTGGCTCTGTCCTTCAACCTCAGGAGGAGCCCTGCTGGTTTGGCAGCACCCATACACCTTGAGATAAGTGTCTACTGAACTCTTTGGTGTGGAGGGAGCTCTGTCAGCTCAGGTCAAACCGAGAAACCTCAGCCAGCACTGTGCTGAAGCTGAAAGTAGCCTGTTTGCAGCTCAGCTTTGCAAAACCTGGCTTTTGGGTTGCATCAGAAATTAAAAAAAGCATTACAGTCTGGCTGGTGAGGAGCCCAGCTGTGGAAAGCTTGAAGCTGTCACCAGTGGAGACACCTACCTGGAGCACAGGTAGTCACTGCCGACAGCACAGCCCAGTGTGTGCCAGCAGGGAACGGGAGCTTCCCTGGCCTGACATCTGGCTTACACTGCCTTGTGCTGCCAGTTAGGTTAGTCACTGGTACCAGCACTTTCTCCAAAGTGGTGGCAGCTGTGAGTCACCAACCAGCATTTGCACACCTGTGTTTGGGTGCTGGCTGGTGTGGCAGCACTGGTGTGGAGGAGGCTGGGTTGGCTGGGAACTGGCTCTTTTGCAGGCTAATGGGACTCTTTTCTTCCTCTTCAACTTCAAGTTTGTAACCTTCTGAGAGTAGGTGAGGTTCTGGGGTTGGTGTCCTGACTGTGAGTCCTTGCATCTGGCTGCTCTCTGACAGAAATGAATTCATAGATTCATAGTATACTAGAATGGCTCATGTAGGAAGGGACCTCAGGGATCGTCTGTTCCAGTCCCCCTGCCATGGGCAGGGATAACTCTCAACTAAACTCAGGTGCCCAAGGACTGATCCAGCCTGGCCTTGAACACCTCCAGGGAGGAGGCATCCATGACCTTTCTGGGCAACCTGTTCTAAAGTCTCACCACCTTTGTACTGAATAACTTCTTCCTAAGATCCAGTCTAGACCCTTCTGAGAAGTCCCTCTGCAGCCTTCCTGTAGGATCCCTTCAGGTACAGGAAGGCAACTCTGATGTCATCCCGGAGTCTTCTCTTCTCCAAGCTGAACAACCACAGCTCCTGAAGTCAGCCCATCCTCACAGCAGAGGTGCTCTGGCCCTTGGAGCATCCTTGTGGACCTCACCTGGGTTTGCTCCAACAGTTCCATCTCCTCCTTATGCTGGGGACACCAGAACTGGCTGGATTTGCAGCTGCCCATTTGTTCAAACTGGTTTGTGGTTTGAGGGCAAAGAGCAGTCACTTCCCTTGGGATGGTTTGAGAGACTTCAGGCAGCTAACTTTATTTCCTTCTGAAACACCATTTCCTGGAAAAGACGCAAAGCCTTGGAGAAGAGGTTGTAAAGTTTGCGTTTGACTAAAGAAGGATGAAACAGCAAGCACCAAGACTTGTGAAGCCTTAAGATGATCCATATTGAAAGTACTGTGCAGCATGGCAGGGAGACCATAATGTTATGACTCTGCATTTTCCTCCATCTGCTGCTGAATGTATGCAAAGCAGGGCTTGGAGACGCAAAACTGAGATGGGGAATTGGCCTTCTGGGTAGGAGTGAAAAGATTAATGAAGAGATTCCCCTACAGTTGTTGGATCAGTATGCCCTTAAAATCCAATCCAGCCAAGTCTCCAAATCAGCCCTGCCAGAGGACATTTAATGCAGCCTGTCACAGCTTCACAGACTGCATTGGGTTGGAAGGGACCCTCAAAGCTCGTCTTGCCCAACCCCCCTGCACTCACCAGGGACACCTCCAGCTACAGCAGGATGCCCAGGGTCATGTCAAGTCTGATCTTGAATGTCTCCAGAGATGGGATCTCAACCATTTCCTTGGGCAACCTATTCTGGTATTTTACCACACTCAAAGTGAAGAACTTTCTCTTGATGTCAAACCTAAATTTCCTCTGCTCCAGTTTCACACCATTGCTCCTTGTCCTATGCCCACAGTCCCTCCCCAGCCTTCCTGTAGGTCCCCTTCAGATACTGAAATGCAGCTCTAAGGTCTCCCTGGAGCCTTCTCCTCTCCCAGCTGAACAACCCCAACTATCTCAGCCTGTATTCATAGGAGAGGTTTTCCATCTGTGTGATCATCTTGGTGGTGGCCTCCTCTGGATCCTCTCATCTGGTCCATGTCTCTCTTGTGTTGGGGGCTGGACACAGTACTGTAGCTGAGGCCTCACCAGAGCAGAGCAGGGTGGCAGAATCCCCTCTTTTGACCTGCTGGCCAGGCTTCTTTTGCTGCAGCCCAACCTGGCATTTGCCATCACTGCCGGTGGTTTTGAAGCAAATCTGCAGATTGTGCTTTAAGCTGGAAGAGGAAATGCCCTGGAGATGGACTTGAAGGGCTCTGTACCTAGCCTGTAGTTAGGTGACACCACACCTCTACCTGGGCTGCTGCTGCAGGAGTCGCAGCGTCCTGCTTGATACAACACAGCCAAACCTGCAGAGTTCCCACCAATGTCTCTCCAGCCTTCTACAAAGAGTTGTATTTTTTCTGCTGCTTGGAGAACAAGGAGGAGGTGATTTTGTCATGCTTGTCTGTTTCCCTGATCAATTTTGAACCCGGTAGCCCGTTCCAGCTGACCTTGAGGGTGAGTGGGCTGCTGGCAGTCTCAGAGACCCAACGTCCTTTTGAGTTTTGTGCAAACGAGCAGGTTTAATAGAGAAGAGAGACCTGATTAGTGGCCCCATGGAGAGAAAAGCTGCAGCAGGAGCACAATCCTTATTAGACATTAAAGAATCCACATGGGAGAGAGGTGTTCCTGACCGTGGGAAAAGCTGCAGTGGGAACTGGCAGTTATTGGACGCCGGAGAATTCAACCTCAAGACGCACATCCATAAGGAATGAGTCTTCATTACTGCTGCTCACAAAGCCACTTGGATTGCTTTCTGCTTTAATCATGCCTGTACCCCGCTGCGGGTGCTTGCCTGCTTGCCTTGGGTGTGCAGAAGTGACAACTGGGAGAGCTTCCTCACTGACACAGCTTCTGACTGCTTCCTGGCTGGCTGAGGGGCTGCGTGGATGAGACCCTTGGGTGGCTGAGCTGTATTTATGCAGCTGCAGCTCCGTAGTGCTGCATTAATGCCTTTGGTCTGCGCTTGCCTGCAGCCTGCGGACAGTCTGATGCAACGCTGGCATCGCCTGACGTCACAGGCAGCAGAGCTGCTGACTTGGGTGAGGATGTGAAATGCAGCCCCGTGGGGTGCTGCTGAGGACAGGCTGTGGCTTTTTCAGTTCTCAGAGCTTCGTGTGATCCCAGCGCTCAGAGCGTGGGGGTTTCATCTCTCTCAGGCTGAGCCTTGGCTGGGGTCTGCTGCCGGAGGTCGTGGGGGTGTTGCAGAGGAGCTGATCTGCAGCCGAAGGAACTGCTATATTCTCTTCAACTCTCACCCCGTGTGGGCACTGGAACAGCTTATCTGTGGCAAAATGTTTTGTCATGGGGGCTGCAGAAACGCTTCCTGCTGTGTTGACTCTTAGTAGAAGTAGTTGCTAATGAGATGAGTAAACGGTTGTCAGTGTTCTGTTCCTTCCCGCTTTGGTGGTAGCTGTGCTTTAATACCCCAGCAGTATCCAGCGGGTGACTCTGCAGTGAAAGCCACCAATAAAATGTCTGCATTAGGAACCACTCTTATTTTGTGTCTTAAAATGGAGCGTTCAGCTGAGCTGCAAAGTAAGAAGTCAGCCCCGAGTTATCTGCTGGAGTGTTTGCCATGTGAAGTGTGCTGCTCTGAAGCAGCAGAGGCAGCAGCAGCGTGGGGGAATGTGCCTGTGCTGGCTTTTTAATTTCCTACTTTGTCATCTCTGAGGGAGGGATTACGAGTGGAGACAAAGCCCTGGCTGTTGGCGGTGCGTGGCAGGAACACGTGCTGGATCTCATTAACAAAACCCCCACTTGGAGGTGGGGCTGGGTTTTCCCAGTGAGGGGCTAAAAGGAGCTACAAAGTCTGAGCGTGGTCTGGACTTGAGTAATTTGGGGAGTGGGAGGAGGGAGTTATGATCATGGTGTTGAGGACAGGCTGAGGGAGCTGGGGTTGTTCAGCCTGGAGAAGACTGAGGGAATCTTGGAGCTACCCTCCAAGACATGAAGGGTTCCTGCAGGAAGGCTGCAGAGAGACTTTTGCTGAGGGTGTCTGGAGACAGGGCAGGGGGGAATGATTCGAATCTGAGAGAGAGCAGGGTTGGACTGGAGCTGAGGAAGAAGTTCTTCAGTATGAGAGTGGTGAGAGTCTGTAACAGGTTGCCCAGGGAAGCTGTGGATGCCTTCTCCTTGGGAGTGTTCAGAGCCAGGTTGGATGAGGCATTGGGCAGCTGAGTCTAGTTGAGAGGTGTCCCTGCCTGTGGCAGGGAGGTTGGAGTAGGTGATCCCTGAGGTCCCTTCCAGCCTGAGCTGTTCTAGGATTCTGTGACTCGCCTCTGTCACAAACGATCTGACCAAGCTCTGTCATCTTCTGGGTGGTTTCTGCTCTGAATTTTGGACATTGCCCTAAAGACCTTTAGTGCCAGGAGGAGGGTTACAGAAGCTGTGCTGGAGAATATTGTTTTTCTCCCCTCAAAGGTCACAGAGCCAATAAAGATCACTCTAAACAGCTTTGAAAGCATCTCAGATTGCAGTCTAGAAAACGAGGGTAGGTCAGTAATTAGGGCATGTTTCTGAGTCACTGCTGTCACAAGGTCTGCTCTTGGTGTGGCTTGAAAACCTCCTTGTGTTATGAGGAGCTTCTCCCTAGCACTGGCTTTGGGAAGGTGAAGCCTTACCTTGTGTGGGTTTATCACTGGCTGATGAATTGTCCTCCTCATGACCACCCGGAGCTGCTCACTGTCGCTTACTGTGACAAGAACCATTTCTCTGCAGCAGTGCCCACAGCATGGGCATGCACAGGAGGAGCTGTAAGGCAGGAAAATGATGCTATGGTTGCCATCATGGACACCTGGTGGGGTGACTCACAGCTGGACTTCTGGATGAGCTCTGCACCCTTCAGAAGGGATAGGCAAGGAAAGAGATGAAAGGGAGGGGGGAGAGCCTGCACGTTGGGGAGTGCTGTGATTGACCAGAGTGTGTTGCAGGTGACACAAGGGTTGAGTGTTCGTGGGGTTTGAGTCACAGATTCATAGAATGGTTTGGGTTGCGAAGGACCTTAAAGATCATCCAGATCCAACCCCCCTGCCATGGGCAGGGACACCTCCCACCAGCCCAGGTTGCTCAAGGCCTCATCTAAGGGGAGATGTCCACAGCCTCCCTGGGCAGCCTGTGCCAGTGGCTCCCCACCCTCAACACTGAAGAATGTCTTCCTCTTCCAGTCTCAATCTCCCCTCTTCCAGCTCAAAGCCATTGTCCCTTGTCACTCCCAGCCCTTGTCCAAAGTCCCTCCCCAGCTTTCCTGGAGCACCCTTGAGCACTGGAAGGCTGATCTAAGGTCTCCCCAGAGCTGATTTTCTCCAGGCTGAACAGCCCCAACTTCTCTCAGCCTGTCTTGAGAAGGAAGTGGTGCAGAAGAGCTGCTCCCTTGGATTTCTGGAGGACAGACTTTGGCCAGTTGAGGAGCCTGGTTGACAGATGTGCTTTAGAGGCATCTCTGAAGAGCAAAGGAGTCCATGAAGGCTGCACATCCTTCAAGAAGGAGCTATTCAAGTCTCAGGAGCAGGCTGTTCTGGTATGCTGAAAATTAATTGGTGGGGTAGAAGACTGAACTGGTTGCACAGAGAGCTTGGGCTGGAACTGGTGAGCATAAGGAAAGTCTGTGGCCTATGGAAGCAGGGGTAGGGCACTTGGGAGGCTTATAGAGATTCTGTGAGATTACACAGGGTGAAACTAGAAGGACCAGAGCCCAGCTAGAACTTAGTCTGTTTACTGCCAATGAAAGACAATAAAACATTTCTATGAACGCCACCAGAAGGAAGGCTAAGGAAGAGTCTCCATTCTTCACAGTGACCAAGGCTTGAGGGACTTGATGCTCTCTCTGCCTCAGTCTTCAACTGTCAGACCACTCTGTGAGTTCCCAACTGCTGGGCTGGTTGGCTGGCAGGATCAGGGAGTGGAGTGAATGCCCCACAATCCAGGGGGAAATGGTCAGTGAGCTGCTACACCACTGAGACACACACAGGACAATGGGATCCAGCTGGGGGTACAGAGGGACTGGGGAGGTCTCAGTTGACAGGAGATTGGCAGCTGTGATGCCAGCCTATAAGAAGGGCCAGAAGGAGGATCTGGGAAATTACAGACCTGTTGAACTGACCTTGGTGCCAGGAAAGGTCATGGAGCAGGTTGTCTTGAGTGCCATCACAGGCCACATACAGGGCAACCATGTGATGAGGCCCAGTCACCCTGGGTTTATGAAAGGCAGGCCCTGCCTGACTAACCTGATCTCCTTCTGTGGCAAGGTGACCTGTTTAGTGGATGAGGGAAGAGCTGTGGATGTTGTCTGCCTGGACTTTAGTAAAGTCTTTGACACAGTTTCTCACAGCACCTCCTGGAGAAGCTGGCTGCTTGTGGCTTGGATGTGTGGATATGTGGCTGGGTGAAAAACTGGCTGGAGGTCCAAGCCCAGAGAGTGCTGGGGATGGAGCTGACTCCAGGTCACAGGTGGTGTTCCCCAGGGCTCAGTGCTGGGGCCAGGTCTGTTTAATATCAGTGATCTGGATGCAAGGATTGAGGCGCTCTCAGTCAGGTTGCAGATGACACCAAGCTGAGCAGGAGTGCTGATCTATGGGAGTGTCGAGAGGCTCTGCAGACATCTGGCCAGGCTGGATGGATAGCCTGAGGACAGTGCCAGGTTCTGCCCTTGGATCACAACAACCCCAGAAATGTTGCCAGCTTGAGGCAGAGTGGCTGGAAGCTGCTCAGTAGAGAAAGACCTGGGGGTGCTGGTTGATGGCAGCTGAAGATGATGAGCTAGGGTGTGCCCAGGTGGTCAAGAAGGACACTAGCAGCCTGGATCAGCAAGAGTGCGGCCAGTAGGAGTAGGGTAGGAATCAAACCCCTCTCTACTGGGTACTGGTGAGGCCACACCTCAAATTCTGGGTTCAATTTTGGGTCACTCAAGGTCTCAAACTCTGAGGACATTGAGATGCTGTAACATGTCCAGAGAAGAGCAGCAAAGCTGATGAAAGGTCTGGAGAACAGAGCTGGTGAGGAGCAGCTCAGCCTGGAGAAAGGAGGCTGAGGGGAGACCTTCTGGCTCTCTACAACTCCCTGAAAGGAGTTTGGGGCCAGGTGAGGGCTGGTGTCTTCTTCCTAGTAACAAGTGACAGGATGAGAGGGATTGGCCTCGTGTTGTGCCAGGGGAGCTTTAGGTTGAGCACGAGGAACAATTTCTGCATGGAAAGGGTTATCAAGGTCTGGCCCAGGCTGGCCAGGAGACTGTAACCCCTGTCCTTGGATGTGGTGCTGAGGGGGATGGTTCAGTGGTGCCCTGGCAGTGCTGGGTTAAGGGTTGGACTGGATGATCTTAAAGGTCTATTCCAACCTAAGTGTCACTGTGATGTGCTGAGGAAGGCAAAATGAGGGGGAGGGAGTTCAGTTGTCTTATTTTTAGCCATCTGTAACAGTGTGGCAGCTGGGGTTAAGGCCAGCCAATACCATACATTGACTCTTCTCTGCAGAGGACTTCTGGAAGTGCTCCATACAGTGCTGGCAGCCTTTGTGCTGGCGACCTCATCCCAGTGGGTTTTGTTACTTAAACATGGAGGGGGGATCAGGCCTTTGGAGGAGCATTACAGCATGGTGCTGTGGTGCTCTTTAAAGGCTCTGTGTATGTGTCCAGCAGAGGAATTCACCAGCACTCTGAGCAAACAGAGCTCAACTTGCCAGCTGCAGCTGATATGTGTGTGCTGACATGAGGGCTCTGGTGGTCCAGCTCCATGCAGAGCCTGGTCTGCTCCCCTCACTACTGAGCCATTGTAGTACACATTGCTCTTGGCCTCGCTTCAGCTCAACTGCTGGCCAGAACTGGGCACTGTGTGGACTTGGCCATTTTTGTCATGAAGCATTGGAGATATGGTTTGACAAAGTCTCTAGGGTTGAGTGACAACCCTGCAGAGCCAAGCCACTGTGGCTCATCAGCGAACAGCTCCCCAAAGTTCCTTAGAGTTGATTTGAAATGCAGTTTTCCAGGACTCTGGAATTCTGCTTGTTGTCTATCAGGATACATCTCAGTTACCTTGGGTTATTTTCTGGTGTCCAATTCTGGGCCCCTCAGTTCAAGAAGGACCTCGGGATCTGCTTGAGAGAGTCCAGCCCAAAGCCACAAAGCTGCTGCAGGCAGTGGAACCTGTGAGGCCAGGCTG
The DNA here is from genome assembly GCA_013396675.1 of Eubucco bourcierii. Classification (NCBI taxonomy): domain Eukaryota; kingdom Metazoa; phylum Chordata; class Aves; order Piciformes; family Ramphastidae; genus Eubucco; species Eubucco bourcierii. The sequence continues at coordinate 101,645 of VWZE01016578.1, read as the reverse complement.
AGGGAGCTGGGGCTGGGAGCTTGGAGCAGAGGAGCCTGAGGGCTGCCCTCAGTGCTGTGCTAAAGCTGTGCAGGGCAGTGTGGGGAGGACACAGCCAGGCTCTGCCGAGGAGTGGCCAAGGGCAGGACAATGGACACTGAGGGCAAGCTAGAGTAGAGGAGGTGCCACAGGAATAGGAGGAGAAACTTCTTCCCTGTGAGGGTGCTGGAGGCCTGGAGCAGGCTGCCCACAGCGGCTGTGGAGTCTCCTATGGAAATTTCCAAACCCTCCTGGACATGTGACCTGCCCTGGGTAATTGTGCCCTGGCAAGGAGGGGTTGGACTGGATGATTTCCAGAGGTTGACCCCTACCATTCTGTGCTTACCTGGGGTTATTTTCACCTTGCTCACACTTCTCTGTGGTATCTTTGGTTTCACTGTCTGTGTGAAGCAACTACTCTTTGTGTGGTGGGACTCCAGACCAATAGTGCAGTCTGGATTTTGGAGTATGTTTTGCTAATCACAATACAGAAGGCCACAGTGCTGCTCTTCTGGTGTGTTATTGTGCCTACAATGTGGATGGGAAGTAGATGAATGAGGGTGGGGAGACACTGGAACAGATTGCCCAGGGAGGTTGTGGCTGCCTGGAGGTGTTCAAGGCCAGGTCGGATGAGGCCTTGAGCAACCTGGGCTAGTGGGAGGTGTCCCTGCTCTAGATGATCTTTGAGGTACCTTCCAACCCAAACCACTCTGAATCTGCGAGTGGGGAACTAAGTGCTTAGACTCTGAAACGAATCTCCATGATAGGAGAAGAGCCCAGAACTGATGCTAGTGGAGTTCCACAGAGCTTGGGCAGTCTGTGGTTAAAAGCCCTGTGCAGCTAACCTGCTTCCTGGCAACTTTAGGCTCTAGCACATCTTGCATTTCCATCTAGCTGGAGCAGATCTGCTTTGTATAGAGGAAATTAGGGGCAGAACAGCCCCCTGCATGGGCTGTTGGGACTGATCTGAAGTTGAGAATAAGGAGAAGAGGTGCAGACATCTGGAGAAGTATTATTTCAGGTCACAGTGTTTTGTTATTTCATAACAACAAAGCAAGAGGAATGCGATTGGCCAAGAGCTTCAAGCTGTGCGAACGTTTCACTGAATAATGCAGGCTGGGGCTTGCCTGCCTTATATAATGGAGGAGGAAGGAGCTGAGCCTGGCACCAAGAATCAGCCTTGCTTTTTAGGTAGCTGAGGTCAGAGTGAATCCAAAATCTCCCAGTGTCCTGCTGTATCAGGACATCTTGTCAAATCATGCTCCCTAATGAGCGGTCCAGGAACAAGCACAAACCCTCCTGCCTCGTTTCTGCTCTCGCAGTCTGCTTTGCATTCAGCAGTATCAGGAGCCTGGCGTTGGGCCAGCTTGAAAGAAAATGATGTGGAAGTTTTTGAGCCTGGGGTGTAGCTGACCTGCAGAATTGTGCAATGGTGAAAATGATTAAAGGGTGTGAGACGTCTCCATGAGCTTGGGGGGAGCTCAGCAGGAGAAGTAAAGCAGTAATAAGATTTAAAGTGGAATTTAAAAGGCAGATGTCCCTGATTTCAACCTACCTTTTCCTATCATGTAGCATCCTGTAAAGATCCTGATCAGGTTATAAAATGCTGCAGCTACGTGGTAGCAGTTGCTTACTAAATATTTCCTGCCTGCCTTTCTCCTAGTCCAGGGGCTTTTGCTTGGGAATAGCTGAGACTGTGCAGAAAAAGGAGCACTTGGAGCAGGCAGTGAAATGGAACAGCGATAGTGCTGAGGGTGCCAGGGACAGCTGCAAGGTGAGGGATGGCTTTAGTGAGATGCTGTCCCCAGGAGGAGGGACCAGCCTGGCTTCTCCTTGGCGGAGACTGCGCTTCCCGACCTGGCTGCGCTGTCTGCCGGCACGGCAGGAAGGGTTGGAGAGCGAGAGGAGGATGCTGAGCAGCCATGCCAAGAGCCCAGAGACACGTCAGCTGCTTGATTGTAGAGGTGCTTTGATCTGCAGTGAATAAACCGATAATGCTTAAATTATGAATTCCTTTGCTTTGTCTGGAAAGCTGGATTAGGTTTGGCTTTGTTCAAGCAGTGATTAACGAGCAACTTTTTTCTCTGCAAGGGCTGCTGGAGCTGTGTTTACAACCTGGTGCTGTGCTGCTGTAGGGGCTCAGTGACATAACAGCTCTCGAACGGCCTGGTCTCTGCTGCTGGTTGAACTGTAAACCCATCCGAGAACACACAGCCTTTGGATACGGAGCTAATGATTAACGGCACAGAGGGGAAGAAGCACTCCAGAGCCTGGTTCTGGCTGGGGTGTGGGTAGCGGGAGCTGAGGAAGGCTCTTCTTTGTTTCCCATCAGTGGTTGTGAAACGAGGCCTTCTCGGAAAGGGCTGAGGCCAGGTAGAGCCACGGGAGGCAGGGCTGGAGAGGAGCTGCTTCCAAAGGTCTCAGCGATGCCTCCCCTTGTCCTTTGTCCTCTCTTCCCAGCCCTCAGCAGCTGGACAAAGGTTGCTCCTCGGAGCCCGTTCGCCTCCATCTTGCCTCACCGCGCGATCCGCAGCGCGGCGTTATCCCGGCCTTATCCCAGTGTTATCCCGGCGTTATCCTGCCTCTCCTCCCCCAGCCCTTCAGAAGGGAGCCAGATTTTTTTATCTTGTAACGTGTTCTTCTGCTGCAGCAAAGCTGTCTGGTGATGCAGTACTGCAGATCTCCCCTCGCTGCGGTCCTCCTCCTCCTCCTCCTGGCAGCATCTGCCAAGACGGTAGCAGCTCGGAGAGATGCCAACGGGTGGGGCTGGGCCGGCTCACCAGTCAGAGGAATCGCATGGTGTGGGAGAGGGGCTCTGTGTAATCACAGCACCGCACTGGGGCAAGGAAGATGCGACCCATGAATACTCGGGACCTTCTCGTTGGTTTCTTTTCATCCTCCTCTTTCTGCTCCCTTTCTCCTCCCCCCTGTCTGCCTCCTGCACTCGCAGCAAAGAGGATTGTCACAGATGATCCTCGGGGCTCCTCAAGGGGACAGAGCAGGACACCGAAGCACGGCAGAGGTGTATGAGTCAGGGTAATGCTGTCTTCAGATGGGGTGATTCAGGACTGTGGCTGCGGTGGGATACAGTGGAATCCTTCCCCATCCATTTCTAATTTAGGGGGAAAAAAAAAAGAACTAATGTCTGAATTCATGGCAACCTAGCTCCACTTTGCCTAGTATAAAAATTCATCTCCAGCTGCCAGGTGATTGTGTTGGGACATGAGGAGTGCAGAGTGTCAATATTCTGCACCTTCCGTGCTTCCTGGGCTGTGTTACTTCCTGCGTTTGAACATTTTAACACCTCCTGGACCTTCTGTAGCGAAAGAAAAATAATGGAGGTCTGTGAGTATGTTCCACTAGCATGTACGTGTGAGGAGTTCAGAATTAGGCAATAAAAGACTTGTAAGGGTGGTGAGAGGGAAGCCCTTCACAGCCTATCCTCATACAACATGGGCTGTGGTGGCATCAGTCAGAAGGGCAACTGGGATGTTAGGTTTCTGGAGCAGTGCTAAGGGACACTTATTTCTCCCCCACTGAAGATTGCAGGCAAAGTACAGGCCGGTGTTGCCAGAACCAGTGCGTAAACAGTGAGCAAAAGGCCAGGCCATGCTCTTACCTCCCTGACTGAAGAGCAAAACTCAATGGATGTCAGACTTGGAATGCTCTGGCCTGTCACAGCTCCCGTTTGTTGTCTGTAGAAAGCTGAAATGGGGATGCTGATGATTTATCATATTTTTTGTGATGTTCAGCCATGCCATGAACTTTTTTTCCAAATAGGCTCTTTCTTGTCTTCCTTTCCCCCTTCTTCCTTTCCTGTTTCTGCTCTCTTTATATGTGCCATATCCAATTAGGCTTAGGCCCTTTTTGTCCTCAAACTGATTTTATTAACCATGTCCTTGACTTTTCTGCTCTTTTTGCATCTTACCTTCAAGGCCAGGTAGCCACAGCCGGTTTCAGGAGAGCACAAACTTCAAGAAGCATATTCTGCAGTGCCTTTTGCCATGATTTGCTCCTTACAGCTTTTAATTGGAACAACAAGAAAAAAAATAATCAATTGATATCCCAAGTTAGGAAACCCTGGAGAATCAACACCATTTTGTTTGTGGTGCTTTTGGATGTGAAAGATGCTTCTGTTTTGCAACATATTCCTTAAAGGACAGTGCATTGTACTGGGTGAGGTATGAAGCAGAGCAAAATGAGATCTTAATGCAAAGCAGCTCGTGAGCAAAGTGTAGTAGGTCAGGGTGGAGTGAGCAGGCAGGGAGGCAGGTTTTCAGGTGGTGTTTTAAGGATTAGTCACCCCTCAGTGATGACATTTTCAGGAGTATGGAAAGCCATGCATGAAGCAGAGTCAGGTGTGGGTTCTAGCAGCGTTTGCTCTGCAGCCAGGCAGCCATGGTGCATTTCTCCTGTGCGTGCAGCTGGGAACAGCTTCTGCCGTTGAAGGTCTCTTTGCATCTGCTCCGTGTTGTGCTGCTTGTGTCAACAGAAGCCTTCATGAGTTTACAAATATTTCTCGAGTGGTTTTATTTGTGTGTCCCTTTCCTGTTTGCCAGTGCATTCAAAACCTGGGTTTTTTTGCCTCTTTTTCTCACGGATTTATTGCTCAAAATCTCCTGGCCAGAAGAAACCAATACCCAAAACGCAGCTCTTGGTGTTTTTAAACCGTGGCTGTGTTCACACTTCCCCATTTTATCCTTTCTGCTGCCACCTGATGCAGGTTATTTAAAACCATTTCCCCCTCGTGTTTTCTGGTGTGCACAAACAGGGTTGTTTGTATTTCTTTTTTAACGCAGACGTTTACTCATCCCTGAGTGACTGTGTTGCAGTTACTTAACATACGTTAAGTAGGGTGGTGTCACATTCCCCTCGGCTGTGCTGGGTCTGCTTGTTGCATGGTGCGGGTGTCAAGCTGAGCTGCAGAATCCCACGATGGGGGCATGAAATCGAACCCCTGAATCTCACAGCAGGGCATGGGAAACTGAACCCCAGAAGAACCGCGTTCTCAGCCACTGTTCAGAAGCATCCTACAAGGCTGAGTGTAAATAAATGGGATCAGAAACAAGGATCAGAAGGATCCTCAGGATGATCTGACTCTCGTTCGAGTGCTGAATGGATTAAATATAGATCAGAGTAGTGGAATTGCTGTGTCAAGGTCATATTTTTTTTCCTGAAGAATAAATGGTGGAGATGTCTTTAGTTTTACTTGTTGTGACACAGTTTTGGTTTAATTATGTCTTGCTCGTCAGATTAAAAATGAGAGGGGCTGCTCTAGTTGTGAATACCTTTCTCTTTCTTTGGCTGCTCTTGCTCAGTATAAAAAGGGCAATCTTATGGCAGGCAAACCAAAAGAGAGGAGTTTTTACATGGAATGCTGGAAAGTTTTAAGTACTTTTTTTTTTTTTCCTCCCCTCTCTTTGAAATCACATCTTCCAACCTCAGAGGCTGATTTTCCTGCAGTATGGGGAGGGCAACTGTTGATTTTGCAGGAAGCAAATTTAAACCAAAATGAAAAATGAAATTAAATGAAATCTTACTGTAGAGGGGGTTGGGCTAGCTGACCTTTCGGGGGTCCCTTCCACTCCAGACCATTCCATGATTTTATGATTCTGTGATGAAATGAGGTGAAATGAAATGAATGCTTCCTGAAGAGGGGGTTGGTTTAGATGAACTTTGGGTGTCCCTTCCACCCCAGACCATTCTATGATTCCATGATTCTGTGATTTGTGAGATGTAATGAGATCTCTTTCTACCAGCACTAACATACCTGCTCTGCTTTGCTTTCTTTCCAGATATGGACGTGTCGAAAGTGTCAAAATCCTCCCCAAGAGGGGGTCGGAAGGCGGAGTGGCAGCGTTCGTGGATTTCGTGGACATCAAAAGTGCGCAGAAAGCACACAACTCTGTCAACAAAATGGGAGATAGAGACCTACGGACGGATTATAATGAGCCAGGAACCATTCCCAGTGCTGCTCGGGGATTGGATGATACAGTTTCCATAGCATCTCGTAGTAGAGAGGTTTCTGGGTTCAGAGGAGGTGGTGGGGGGCCCACTTACGGCCCCCCACCATCGCTTCATGCACGGGAAGGACGTTATGAGCGGAGACTTGATGGGTAAGTTCCAAGGTTTCTCTAGGCAGGTATTTTGTATTTGATATGGTGAGAAACACAAACTCGTATCTAGGGCCCCCAGATGGATTTAAAATTTTGGGAATTCTCTATGTTTCCTATTTTGGGTTGGAAACGGAAGTGATTTCTATCCCAGTGGCTGGTACCTTGTGGATCCATAGAGGATGTGTTCTGCAGCTGGTTGGATATCTACACTTGAAATAAGGTGGTTTTAAGATGGAAGATTTCCTTTGGCCAGCATCGAGATTGGAGTTACTCTGTTCTAGAAGTAATGGTTCCATTTCTTGGATACTATTAAGGCCTTGCTCGGATGTATCCCTGCTGCCAGATGGAGCTATCTTACTCTACAACATGTGGTGAAGCTCTCTGTGGAGTATCTTCGGAATACTAGAACCTAAAATGCTGTGAAAGCTTGCTGCCTAGCTCTCACTGCTGCTCCCTGTACGCAGTTGGTATGTTAATTGGATTGTCAGCACAAAATTTCTAGTAGACTTTTAATGATGCAGCCCCTTGGATTCTACAGACACCACTTAGCCGTGGAGATTAACGCTTGGATGGAGAAGACCGAAGGCAGCATGTGATGGTTCCATTTTGGATCTACATCATTTCCAAGCGATTGGGATTTATTCTTTCTGATGGTATTGGCAAAAAGAGCTGATGGACATTTTACTAAATTTTGGAAATTATAGCCTTTTGTTTTCTTTTGTTATTTTTGCTTTTTTTGTTCTGTTCTTTTTGGTTCCAGTTTTGTTTTTAATGCTGGGATAAGAACTACAGCCTTTGAATTTATTGGATGGTATACAGTCAAGACGCCAGTAGCCATGGGGAGTGGATTACTATCTAGTCTCTTTTTAAAAAAAAAAGAAAAAAAAAAAAAAAAAAAAAGAAAAGCTCTTTGCTGCTCCACATTAAAAACGTTAGTTTTTAAGGACGTGGTGCTAACACCAGTTTGTGGATAATGCCAGCGAAAAATGACGGGGCTGGATGGTTACAAAGGCGGCTAGAGGATGCCTGCTGGCCAGCAGCGATCAGAGCCCTCGTGCACTGGGTCATCTTCTGCCAGCTGCTTGATTCAGACATAGGGCTGGAGATTAAAATAATGGATCTATTTAAGCGCCTACTGTTGCAAGAAAGAAGTCTGGGGGTTTCAGAGTTACGGTTTCAGTCTGGGACTGCTTCCTGCCAGTGGAATTTTAAAGTTTTTTTTTATATATATTTTAAATTTTTTTAATTTTTGGGTTTTTTTTTTTTTTTTTTTTTTTTTGGTCACTAAGATTTTTTATTATTATTATTTTTTAAAAAAAAATCACAAAATTTTTTTTTTCTCCTTTTTCTTGTTGGTTCATCTAAAATATCATTTGACACCCTTGCCCATTAAGAAGGTGGATTACCCCTGTAAGAGGGGCCAAAATTGGGGAAGTTATGTTCACAATTCTCTCCCTAGATTTAATTGGGAATATAGGTCGTGTTTCCACACTTGGAAAAGGTTGGTATGTCCTGCCCTGTGTATATTAGCCCCTCTCCTAACCCGAGTCCACCCCTCTCTTTCCACTAACTCCAGTAGTCCTTAGTACTAATAGATAAATCAAAAAAAAAAAAAAAAAAGCACTGTAGCCCTTAGATTTTTCAGCTCTGCTAGCTCCTCTGTCTGTCTTCTGTGTCCTTCTCACGGATGAGGACTTTGTTCTTTTATGTCAGCTACATAGCAGTAACCCTCTAGAAAATACTGCTTGTTCTCTTCCCTCATTAAATCAGCTCTCACTGATTAACACTTTGTAGGATGCTAAATGCAATCGTTTATGAAATTGTTGATCTTGGTCCTTCAAAAGGGGAGGGGGAGGGAAAGAAAATCAAAAGAGAGAGGGATGCTTCTGTGCCAGGTCCTGAAATAGCTTTCAAAACACCATTGTTGCGAGTGAGAAATACTGAAATGAGAAAGGCAACAATGAATTTTGAGCAGATAACAGAAGTTAATGACGTTCTGTTGCACTGCTGAGGTGGTTTCTTATATGTAATTTGAGAGAGAAAAAAAAAAGCAGGTGAAACAGGAGCTAGCTCTGTAGAAAGCTGTAAAATGAGCCATAATTTAACAGCAGAGGATGAATCTGTTTCGAGGGTTGAGGATCCAGTGATTCATTACAGAGGGAATGGAAGGAAATTCCTGAGATACTAATGGAAAAAGATTCAGAAATCTCATTTTAGGTTTATAAAAGAGACCTGAGATATTTCTGCCATTTGAAACAGAAACCAGCCCTGTGATGCAGGAGAGGAGGAGGAAGTGCAAGGCAAAATTGGGTTATTAGGATTCAGGGGATTGAAGTGACTAATAATTGATTCTGAAGGAAAAATCTGAGAGAGATGGCTGAAAGAAAAAAGGTTGAAATGTCCTTCATCAGCCAGATAATTACATTTTTAAATTAACTTTGCCTACCCTGACATATTTAGAATTTTGCAAGGATTTTTTAAACCATTTGATAGGATCCTTTCCGAGCTGCCATTTTGCAGAGAGAGTCCAGATGTACAATCCTGGTACTTGTCTAACTGAAAGTACTAAACTGTTTGTGATACCCTTTTAACTTGATCTGCCAGTTTTACTATCCCTTTATTGTTGAGATGGGACTAACTTCCTCAGAACATAGAGCCTTTCTCAACTGACATCCAAAATGTTTGAAGGACTGGAATAAAATGGACCTTAGCTACTCAAAAGGGAAGATTTAAACTCTGCAGAAAGAGAAATTCAGTGATTGCAGTAAGCACAGCAGCTGAGAAATTTCATTTATACTTCTCGTGTAGGGTCTTAGTGTCTATTTGGGGGCTTGCACTCTTGCAGCTTCAATATTCTGGCCTTAGTGAGCAAGATGTTTCTTTAGTAGTGACAGCTGAGTGTAGCACTCTGCTAAGAACAAAATTCCCTCTAAGAGGGTTAAATGTTTAAAACAGCAACAAGAAACCCCTTCAATTTCTGGGTCTTTACTGTGGGTTATGCTACCCCTTTTGAAAGCAGCTTCTTACCTCTGGGTCATGCTTTGCACGGAGGCTTTCATGGCTACAGCCCCATTTGTGATGCCGTTTTTGCAGAAGGATAATTAGAAGAGCTTCAGTAATTAACCAAGTTCCAGGAAAAAAAAAAAAAGTGAAGCTCTTAAGCAAAAATGGAGTAGAAAAAAAAAAAAACCCAAACAAAAAAAACCCTCAACTCAACAAGTTAATTACGGTGTCCGCAAACATGAAGTTTTTTCTCGTTTACTGCATTGAAATTAAAAAGCAAAACCCCAAATGCAACTCAGATGAGGATTCTGCACTGGAAAAGCAGTGATGATTTGTTCTGTTTTATTTTATTTTCCTGTGCAGGCAAGATGCTGGTCATGAAAGCCTGATATTGTGATGAAAACAAACAAAACAAAACAAAACAAAAAAGTGATTGCTCAGCTTTATTGTATACAAATATAACTTCGGAGTCGAGTAACCTGTTTTTAAGTTTGTCAATGTTGGCTTGATTAGGTTGTTGCTGTTTAGTGGAGAAGCAGTGGCAAAGAGGAGTTCAGTGCTGACCGTGAATGTTTGCATGAGTTTGTTTTGGGTTTTGGTTTTCCTTTTGGTTTTTTGTTTTGCCTTTTTTTTTTTTTTTTTTTTTTTTTTGGCTTCCAGTTGTGCTTGCCCCCTTCTGATGCCATCTTTTTCCCCCCTTCCCAAATGCAGGGCTTCAGATAACAGGGAGCGTGCTTATGAACATAGTGCCTATGGACACCATGAGCGGGGGACGGGAGGATTTGATCGGACGAGACATTACGATCAGGATTACTATAGAGACCCTCGAGAGCGGACTTTACAACATGGGCTCTATTACACTTCTCGGAGTCGAAGTCCAAACCGTTTTGATGCTCATGACCCCCGTTACGAACCTAGGGCCCGGGAGCAGTTTACATTGCCCAGCGTGGTACACAGGGATATCTACAGGGATGAGATTACGCGGGAGGTACGAGGCAGAAGGCCGGAGAGGAATTACCAGCACAGCAGGAGTCGGTCGCCGCATTCGTCCCAGTCCAGGACCCAGTCCCCGCAGCGGCTGGCCAGCCAGGCGTCCAGGCCCACCCGCTCCCCCAGCGGCAGCGGGTCCCGCAGCAGATCTTCCAGCAGCGACTCCATCAGCAGCAGCAGCAGTACCAGCAGTGACAGGTAAGGCCCCTGTGAATCCTCACCTGATCCGCAGCCAGCTTGCAGTGGGCTTTGGGAGTTGTTTTCTGAGGCATGCAAGGTGATTTGTGACCAAGTCGTTGGTGTGGCAGAGGGGTGGGAAACATCAGACGTCTGAGTTGGCGCAAAAGGGATTCAGGGTGAGCGCTGGTGCTGCCGTTAATCGTTTTCCATGGTGGGTCTCTGCAGTGGCCATCAGGCTGGGCAAAGCAGGACATGCAGCCACAAGGCCTCCAGCTGCCCACCCACGTGTGTGGGGCATGGGGCAACTCTTTATTTGCTTAAGTGAGGGAATGAGCAAATTTTAAGGTCAACTGCTATTTACAGGACACACTTAAATACTTTGGGAATGATAAGTGGTCCTGTTCCGTTTCCTCTCCTTCCCAGTCGCCACTGACATTTAAAGCATTGCCACGTGGCCTTTCCATTTTTTCCCCTGTTGCCTTGCAGCAGAAATTGTAAACTTGGAGGAATTAAAAAAAAAAAAAAATCATCAATTCAAGCAAGCATTTCCTGGGGAGACGCCCATGGTCTTGGTTCCTGAATGGCCACAGGAACATTTTGTGTGGCTTTAGAAACTACAGGCAGGGGAAAAATCCAGAACATTTGAGCTGGTCGCTGGTTTTCTTTTAATAGCCTGAAAAATTGTGTTGAAATGATTGAATTTAGCTTTTTATGAGTAAATTCACCCCGAGAGTGGGAACCGAGAAGCGGGGGTGCAGATATTTGGTGAAGAGCTCTGGTCTGAATTCAGCAGGGTTTGCAGAGCTGGAAACATTCCCAGTTCTTCTGCAAACTTGAAAGTGTTCCTTGAGTAACTTGGTGTATGGGTGCAATAAACAGTGTTCAGTTCTGACTGGGAGTGGAATTCTGCCACTGGTGAATCTCTGATCGAGGTGATTGTTCTTGTAAAATCTTCCCTGAGTGAAGGTTGGACCTTCTGGAAAGGTTAGGTGGGGTAACACTGGGTACTTGTGCAGGAGGATGAGGAAATCAGTTTCTCCTCTTCTGATTTCCCCACCCCTTGATGTCTAAAGAACTGAGGAAAGATGTATTTACTTCTTTTAATTATTGTTTTTTCCTCCTGGATTTAGAAATCCAGGTCCCCATCTTGACAGGTATAGAGTGAGAGGCACCTCTGGAATATCACAGGTGACTTTCAGGCTGCTTTAAAGGGTTGTTTATCTATTTCTGTGGCCTCTCTCTCAACCAGCTCTTCACACTTAGATAATGACAACCCTTTGTCAGAGATTTTCACACTTATTTCAGCTATAAAAAAAGTGCTGAGACTTCCAGAGGTCTCAAAAAAAAAAAAAAAAAAAAAAAAGAAAAAAAGGAAAAAAATCCAACAAATTAACAAACCCTGGAGATGAGGAGCTGAAAAAAGGCTTCCTTACATTTAAGGTTTTAAAAAGTCCCCAAACCAGAATAAAGTCCTCTTGTAGTGCTCTTTTGCTCATTGCAGAATGGTTAGGAGGGAGGCCAAGAAAGTTGTAATCTGCAGAAAATGTCATTGTGGGGCTGTCGAGACAGGATGAAACACTGCTGTGCATCTGAGAGGGCTAAGGATGATCCCAGTGGAGCAAAGCTCTGGGATGGAATCAGAAGATAAAGCAGTGTCTGCATTTTCTTGGCAATTTCTAGTTGTAGTAATGGAAAAGCAGACGATGCTCTGAGAGCAGAGGGAATGAGGCATTGGTTTTGCTTATTAATGCAGGAAATTGGAATTCAAGAGAGCAAGGGATGGAATCTGGTGGAGAGTGTATTCCATTTTGAAGGATCAGGAAGGACTTTTACTTGTTTCTAGGTGATAAATTAGATCTTCATAAACATGTAACCATGTCTTTACTTGCAAAGTAAAGCAAAACCCCACCTGGCCTTGAAGCCTTCTAAAGCACAGGTGGAATTTCTGTTCAATTTTTATTACATACCCAGAGCAGGCAGAAATTTATTTGCATCCCCATACTCTGGGTAATAAATTCTGGGTCATTCGTGGTTTGGTTTAGCAAATTCCTTCTATATTATTCATTTCTGTAGTGGGATTGGAACTGCTAAGGACAGGCTGTTACTGACTGTGGAAGAATGATTCCTTGCAATTTCCATGGGATTTCTCAGGGGCTTTAGCAAACTGGAAATGGCCAATTTTGTGATGCTGTGAAATTATTGAGGTCTTTGTGACACTGAATTCTGTGGCAATTGTAAGTCTTGGAGAACTTTGTCACTCCAGGCTCCTTCTGCTGGTCTCAACTGGCAAGATGGAAAAGGCAAAACCAAGCTGTGTTCAGTTAAGAGATGACTGGGGACAAATGCTGGAGCCTCAGGGAGCTTGCAGCTGTGAAAGTTTTGTGCATGGTCTTGTCCTTCAGGTGAAAAATGACCAGAAGGGTGGTGAAGGAGAAGTTTGGGCTTTGTTCTTCGTGGTTTTCAGAGGTGTGTGAAATAAGTATGACTTTGGTTAAATGGAGGTGATGTTCTTGGGCAGTAATGGAGGAAAGATAGTCTGTGGAGTGTTTTAAGGAGATGGAAAAAAGTCTTTTGTTTGAACTTTGTTGCATTGGAGCTCATTTGCTGTAAAGGTGTCTTTGAAGGCCTGCACAGGCAGGGGATTTGTAGTGGGAGCTGCACAGCAGTAATTGAGAAGATAAGACCAAAACAAGCACATGATAAAAACAAGCCCTGTTCTGTGGAGCAGGCTGTCCCTTGCTGTGTTTGGCCTTGCAGCAGCTGGCCCTGGGCTGCAGTGGGGCTGCTTTTGGCTGTGGGTGCTTTGGTGGGAGCTGCTTCCTCAGATGATGTCACCTGCAGAGCTGAGGAGGACTTTGTGCTCTTAAGGGCTTTGATTTTCTTAATGTGAGGTTGCTCATTCCCCACCCATCTTAAGGAAAAGGGTCACTTTTTTTTAATCACCTTGAAAGAGTAAAAAAACCTCACAAATGATATTTGAATTTCCCAGCAGCAACAGCTTTATTTTCTCTCTTCTGTTGACTCGAGGATGCACCACAAATGATACATTAGCAAACATATTTTCTGTACTGTGTCATGGAAGAAGCTGAATGCTCCTAGAAGCTGTGTGCAATCCCATAGGACACAAACCAGATTTTGTTTATGCCCTGCCCTGCCTCCTTGGAAGGAGGGGGGAAAAAAAAAAAAAGGCAACAGCACTTATTTTAGGTGGAAAAGGATCTTTTCTAGGCTGCTTGTGGAGGTGTTTTCTGTGCTTTTTAATTCAGTTTTGTGATGTCAAGAGGCCTGATGCGTTTCTTGCTGTTCCATGTGTTAGTGATTATTTTTAAAGCCTTGCTGCAGCTACGTCCTGAGCCACACAGCACCGAGCAGTGGGATGGTTTGCTCTTAAAACTGGGCACGTGGCAAAAGTACCCTGTTGAGATGGGGTTGGAAGTTATTTACAGAATCTGGCTGAAGTGTTTGATGTCCAGAATATGAAAGCATGAACAAAGCAGATGTGTGTGTGTGTGTGTGTGTCTGTAAATTTACAGAGGAGTGACCTCAGAGTTCTTTTTGCTGCCTTCTTTAATTTATTTTTGAGAGTGCTTATTCTGTTGTCTGGTGCTGGAGGATTTCCTGGCTGGAGGAATAATTTCTTCTGACTTGTAATGTAAAAGAGATCAGGAATGAAAATCTCATGACATGAAGCGACTTTGTTTTCACCAGGGTTTAAGAGTGCCTCGTCAGTGCTGTGGTGTGGGAGTAAAGTGATGGAAAGAAAGTTGTCTGAAAAGGGACTTTTGATGGTTGTGACAGTTGTACCAAAAGGTCTAATGACAAGTGAGCAAGGCTTTCATAAAGTAATTAGAGATTGGTTTTAATTTCAGATTGCTCTGTGATGAAATTCTGGAGCAATGAGTTGCAGTTGGAAAGGAACACCTCAGTGTTATTTTCTGTCTTAATATTGAAATAAACCGATGAAAAACACTGCCAAGAGAATTTTAATCATGGGAAAAAAAAAACCAACCCACAGGCTCCCTGCAACCTCGTGGAGGCTGCAGAATGTTGTTTTCTGCTGGCTACTTTCTTAGCCTGTTGAAACAACCGAAGTGAAAGTAGAAGCAAATGAATTTAATTTCGTTTCATTACATAATACAGACCTTCCCCTACCATTGTCTTCCTCTCTTCTTTCCCGCTCGGTTTGTCTGCCAGCAAGCAATGAATCACTTAGAATGGGATGTAGGGGTTTTGAGTGGGCTGAGGGATAGCCTCTGCTGGAGACAGCTGAAAAACATCAGCAAGAATGAAGTTAAATGTGCCTGTCCTGTCTCTTATTTAACAACGGGTGAGATGGCCTTGCTGGTGTTACCTGATTCCACCTCAGTTTTACACCGTAGCTTGAATATTTTTAATCTCTCCTGGTAGGATGACAGGGTTACAGCATGCTCCTGTTTGTGTGATAATAAGAATTAGGCTAAGGTTTAAGAGGAAAATAAAATTAAACCGGGCATAGAGTAGGAATCCTCCTTTTCGATTAGCACAAAGGCAACACTAAACCCTGGAAGAGCCAGGTGGAACACCTCATCTTTACCTTTTGTTCCCATAGAGCTGTGTGTGGCTTTGATGTTCTGTCTGCGCAGGGAAATGTGAATTAGGGACAGGGAAATTAAAAAATCCAACTCAGATATTCTCAGGTTTTTGTTACCAACTGTCGAGGGTTTTCACTTTGTTCTTTCTTGTGTTTCTGCTCATGTCAGCCTGTGCTGCTTCTCATCTAAATATAACCTAGACCATCCTCTTAGACGTGTTTTTTTTTTTTTTTTGGTTGTTGTTTTACCCTTGGGAGTATATCGAGTTTCTTGAAATTGAACACAGGCAGAATTTTTTTGCAGAGAGCTTTGAAGAGAGAGTCGATTGTGGGTTTTTTTGTATCGAACAGATTTAAAATACAGAAAACAAACCTTGAAACCCTCCCTTCTCAGAATCGGGAGAACCTGTACCCGAGCACGAACACACACACACACACACACACTCGTGTTTATTATACAGAAACAGAGCCTTCTGTGGGAGAAAAAAAGGGAGGAGGAAGGGAAGGGAAAGGAAGGAAGGGGAAGGAATTAAGAGAAAGAAAAGAAGGAAGGATGAAATGAAGAGGAAGAAAGAGAAAGGAAGGAAGGAAGAAAGAAAGAAAGGAAGAAGGCAATTTATGGCCCGGGATCTCCGATTTCCTGGCAACTGACGAGCAAAGGGTGCCCGAGTTCCCCGGGGCCGGGCAGCAGCGGCCGCCGGCGGTGCCTCCAGCCCGGCAGGAGGCGAGGCTGCGCTCTCCGCTCGGCTCCGCCGCCGAGCTGCTGACAGAGCGGCTGGAGGAGGCCGCCAGCTCGCATTACCTCATCTGTATACTCTAGAGTAAGCTATTAAAAATGTGCCTTGCATAAAAGATTTTTATCTCGCCCTGAAAATCCGCCGCTTTAGGTCGCCTCTGCTGGCGGCGGCAGGAGCTCGGCTCATGGCGGCCGGGCCGGGGCCGCCTGAGCCCGGGGTGTGAGAGGGGATGCTGGGCGGATCCCTCGCCTTCGGGAGCCCCGGCCCCGTGTGCAAGGGAAAGGCGGCGTGCGTTTGTTTGCGTCCTCGCCTTGATGCTTGGGTTGCGGTTTGGGGGTGCAGAGGCTCCCACTCGCTCAGCCTGAGGGCAAAGGGCAGGCTGGCCCCGACCGCGGAGCCCTCCCTCGCCGTGCGCACGGCAAGGCGGCGGCATCCTCCCCGCCCCCAGCGGGACCACCGAGAGCAGCCCCTGGTCGGCAGCGGAGAGGGAGAGTTGTTTGTGTCTGAGAACCGGTCTGAACCGGCGGGAGCCGGCCGGGGCCGCCACCGCGCCGCCCTCCGGGCGGGGCCGCCCCGGCGGGTAAAAATACCTCCGCTCGCTGTAAACCCCTTCGCTTTCACACGTAGAGCCTGGCGCCGGCTGCGCTCTCGGGTGGCTGTTTTATTTCTCACGGAGCGCAAGGAAGCGCCGTGGTCACGCAATGAAACAGCAGCGGCAGCCTGAAAGCCAGGGCTGAGGGAGCTCTCGACCTCCCAGTTTTAGGTCGTTGTTTGTTTTTGAAACCTCTCTTCGGCACCCAGCGCTCTGCCCGCTGCAGAAATGAGCAGTTGTTGCTCCGCTGGAGGAATGAGCCCCCATGGTACCCCTGAAAGGAGGTGATCCACTGGAGCCAGCCCCCAGAGCCAACCGACGCTGCCCCGAGGGGAAGGAGTTAGGACACAGCTTCGAAGTACAACGGTGGCTTGAACGTTCTGGAAGAACCCATTCCCTGTCTTTTATATGAATATACAATAAAAACGCTTTAAAATATGGTCGAGTTTGGCAGCCCTCTTTTTTTTTTTTTTTTTTTTTTTTTTTATGGTACATTGTTTAGTTTGCATGAGCTCTGCTCCCAAAGAGTGGACCTGTTATTGCAATTAATAACCCCCAGTAACAGCTGGGAATTGCTGGCTCCAAATGACAGCAATTTGGCCTCTTGCTAAATTTGTAGAAGTTTACCTGCATCTGGTCTCTCAGTCTTTGTTTCATAGCAGGGCCCAGAAGATTAGCTGCTTTCAAAGTGCGTTTGATGTTTTGTTTTGTTTTGAGGTGGTTTTTTTTTTTTTCCTCTCTCCAGGCAGAGAAAAAATTCTTTTTACAAATCAATAAGGGAGCTCTAAAATTTTAGCCTGTTGGGGTGAAAATGGATGGAAAAGGGGTCCTGGAAACAATACCTCTTGTTTTATTATTTTGGTCATCTTAAATGACTTCGTTGTTTTGCATTCTGTTAAAGAGATTATTGGCTTTTTTTTTTTTTTTTTTTTTTTTAAATAATGCCTGTAAAAGCTTCTTGCAATTGGGTCAGAGTCTTTGTTAGCAAATAGGAGGATTTCTGGCAGCTAAATCCAGACCCTGGTGTGAACTTGCCTTAACCTCTGGTGGTGGAGGAAGACCTGCCCTGCTGAAAAATAATGGTCGCAACTTACCTATGGACAGCTGCAGGACTGCTGGAGCCAATATCTGGTGTGAGGTTTGGCAATTTCAGGTCATCTTCACCACCTTTTTTTTCAGGAACAGTGGGGGAAAGACCTGAGCCGTGTGAGAGGCACTGCTTGTGGCAGTGCTGGGGGAGATGTTGTTCTCCTCCTGTTTTGCTGCTGCTTTGGGCTGTTTATGAAAGCCTGTGAGAACTGCTAGAAATGGCCTTTTCTTCCCAGGAGCGTGCTGCAGCCCGAGGAAGGTCTGGTGCTGTCAGTGGATTGGGTTTGACTTTGGGGTTGTGAGCGCCGTGTATTAACAAAATGGTCACTTCTAATTGCCTTTTTAAGGCTTTGATTTCCTTCCAAGTATTTTGCTTAATCATCTTGAGTAGGCTGAGGGAAGGAAAGAATTAGCTGAGGTCAGGAAAGTTGAAGCTGCCCATGTTACTTCTCAGAAGCTAGGCTTACGCTAAGGGATCCTGAAGGCAGGAAGAAATCTGCCTCTTGCTGTCTTCCTTGCCGTACACCAGAAAAATGAGGGGAAATTGAATCCTCCCCCCAAAAGCCAAACAATCCAGGGAAATGTGGAAATGCAGTGATTAGGGTTGAATGCCTTCCTCTGCCTGAAAGGTCCAGATTGCCCTTTCTCAAAGAAAATACAGCTCAGATATGAATCACAGCCAAAAGAGATGAGAGGGATTGCCGTTTGGAAGTGCTTTCTTGTCTGCAGTGATGATAGAGGGAGTCTAGACAGCTCAGATGGAGACACATACATTACAGGCACCAAAAGGTGGGGGAGAGGATTCCTGTCGTAAGGACCTTTGGAATAATGGACATTTTAATAATTTCTAATGAATATTCACAGGGAGGGATGCATAGCAACAGAGCGAGGCTGTGTTGAAGGCTTCCGGAAAAATACCAGTCATTAGGAAGATCAAAGGAAAAATCCCCCCACTGCTGGTGTGCAGTCATTTGTGTTTCCATTAAAGTGTAGACAGACCAACACTTCACATCTTAAAAGACTTGCAAAGACAGCAATTTGTTTTTTCTTTTCCCCTCCACAAAGAGGATATTTCTGGCTCTGACAGAGGTGTGGATGCAGCACAGTAACACCTTTAGGAAAAGAACCTTCCCTTTAAAACCAGAGCAGCCATGTTAACCTTAAAACCAACTGTAGGTAGAATGTGGTGTGCTTGAGCTGAGGTCATAGGGATGTGGCTTTTCAAGGTAAATATACCTTGCTGGGGGAAAAAGTAGAAGAATATCATCCCCAAGTCTTTGCTTGTTGAGTTAACCATATGATCCCATGCACTGAGGTTTGTCCAGGCATCCGTTATAGTCTGTCTGCAATGTCACAAATGCCAAAAGTACTAATGACAGCTTCAAGGTTTTAAGTGGAAAAGCTCCTTAACAGATGATTAGATATCCCTCTGCAGATTTGTGTGGTCAGCTGGGTAACATGCACAACTATGAGTGGAAAATCACAGACAGGGAGAGGTGAGAGTGGTGATATGGTAGAGGTGAAACAATTCACGTCTGCCAGGGTGTAACTGGAATTCTTAAAAACCTTGAAGGGAAGATGGGACTAAACCATGTCCTTTAGTACCACATCTCTTCATGTTCTAAATACCTCCAGGGATGTGAATTCAACCACCTTCCTGGATAGCCTGGTCCAGTGTTTAAGAAGCCTTTCAGTGAAGAAGTTTCTTGTGATATCTGACCTAAATATCCTCTGCTGCAGCTTCAGGACATTTCCTCTCATCTTGTCACTTGTTTCCTGGGAGAAGAGACCAACCCCCAGGAGGCTCCAGCCTCCTTTCAGGGAGTTGCAGAGAGCCAGAAGGTCTCCCCTCAGCCTCTTTCTGTCTGACTTAAACAACCCTGGTTCCTTCAGCTGCTTCTTTACCAGACCTGTTCTCAGACTCATCACCAGCGTTGTTGCCCTTCTCTGGACCTGCTCCAGCTCCTCAATTTCTTTGGAGTGAAGGCCCCAAAACTTAACCCAGTACTCAAGCTGTGGCCTCACCAGTGCCCAGTACATGGGGAGAAGCATTCCCACAAGAACCTTACATTGTTACTTCCCAAGTGCCTAACACAAGAACAAGTGTGTGGCATTAAGAAAAAAGCCTTCTCTGTGACTCTCCCCTTCTTGCAGGAATCCTGTCAAAAGTAGGACATGTTCTGTTTTCCTATGCTTGTTGGGTTTCAAACACCCCATCCTCTTCCAGCCAGGAGTCCTCTCTCCTGTTGGGAGAAGTGGAACATGGAGCTTTTCAAATGCTTGTCTCTGAAAAACGCCTGAGGTTCACTATACAGTTGCTTTATTTAGCTCAAAGCAAGGATTTTTGGCTAGAACACACACAGAAGTATAGGATGGCAGTAAAAGTACCTTTTGGAGAATCCTTTCCACCAGAGGAAAGTGGTTTTCAGGGGTGTCTCCTCATTTCTTCCACAGCTGCCTTATATTCTCCACAGCTGTCCAGAAATCTTTGCTATTTCTGTACCTGGGGAAAAATAGGAAAACTTCATCAAACCCTTTAGGAATCAGGGGAATAATTAAAGCATATCCCCTGGCAGTAGGGGCATCCAAGTGATTTCTTCTTTTTCATCTGCTCAGGAGTGGAAAGCTTTTCTGTCAGGATGAGGTGTGAAAGAGCAGCCCTGTTCTCCTCCTGAAAGTGCATTCCCAGGGCTGAGAGCTCTGTGTCCCCACAGACAAATGGTGCCGGCTTGGGCTGACAGGGAGATGCAAAGTGCCCTACTTAATTCCAGCTGCTACAGGTTTGACCTCCTTGGATCATCTGACACCTCGTTTGGTAAGAGGTTGCTGCAAGATCTCAAACCCTCAAATTATGTCAGATTTACCCCGTGGCTTTGAAGTTAGTCCCTCCCTTCGAGGTTTGTTTACTGCCTGCTATGTCCTGTTGTCTGGATTGTGAAGGATGAATAGTCACAGAAAGGAAGCTGTCGGGTTAGTGCACATTTCTGTTCCTCTTGGCTTTCCAAAGGCACTTGGAGCTGAGTCTGTTCCTATTGCAGAGGTTGGGAACTCACTGAAGACCTCCCGCGCCGGTCAGAGCTTTGCTGGGTAAATGTTGGCTTGTGAGTGTGCCGTGTGTTGGCTTGTTTGGAGGTGGAGGGAGGTGAGGAACAGCTTGGTGTGCTGATAGAGGAGACACAGATGCTATCTAGCAGTGATGTCAGAAGGAGTCTGTGTTGGTTTGGCTTTTCAATATGCAGTTTCTCTGTAACTCCTAGAACTGACATGTGAAAGGAGGAAGATGTTTGATGAGTTCTGTACCTGTGCCTTACAGACTGCATCTCACTGCCCAGGTTTGGGGCTTTCAGAGTCTCTCCGTAGGCACTAAATCCCCTAAGGGAAGCACACAGGTGGTGCACACAGGTTGTGCACGTAGGCTTTGCCTGTTGGAATTCCTTGGAGGACTTTTCTTCTGTCCCCAGTTCATGCTGCTCCTCCTTTCCCAGCCTTGCTAACTATATGCTGCCATGTGCTGTGGGTGTGGAAGGGCCATGGAGTTATGAGGACATAAGGCATTTTTCTTTGGCATTTTTCCCTGCTTTTGCATTTTTCCCACAAATATCCAAGTCCTCAGCCTTGCTTCATGATCTGTGGTTAGTGTGATGGAGTTATCCCATGACTTCTTGGGGAGCCTGTGTACTTCTGACCATGTGGGAGTTTAATCACTAACTAGTAAGAAATCCTGCTGAATTAACTTCCAGTAAGGTGCCTTTTGCTCTTAAGAGACAAACACAAAACCCACTCTGTCATATGCTGCTTTTGGGTTCTTTTTTAAATTAATTTCTAAGGTTTACAGTTACTCTTGACAAACATAAATGCACATTTTCCCCACCAACATGATAAACATACACTAGACTGTGGCAGTTTACTTGTTTCATACAAAGATTGTCTGTTTAATTGTATTTTTTGTGACTTAAGTGTTTTGTTATTTGCCTTTTTTTACCCATGTGAAATGGCATAAAAAATTTCTACTTTTAGTTGTATTTTTATTTGCATGTGGGCAGAAGATGAAGTAATTCCCAAATATAGTCCTAGCCAAGAGACCCATCTGTTCTCTGCATTTTTAAATGGCAAATTAATCCTTAGCATGCAACTCATC
Organism: Eubucco bourcierii; assembly: GCA_013396675.1. Lineage (NCBI taxonomy): Eukaryota > Metazoa > Chordata > Aves > Piciformes > Ramphastidae > Eubucco > Eubucco bourcierii. Next base: position 80,212 of record VWZE01016578.1, on the reverse strand, counting down.
AAATGTCTTCTTCTCTTTTATAATGTATGCTGCCTGAGATCACAGAAATTGCCTTTTTTTTTTTTTCCCCAGGCCTTTCATTTTAAGTAGTCCTTTATTTGAGGCTCAGAGCTGCTGTTCCACTCTGACACATTGCTCCTGTGCATCTCCCAAGTGCTGGAGTTGATCTAGAAAAGGGTATTTAAAAAACCCCCCAAACCCTCCAAAATGATTCTTCCCTTCTCTGGTGTTTCTTTAAAAGGCCATAAGAAATCTTCTTTGATAAACACACTTAATTAAATGGACTTGTTTCTGATGGAGAATGTGGGTTGCTCTGTCCACGTGCCATTAAATTTGGCTCTTGGGGCACTAGTGACCATTTTTAGAAGTACTAAACTTGCACAGTGTTATCTGCCATAAATGGAAGGTCTATATTAAGCTTTGCACGTTCCCAGTTTCACTTCAGCAGCATTGTTTATTGGCTGTGTATCTTGGCATGCCTTCCATCCCCACTCCCAGCCCCAGAACAATTCTGTTGCTTTAGAAGCAAGGATGCAGCATTTCAGAACGGCTCCGACTCAGGAACTGCAACAAGCAGCGTTCTGTGTCAGGCTAAAAGCAGGGCCTTGAGAGGGAGGCAATGATCTCACTCACCTCTTGGCAGGGCCGAGCGCAAGGGCAGGGGCTTACTGCCTGCGTGGGCAGGGAGAGTGGCCCTGGGGAACCTGAGGTAAGGAGCAGCCAAGGGTGAAGTCCGTGGGGCATGCGTGGGGTTGACAAATGAGAGCTGGCAGGCAGAAAAATAGTGCCAGGTTTGGGTTTTTAAGAGCAGATGGGATGCTTTTCTAGAACACAAAAGCAGAATTAATTCTACCTGTTCATCTGCTATGGTCTTACCAGCACTTTCTTTTGGAAAAAGCATTTCCAACTCTGGCAGACCGAAACAACCTGAGGGTGAATCCAGGCTAGGGCTCTTTAGTTTTGCTTCTGAGAAAAGTCCAGGGCTCAACATGATTTCAGTATAGTTAAAGACTTTAAAAATTGTATTAAGTGTATATTACCAACAAATTATTTGATAGTGCTTTGAAGGCAAAAAAAGTAGCTTTTTATTCCTCAAGTAAATATGTACTAGCATACTTAGAAGCAGCAGTGGTTGCATTTGACATGGCACCTCACTCTGAGCTTACAGACAGTACTTGGGGTGGAGTTGTGGTGTTTTGTTTTTTTTCAGATGCATAGTAGGTCCTTTCATGAAAGTGCTGCAGTTGGTGATGGGAAACTGCCCTCAAATGTTGCTTTCTCNTTCAGGGATAGGGGAGTCTTCTTGAACCGAGATGGCGTTTAGATGGTGTTTTTCAAAGGTATCATATGCTCTGAGGTGACAGTTGCAAAATGTTCATTTAGATGGTCTGCAGATAGCTGGCAGAAGCTGTTTACTTTAACAGTATGACACAAGGTTTGGCCAAAGGTTTGCAAGCAATTTTTCTTCCAGATTGAATGAGCAGTTCCTTGCCGTAGCAGTGAACTCTGCCCCGCTGCTCTCCTTCAACAGCTGCTGGAGTGCAGGCTGATGGCTGCTGGCAGCCTTCAGCTGCAGCTCTTCTGCAGACATGTCCTGGTGGCACTGCAGATCATTTGGCTGGAGCCTGGACTGGTTCGAGGATGTGGACGTTTGGGATGGCTGCAGCAGGACTTCTCAAAGGGTTCTTCACTCAAGACTTACTTCCTTTAAAAAACCAGAGGCTCTTTAGGCTCACATATTCTTACACCCACCCTCCTCCTGTCCTCTGCATTGGTGGAAGTTTAATTGTGGGAAAGCTGCGTCAAAGAGCTGGCTTTGTACTTCACCCTCAAGGCCTCGATGACTTTAATCTTTCCCAGCATCTAGCTCTGTCACTGTGGCCGTTTGCTGAGAAAGCATTTCCTGCAGCTTCCTGGAGCTCCAGTTCCGAGCGGCAGCGGTGCTGCTGTTCCCTGGGAGTACCTCTGTTCTAAAAGGCAGTGGCCGGGGCAGCTGGCAGCTCCAGCTGCTCCTGGGTTCAACACCAAACCCAGCTCTGGCTGGCTTAGCAGTGACGTGAAGAGCAGGGGCAGCAGTAGTAGTAGTAGGGTGTTGTGGTTGTTGCTGAGTTGACTGCTCTGTAGATAAGTTTGTAGCCAAGATGTTTTTTTTTTTCTTCCAGGGTAGTTGTTTTTTATTCTTGGCTGTATGAAGTTCACGGCTGAGGACAGAGGGACATAGGTCGAGGTAACACCAACGGAGGGTTGGACTCAGCGATTCATGTAAACATAGGTATTTTTAAGGATTGTAGTGGATTATTTAGTTGTAAGGAAGAAGTAAAAGCAGCCCAGGGCTGTCTTGAAACACTCGGAGCACTTACCTCCAGGGGAGACTTGGTTCTGGGAGTGGAAGTGGTCCTGTCCTGAGCTGCATTGTAGCAGGCTGAAGTGAACGGTGGAGAAGATGAAGATGTTTCTCAGCAGATCTCCGACACCAGATCTTGTCAGCAAAGATCTGGTGTCACATATCATGATAAAATGACTGAAGTAAAATCCATCGCTGTGGTCTGTCACAGAAATGAAGATGTGGTGTGAATAAGGCAGTCACTTGGCCTGGGTTAAATATCCAGTGTAAATACCATCTGGAGACTGTCTTAGGAACCTGCTGCTCCGAGTCAGAAATCAATACTGCACCAGCTGAAGGACACTGAGTTGTCATGGTGGTGTTGCTTCCCCATGGCATTTAAACATCATTTCTTTCAATTTCATCCCAGCAGGAGGTTTCATAAATCTCTTCTGGGTGTGGTAAGACAGAAAAAGTTAAGGGAAGGAGGGTGTCCTAACTCCACTTCTCTGTAGCATTCGCTGACCTCTCTTCAGAGCAGCAAAGCTTTTTCACTTGAACCATGCTTTGGGTGATTTCCTTTCAGCTTCCACGCAAGTAAGTCTGTTTTTTGTCCCCCCTCAGAAGGTTGTTTTATCGTTGCTGTGTGTTGTTAAATACTTCAGAGCGTGTGACATGCACAAACCAAAGTTCCTTGGGTGGCGATTTCTCAGCGGCTTGACAGGCTGCCAAGAATGTCACGCAGGCGCATCCTGGCCTGCCTTGCCCGGTGAGCTCCCTAGGTGCAGGAGGCTGGGGTGATGGGCACTGAGTAATTACACGGAGAGAGTGTGAGGTGAAGATCACTGCTCCCCACCTTGTGTTCTCTTGTATTCCCTTCCACACCAAGCAGCTTGAGTCTGAGGAAAAGCTTTGTTGTGAGACGCAAGAGCTGGGCTCCAGCTCTTTGTGGTGTGTGCCCGTGGGCTGAGCCCTCTCACTGCCTGCCTGTCCTCTGCAAAATATGATGATGACTTGTTACCTCTTGATCTCTTCACACAAACTTCAGAGGTTTGACTGAGGTTTCTGGTATCTTTAACTTCAGGTTCAACAACTCCTTTCAACTAGAGGGAAAAAAAACCCCTACCCCGTATTTATTTCTGCAGATGTGAAAAACGTTTCCCTCACAGATATATACCAAGGCGAGTTACTATTATGCAGGACACATCATGAGTGCAAAACAGCTCCCTACTGCTCACCTGCAGATTTAGGTCAGAGCTGGAATCAGCTCTGACACAGAGGTGCTAACCCTCTGCCCAGACCTCATGAATTTGCGTCGTGGTTGTTCCTCCCTGAACGTGGCAGAACAGCCTTTGGGATTGCTGGAGTGACCCGGGGCAGGCTGGGTTCTGTGGCAGGGGGTTGCTTGCCATACCTGCAGTTTGATGTGTGATTCTCCTTTCCATGTGCGTAGAGCATGAGGAGGAATTCTGGTTAAAGCCCTTTTTAGATTCATGTGCTAATGTTTAGTAGGACAGGAATGGCAGGCTTCAGTAGACCCCTGCATATATCACAGAATCTTACAATGCCAGGTGGGAAGGGACCCCAAGGGTCATCTGGTCCAAGCTTTTTTGGTGATAGTGAGTTGAAATGGGGTGGCCCAGCACTCTATTTCAGTAGATCAGTTTTCATCCAGAAGAGAAGCTGGAATGTTTTTCTCTGGCAGTCTGTAGCTAGGATGGAACTGGATCTATTTTTAAAGATTAAAAGCAGTTTGTGTCATTTTTTTTTTTTTTTTTTTTCCCAAGCAACACATTGGTGTGTTCAGGATACTTTGATCCTTTTCTGGTGCCATTTTTCCAGGTTCAAGAAATCTTAACTGGTGCTTTGTTTGTCACCAGGATCGGTGTCTTTTAGATAGAGCTGACTCCACAGCACTGTCACGCCTTGTGCAGCTGCTGGTTTTTTTTGCCTGAAGATCATCTACAGAGACTTAGCTCAGATCTGGCAAAGGAGGGCCAAGGGGAAAAAAAAAAGGGTTCCTGTTGCTTCCGTTCAGAGATGACTGTACATTAACTTTTGGATTTCCTGACCTGACTTGGGAATCTACTGCTGTCATCAGCCGTGAGAACAACCTGCAGTCAACTGGGACTGCTGCTGCGGGAGGTAGTCCTGAAGAGATCTTTCGAGGAGATAATCTTGACTGAGAGATTATTTTGACAGGGTATTGAATCAGAGCTGATCTAGGCAGAGTTCCTGATTTCAGTTAATTTTGGCAGGAAGAAAAATAATCACTCTGCGTATTTCTGCAGAAGGACTCCTGGATCGTTTACCAGTTCTGCTGAGACATTTTTTGAAGGCAGCTGTTTTAAAAAAAAAAAAAAAATCACTTTCCTTTTTTTAAATTTTATTTTTTCTTTTTTATTTTATTTTTTCTTTTTTATTTTATTTTTTCTTTTTCTTTTTTCTTTTTCTTTTTTATTTATTTTCTCTTTTTTTATTTTTCTTTTTAAATTTTTTTCTTTTTTCTCTTTCTCTTTTTCTTTTTTCTTTCTCTTTTTTCTTTCTCTTTCTTTTTTCTTTCTTTCTTTTTTCTTTCTCTTTCTTTTTTTCTCTTTTTTCTTTCTCTTTCTTTTTTCTTTCTTTTTTTTTTTTCTCTTTCTTTTTTCTTTCTCTTTCTTTTTTCTTTCTCTTTCTTTTTTCTTTCTTTTTTCTTTTTTTTCTTTTTTCTTTTTTTTCTTTTTTCTTTTTTTTCTTTCTTTTTTCTTTTTTTTTTCTTTTTTCCCCCTGCTAAAATTTGGCACAAGTTTCCTTGACAAGTGAAAAGTGATTCCTAGTGGCTTGGGTGTTAACCAAGCACTCAGGGCCTGGTTTTGTTTTGCTTTTTTTCCTTTGTCTAAAGGCTGAAGTTTGGGAGCGTGGCACCGGTCGGTGCTTGTCTCTCTCTGCTTTATCTCTCAGGAAGGCCAGCCTGTTTCCTGCCTGCCGCAAGGAGGGCAGGCACCAGCCGAGCAGCTGACTCACCCTTCTCAAATCAATTTGCAGAAATGACAATTGTCCCACATTTTAAAGTTGCAGGAGGGTAGGGCAGGTTGTGGGATCCCTTGATTCAGCGTGGCTGCCATTGAAGGAAAGCAGCGGGTATCCTCTTGCATCGACTGGTTTGGAGTCGCGCTTTTATCTCCTCTTTGCCGGGGAACAAAGAGAGAGGCTCACTTTGTATTCTTTATTCAAGCCCTTTCGTTTCTCATCCATAACCAGAGCACGACTTCATAGTCGGTTACTAGAATAGCAAACTGCAATTACCTGAAAATGAGAGATTCCTGTGGAAATGAGGAGTGGTTGTAGAGGATGCTAGCACCAGGATTCGAAGTGTCCTCCTTTTAGTTGCAAGAAAAGGAAAATTCAGAGCGCTAAATGTGCTGCATTGTGCTGAAACCAGGCGTCTGGAGTGTTGTGTCCAGTTCTGGGGTCCACAATTCAAGGACAGGGATATACTGGAGAGAGTCCAGTGGAGGCTATGAGGATGATGAAAGGATTGGAACATCTGTGTGATGAGGAAAGGCTGAGGAACCTGGGGCTGTTTAGCCTGGAGAAGGAGGCCGTATCTGAGAGGGGACCTTATCAATGTCTATAAATATCTGAGGGGGTGGGTGTCAAGGAGAAGGGGACAGGCTGTTGTCAGTGATGTCCTGTGATAGGACAAGGCACAATGGACACAAAACTGGAACACAGAAGGTTCCACCTGAAGATGAGGAGAAACTTGTTTGGTGTGAAGGTGCTGGAGCAGGCTGCCCAGGGAGGTTGTGGAGTCTCCTTATCTGAAGGTTTTCAAGACCTGCCTGGATGTATTCCTGTGTGGCCTGCCCTGGGTGATCCTGCTTTGGCAGAAGAGTTGGACTCGATAATCTCCGGAGGTCCTTTCTGACTGCCAGGCATTCTATAAATCTATAACTTTTGAGGCTCCTTTTACTGCTCTGAATCCCACTTCTGGATTCTTACACATTGAGTCTTTGGGACTCATGAGCCCCATAGGGGTAAAACTTGAAGACAGAGTTACAAATAGATTTTATCTTGGTTAATAGAAAAAAGATCCACAGATAAATTCAGTGAGTAAGCCTGCTGTGCTCATAGGCAATTATGGAAGGCAGATGATGTTTTAAAAGGGCTTGTAAACTACACTTGTGGTGAAGTGCTTGTGTAAGGAAAGGATTTCATGTCCACCTCATCTCCTTATAGCTCAGGTTCTCCATCTGGTCTTGCTGACAGTAAAATCAGAAATCTCTATTCTAAATCACATGATAAAATGTGATGATAAAATATGATGTGCATGATAAAATGTGATGTGCTCAATCAGCCTGCTCTAGTGGGAGGTGGCCCTGCCAGCAGGGCGGTTGGAATTGGCTGATCTTTAAGGTCCCTTCCAACCCAAACCATCCCATGAATCTACATTTCTTCACTGAAAGGGTTCTCAAACATTGGAACAGGCTGCACAGGGCAGTGCAGGAGTCACCATCCCTGGAGGTGTTTGAGCAGCCTGTGGGCCTGCTGCTTAGGGACATGGTTTAGTGTTGGTCCTTCAGTGTTGGGTCGAGGGTTGGACTGAATAAGTTTGGAGGTCTCTTCCAACCAGAGATATTTTGTTTAAATGAAAATTGGGAGCTTTGGAACTGGGGCTGGGTTTTAGAATCTGCCTGGGTTGGACAGAAGAGCATCTGAACCCCTGGTTGATGATGACTGAAACTCCTCACAAAGGAGCACTCGGTGAAGCGCTGAAGAGGCAGCTGAAGCTGCGAGCCCAAGATGTTTAAAGAAGCAAATTCCCAGGCCGGGCTCCCTCTCGGCGCGCCGCGTGTGTTGTGACAGCTCAGGAGATTAGTTTTGCTGCGTGCTGGCATTCTGCTGCGCTCGCAGGGATGTTGAGGAGCAGGTTTCCCGTGCTGGGAGAAGGCTGTGTGCCAGAGCATGCTCTGCTGCTGGGGGAAGGCAGTGCAGATTGTTTGCTGCCCGCGCAAGCGCAACGTGAGAGCTGCAGAAATTTCCTCCATGCTGTTTCTGGCCTACCCCGAGACCTATTGATTACTTGAAATATTTTGAAGAAGGAGGTTAGCAGAGCTGTTGTTTTAACTGGTCTGTTTTATTCCCAGGTTAAAATGTCTTTAGCTGGCTGCTCCAAAAGCCTTGTGCTCTAAGGTTTGCTAGAAGAATGTTTAACAGCATTTATTTTTTGTGGGATCATAGATTCATAGAATGGTTTGGGTTGGAAGGGACCTTGAAGATTATGCAGTTACAGTTCCCCTGCCATGGGCAGGGACACCTCCCACTAGCCTAGGTTGCTCAAGGCTTCATCCAGCCTGGTGTTGAACAGATCCAGGGGGGAAGCATCCACAGCCTCCCTGGGCAATCTGTTCCACTGTCTCACCATCCTTACTTTAAAGAATTTATTCCTAATCTGCAGTCTAAATCTGGCCTCCTCAGCTTTGAATCACTTCCCCATATCTTGTCACTCTGAGTTGTTGGCAAAAGTCCCTCTCTAGCTCTCCTGCTGCCTTTTCAGTTACTGCTTTGAGGAAGACTGTTCTGAAGTCTCCCTGGAACCTTCTCTTCTCCAACCTGAACAGCCTCAGCTCTCTCACCCTGTCCCCATTGGGTTCTCAGAGTACTCTGATCTTCTTTGTGGCCTCCTCTGGACCTGCTCCAGCATTTCTATGTCCTTCTTGCTCTGGGGGTACCAAGGACAGTGATTTTCATCATTACAAGGGAAAGAAAACTCATCTTCTCATTTTAATATTCTGGGAACAGATCCTTGTGCAGCTACGTGCCGTAGTCTTGTGTGCTTTTAAAGTTGTGTGATTGTGCTCCAGACGAGACATAATTCACTGTCAGATGCTTTATTTTGATTCTGCTCTCTGCTATAACTGGATGACACAGCAGCTATAATTAACTCTTCCATCATCCTTCTATTCACAGAGCAGAAAATCTTTTGCTTACTTTTGAATTATTATATCCATGTTTCTTCAAGTGTAAAAGTGATGAGGCTTTCCCTAAAGAATGGGGAATTGTTCTTGCTGCCATTATTTTTTCCCCCCCCCTATCTGCAAACAGAGTCAGGAAATAATGACTTTTCTTTCTACAGTGGCTCAGAAAGTCTTGATTTGCTTAGGGACACGTATCCCTGAAACTCCCAGGGGAAATGGAAATTAGCAGCATGATCCTTGTTTCTCAAGGCTGTGTGGAATTCAAACTTGCTGTACAATCTATCAACCTGCTCAGCTGCTGTTTGATTGCTTGGGTGTCTCACGGTGTTACCCAGCAGTGACCTTTCCTCCCAGTGGAATGCTGGGATTTTAACAGTATGTTCCAAATTTTAAACATCCTCATAACCCTATCCTCCCCCCCAAAAATAGCCTGTTCCCATTTTTTAAGAACTGCTTAAATAGAAATTCACTGCTACCTCTTACTTAAAAGATACAATCTTGGCGCAGTGGAGTATTTCAGATGCTTTAGGAGTTGGATAGTTCATGGTATCTACCACCCATTCATAGAATGGTTTGAGTTGGAAGGGACCTTAAAGATCATCTAGTTACAACACCCCTGCCATGGGCAGGACCATCTCCCACTAGAGCAGCTTGCTCAAGGCCTGATGGAGCACATCACATTTTCTCATGCACATCACATGTTTACCATGTGATGCAGAATAGAGATTTTTGATTTTGCTGTCAGCAAGATCAGACAGTGAGAGGGGAAAACAAAAACCTGTGTGGGGCAGAGACTCTCTGCAGCCCTCCCCAGGGGAATGCTGAACCAGGCAGTGCTGCTCCCAGCTTGGGAATGATTTTCAAGTTTTCCCTACATCACATTCTCTGACTGCAAGGTTTGTCCTCTTTGTTAGGACACTGTAGGGAAGACCTTGAATTTAATGAGGACTTCAGGTGGTCCAGCATCGCTGGAGTTAGAGAGATTGGGGTGTGTAGCAGAGCCCACTAAGGAGAAGGGTGGCAGGAAGGGTTTGCTCTTCACTCCCTCTCTGGCATGGCTTTATTTTCTCTCCTCTCCCAAAGCAGGGCTGAACTTCCTCCCCTGGGGACGGAGGAGTAGGAGGAGATTGTGTGGGAAAGGCACTAACGTGTGAAGCTGCTCGATGTCAACTGCCCGGGAGGGTTGTAATGAGAGGGTGAGACTGGGAGGAGAGGTTCTCATGTTTGTTATTACTTCTGCATTTTTGACCTCTTTTTGTTTTGGTCTGCTGTGGTTTTGTATCCTCCTGACACTGTTGGTGAGCGTTTTGGGACAGGGATTGCTTTCTCTTCTGCTTCTCCAAACGTAATGGGGACAGAGCCCAGGGGTTTTCAGTCATGTGCCACAGTGCTTGGTTCACCAAAATCTTCAGAAAAGGTTTTCTGGAATGTTTGGAGGAAAATGCCTCTGTCACTATTACCCTGGTGTGACATAAACGATGCATCCACAGCAACAGAGTCTCAACCAAATCATCCAAACGATGAGAAACCTGAAATGGTTTCCCTGAGAAAAGCCTTGAGAAAGTTAAATGGTTTCATGTGAAAAGGGAATGTAAGAAGCCAATTAAATAATTTAACCTAAGACAACGAGAAACTTACCTTTGGCTTCTCTGCTGTGCTGTGGAGGAGAAGGTAAAAAAAATCAAACTGAAAGCAGCAAATCTCCAATTGCCGAGGTTATTTCTGTCTGTGGCACAGCTCCCCTCCTCCATCCTCTGAGTTAAAATTCCAGCAGAATATTTTAGAAGGCTGCTCGTGTAATGGAGAACAAGAGTCTCCAGGGTTATGTCAGACAAAAATTATTTTTAGCCATGTTATAAGCCCTCATGCCTTGGGGAAGAAATCAGCCGCTGAAGAAGCTGACGTGTCCCCACCAGGCAAGCTTTAATAACATTATTCTCTGGATTTCTTACTCTCCTGCCAAGCATCCAACGATCTGCACTGTCAAGAGTCCCCAGACTAGATTGTAGGCTCTAATCCCTGTGTGATCTAATATGCAAATCCCCTTCTGTGTAATTATTGTTTAGAAAAGACGTTTTGGGGTCTGAATTCTTCATACCCTGAAGGTGGCCGTTGAGGCTGAGTTTGTAAACAGCCTGAGTTGTTCTTGGGCAAAAACCTACCCTCGTTTTCATGGATTCATAGAAGGGTTTAGACAAGCACAAGTGAAAATTCCAGTTTAGAGCAGCCTTGAAAAGGTGTAGAATAAATGAAGGGTAGAGGCTAAAAGTCCTTGGTGCCTTCAGCTCTTTTATGGGTGGAAAACAAGCAGCTGGAGACCGTGGGGTGGGTCTTTAGTTGGTTTGGTTTTCTGGTTTGTTTTTTTTAAGCACTTAAGACTCAATAAAATGTAGTGTCCCCCCAAAGTTTTGGTGCTGCAGGAGGTGATGGTTGGTTGTAACTGGAAATGAAGAAAATAAGTATTCGTGGAATCACAAAATGGTTTGGGTTGGAAGGGATCTTTAAAGATTATCCAGTTCCAACACACTTGCCATAGGCAGGGACACCTCCCACCAACCCAGGTTGCTCAAGGCCTCATCCAGCCTGGCCTCTCTCATCAGAGAGAGTCATTAGCTACTGGAATGGTCTGGCCGGGAAGGTGGTGGAGTCACCGTCCCTGGAGGTGTTCAAGGCACGTTTGGACGTGGCACTTGGTGCCATGGTCTAGTCTGGAGGGCTGTGGTGACGGGTTGGACTTGATGAGCTTTGAGGTCTCTTCCAACCCTGGTGATACTGTGAGACTGTGATACCTCCAGGGAGGGAGCAACCACAAGCTCCCTGGACAACCTGTGCCAGTGTCTCACCACTCTCACACTCAAGAATTTCTTCATCATCTCATCTCAATCTCCCCTCTTCCAGCTCAAAGCCATTGCTCCATATCCGGTCACTACAAGCCCTTGTTGAAAGTCCCTCCACAGCTCTCCTGTAGCTCTGTTCAGGTCCTGGAAGGCTGCTTCAAGGTCTCCCCAGAGCCTTCTCTTCTTCTTTTCTCACACAGGGTTCTCATAGCAGAGATTTGGACCTTTTTTAACAGGAGGCAGCAACGAGAACTCTGAGATTGACAGCAGTGCCTGAGAACGTGATGATATTTTTTCTTTTTACGTGAGAGTACTGGGAGGGATTTCAGGCTTCAGCAGACCTCTCTCTACCCTCTCTGTATGTCTCCAACCTTCCCACACAGCTCCTGAGCTGATCCAACATTGTATTACACTTAATTAAATCTCCACCATTGTTACAGCGCGTAACAGGATCTAGCTGACACTTTACCCACATTCCCTTTTCCTGACTGTCTCCTCTGAGGGCTTTGTAGAGAATATTTGTAGAATGACTTCAGTTCCTGTGTGTGGCTGGGCTGTGTTACCAACGGGGGATGTTGTGCAGCAGGCAAAGGAGAGAGAGGGAGGCCTGCAGTGAGCAGAAACGGTGCCGTTTTGCTTTGTCAGTGCCATGTCAAGTGCAGTACCCATGTCCCGTGGTCACTTCACATCTCCATGCTCAGCAGTGCTTCTTTTCATGCCATTTCCAGCAGTGACTCCAGCAGCAGCTCCAGCGACGAGTCCCCAGCGCGGTCGGTTCAGTCGACAGCTGTCCCGGCCCCTGCCTCCCAGCTGCTGCCATCTCTGGAGAAGGATGAACCTCGGAAAAGTTTTGGGATCAAGGTTCAAAATCTTCCAGTGCGCTCAACAGGTAAATTCACCTGGGGATGTGAAAACAGTGACCAAAAGGACAAGTGAGAGGGTTAGGGACTGGTTGAATAACCCTTACTGTGTCTTTGGCATGTGCTGCCACCAAGGACAGGATTCTCCCTTTACTTCTGCTTCAGTTCTTGTGTGAAGTAGGAGAATCACTCCATCAGTGACTGTCTGTCCTGCAGGTCCCGGCCTGGAGTCCCTGTGCTTGAGCACTTTCAGCTGCTGGAGCTGGTGCTTCCAAACAGTCCTGTACCTTTCCCTGGGGAAAAACCTGCACCAGCTTGAATTTGTCCCTTGAAATGTGGACTGTTTTTTTTCTTGCCTTGCTTCAGTTTCTTTTTAATACAAAAAATTGAGGAGTTTTTGATGTGCTGTTGAGTGCTGTGACCCACCAGGGAGCATGTTCATAGATTGATAAGATTCATAGAATGGTTCAGGTTAGAAGGGACCTTCAAGATCATCCAGTTCTGACCCCACTGCCATGTGCAGGGATACCTTCCACTAGACCAGGTTGCTCAAGACCTCATCCACCCTGACCTTGAACACCTCCAAGGAGAGGGCATCCAGAACCTCCCTGGGCAACCTGTTCTGGTGTCTCACCACCCTCACTGTAAATATTCATCATGGCATTGAATATTCCATGGGCAATAATGCAAGAAGCCACTCGCTGAGGAGCACACGTCATGATTGTGCTGAAGACAGGAGAGAACCCATGGGAAAAACCAGCATGGGATCATCTGTAAAGCAGTTCAGAGACACTGCAGTCAAACAGCCTGTGGTAACTTGGTGAGCAGCACCTCACAGTGTCAATATTCTTGCTGTAGATTTGATTTTTGTAATCTTCCTTCAAGTGACATGACAGCAAGGAAAATGCTCACAGAGCCCAGGCAGGGCATGTGGCTGTGAGTCAGATTTGGCAAACTGCTGAATCTGCCAGGCTGTGTTCCTGAACTGAGGTGCTGTGGAACTTCAATCTCTGTCCCAGGTGCCTCATCCCAGCTTAGGAGCACTGCTGTATGCAGTGTCCATCTGGGATTGTCGGTGAAGTAACGCAGCACTGGTACCTCTTCGTCTTGCTTGGGATGTCTCTTAGAAGTGATAATTGCACACTGCCAGTTTCAGGGTCACAGAATCATTTTGGTTGGAAGAGGCCTTTAAGATCATTGAGTCCAGCCCTTCACCCAGCACTGCCAGGACACCAATAAACCATCACTCTCAGCACTACATCTGCATGGATTTGAAGCCCCTCCAAGGATTTGCACTCAGCTTTTGCCCTGGGCAGCCCTGATCCAAGGCTTGACAACTCTTTTGGGGAAGAAATTGTTCATCATGTCCAACTTCAACCTCCCTTAGGGCTCCTCCAGTCCTATCACTTGTTCCTTGGGAGAAGACAGCAGCCCCCACCTGGCTGCAACCTCTTTTCAGGGAGTTGTAGATACCCAAAATTTCAGGTTTCTCCTTTCAGGTTGCTCTTGTCCAGGCTGAACAATCTCATTTCCCTCAGCTGCCTCTCACCAGACCCGTTCTCCAGACCCTTTACCAGTTTAGCTGCCATTTATTGGACTCTCCACAGCACCTCAGTGTCCTTCTTTAACTTTGTAAAACCATGTGTATGGAGTTTTTAGGTTTAAAAATCAAGACAAAGAGAAAGGTCAGCCAACTGCTTCTGACACTGGCAAAACTGAAACCCAAAATGAGTAAGATCCTTCTGGGAACACTGAGTTGAAGGTTAGATTGGACAAAGTCACGTTTCAGACAGATCACATTTTTTCATGTCTCTTCTGGTGCTGTTAAATTGGTAACCCTCTGTTTTTATAGCATGAGTGTTTGTTTGTTGGGTTAGATACAAGCCTTAAGGATGGACTTTTCCACGAATTCAAGAAGTACGGCAAGGTGACGTCGGTGCAGATCCATGGGGCCTCTGAGGAGCGCTACGGGCTGGTGTTCTTCCGACAGCAGGAGGACCAGGAGAAAGCACTAAATGCCTCCAAAGGAAAACTTTTCTTTGGCATGCAGATTGAGGTCACAGCCTGGATAGGACCAGGTAAGGCCCATGTCCTTCTTGCACTGGGTGTGTGACCTCTCTGGTGGGCATATTTCCAGGCTGTTTAAAGTAGGCAGTATAGGAGTAGAGAATGTGAAAGCTCACAGTGTTACAAAGAGACTGGGAAATACACAGACGAAATTGTGAAGCAAGAGGAGTGGATGCTCTTGGCTCAGACAGAGGAGAGAGTTCCAGTTTGAAACCTCAAGAGAAGGAAATCTGCCGTTCTCTCCAACAGTGGGATCTGCTCCTGCTGGAAGAAATGATCTCATCTGCCGTGTCTCACTGGAGCAGAAGCCAGTGGGTGGTGTAAGCATAGCACTGAGCCCTCACAGGCTTGGTTTTTTCTGCTTGTAATTAGACCAGCTGATGATGGCTGCACTTCTGAGCCTGAATGACTGACCAGTGAAAACCACAGCACTGAGCATGTGGTTGAGTTCTCAGTCTAAAAACTGATTTGTGAAAACAAACCTCTTCCATGTGCTGATCCCCAAGTGCAGCAAAGCCTGTTCTGAATTCAGGCATTCAAACATTAATTGCTTGTTCAAGGAGTGAATGTCTAGGACAGCAGTTGGCAAACACAGCTCCCTTTTACCTGGGATGCTCCAGTTCCTCAACCCTCACCCAGTGGTGTGAGACAGACATTTTAAATTGCAGGTAAATAACAGTTGACTGTGTTTCTGTCAGAGATGTTGGTTACTCTGGTTTACTTTCATAGATTCATAGGTTCATAAAATGGTTTGGGTTGGAAGGGACCTTTAAAAATCATCCTGTTCCAGCACCCCTGCTGTGGGCAGGGACACCTCTCACTAGCCCATGTTACTCAAGGCCTCATCCAACCTGGTCTTGAACACTTCCAGGGAAAGGGTATCCACAGCCTCCCTGGGCAAGGTGTTCCAGTGTCTCCCCACCCTCACTCTCAAGCATTTCTTCCTCATCTCCTGTCTAAATCTGCCCTCTTCCAATGTCAGTCCATTCACTGCAAGCCTTTGCAAAAAGTCCCTATCTGCTCATCAGGAAATCATAGAATCATAGAATGACATATATTGGAAGGGACCTTAGAAATCATCTACTCCAACCTCCCTACAGGGATGCCTCTCAACTGGACTTGGTTGCTTGAGGCCTCATCCCCAGGGTGAAGGAATCCACAACCTCCCTGGGCTACCCATTGCAGAGCCTCACCAAAATAGACTTGAAGAAACAAATCAACCTGAACCAAACCCAGATGAAAACCCAAACTTTGCTGCTTTACACATATTTTTTCTCTTTTTTTTTTTTTTTTAACCCCTCTAGAAACAGAAAGTGAGAATGAATTTCGTCCTCTGGATGAAAGGATAGATGAGTTTCACCCCAAAGCAACGAGGACTCTCTTCATTGGCAACCTGGAGAAGACAACCACCTACCACGACCTTCGCAACATCTTCCAGCGCTTCGGTGGAATAGTGGTATGTCACTTCTCTCTGCTGCCTCAGCTCCCTCTGCTGACCTGCAAAATGCCACAAGCACTGTTGTGAAGGACAGAAAAATCAGCCCATAGCTGATAATGTGTTGGAAAGCCTAACTAGGTACCTGGGCTGAAAATAGACCCTTTTCATGTGGGATTGGTACAAGTCGGTGCTAGAGCTTTAGTTTCCAGTTGATTTTGGAAACAAAGGCCTCGGTTGCTGGCTGTGGAAGTAGCCATCAACTGTCACAGTCTGTGCCCTGACACCAGGGCAGGAGAGACAGAGAGCAGATGGGTTCCTGATGACACACAAGGGATTTGGAGTTTCAGCTAGATGAGGTAGAGTAGCAGTTCTGCCTTCTTCCCCCACCCCTCCTCTCCCCCCTCCTTTCTCCTCCTTTCCCCTCTCCTCCTCTCCGCTCTCCCCTCCTGTGCTGATTTATAGCTTCATTTCTTAACTTCCAGCCAGCTGAGTCTAGTCTGGTGCTTTTTCATAGCGTGGCAGGGGGAGTAAGTCCCAAACCATCACTCCTCTCCCCTATTTGTGGACAAATAAAAGACATTGTGTGGCAGCTTTTGTACATCCCCACCTCTGCTGTACCCCTGACATCAGCACCAATTTATGAATTTATGTGGTGTCTGTGACTTAAACCCTTTCCTAATGTTAGAGCAGCAGAGCTGTCCTGATAAAGATGCTTATCAGTGCCAGTGCACTGTCTGGAAATTGGCTTTTCAGTCAATAGTGCTGTCCTGTCGATGTTCTTCATCGGGCAAAACGCGGCAACAGCACTGCCTTGCACAATTTCCTTCAAAACTTAAAAGCTCAGGTGGAAAAGGGCCCAGCTTTATAACCTTTCCTGTGGATAATGAGCGAAGTAATGATATTTTATTTGCCTGTCAGAAGAAATTGCTTGCCCAGAGTGAGTGGTCAAGTATAATTTGCCACGGTTGCACTTAGTGCTACTTCAGACTCCTGCAGATGCAGTAGTCCTCTGTTAGTATTCCACTTAAATCATTAGACCAGGGCTGTAGAAGTCTAATAGTTGTGTAAATCTCCCTATTTACTTCTGTTTCCTCAGATAAAGAGCTCTTGAATGAGCTTGTATCAAACTGCTGCCTTGTCCCTAAATTTATTAACCATGAAATTAGGCTGTCCTGGACGCTGGAGTGTTTGTGCTGAGATTGGTGTGCTGGCGTTGGCATGTAGCTCACAAAGGAAGCTTGGGCTGTTTCAACACACACAGCACAGCACTCCACCTGCTATTTTCAGCTCAGAGTGAATCACAACATCATGAGCTTGTTCAGAGGCTTTCAGTGCTAGTGCTGAGCTGGAATGTTACCCAAATGTCAGCTCCCAGCTCGCTGGGGTTGTGAAATGGATCAAAATCAACCTTTATTGGGCTCTCTCGTGACTGCACCTCTCTTTGGATGGGCCTGCAGTGGCTTGGGATCAAACCCCAGCAGGAAGAGAAGTTGAGGATCTTCTTTGCCTTCAGGATGGTTCAAGAGACATGCCCAGCATCAATTGCTGTTTCTAGGAATAAGATGGATCATGTTTATTTGGAAAAGAAACCCTACTTGGCTCTGAAATGAGGATGGGAGCAAGCTGTTTTCTCTTCAGCCTTGGCGAGCGCAGATGGATCTCGGTTTCTTTGGTTCCCAGCTGTCTCTTCTTGCCATCTTAACAAACTTTGTTGATCAGGTCAAGGTTACTTCTGCAGGCTGCAACTCTAATTCTGCATTCCAAAGAGATTTTCCCCACCTCAGTAAGGATTTGATTTTACCATTGAGTGAGATCCAGCAGGACAGTTGTTAACTGTGTGCCATTATTTGCATCATGTCTCTGAAGAAAATCTTAATGAGAACTTGCTTGCTGTAACCATCTCCCAAAAAGTCCACTTGGATCTAACTGTGGAATGACCTCTCCTGCCTGTTGTTGACTGTGGATGCTTCTGTTTGGTGTCTTCCCCCAGGACATCGACATCAAGAAGGTGAACGGTGTCCCCCAGTATGCGTTCCTGCAGTACTGCGACATCGCCAGCGTCTGCAAAGCCATTAAGAAGATGGATGGGGAGTACCTGGGAAATAACCGGCTCAAGGTAAAGAAACCCTCCCCTGGGCTGTGTCCTTCTCCCTCTTACTTCAGTTATGGCATCAGAGGATCCTTTTCAGTAGCTCAGTTAATGGAGGTAAGATGTTTTTACTGTCTGGAGCAGAAGTTTTTAATACCTAGGTGATGCTTTCAACCACTGCCGTAGCTGGGATTAATCAGGATTTTTGTGGCAGGGGTGAGTGGCCCTGGGGACTGACACTCCCTGGCTTCAAAGGCTGTTCTGATACCACTGCCAAACAGGGACTGTCAGTCCCCAAAGCTGCCAACCTGTCGCATTCCAGAGGCATTTGTATTGCAGAAGAGCCCAGTCTTGTCCCACGCTCTATTGATTCATTCTTATTAATTCCTCCCTCGATTTTTGCCTTGCTTGCCCCAGTACGAGGTGCTGATTGTAGCCAAACCATACAGAGCGATCTGATTTCTTCAGATCCCGTGGTTTAGGAGTGCTCTGTTCAGTCAGTGTAACACTTCTGCCCTGTTCTGATGCAAGTTTTGCCCTTTTGTGTCCAGCTGGGGTTTGGAAAGAGCATGCCTACAAACTGCGTGTGGTTAGATGGTCTCTCTACCAACGTTACGGATCAGTATTTAACTCGCCATTTCTGCCGCTACGGGCCTGTGGTGAAGGTAGGTGGGAGGCTTTGCTTTATGCTTTCAAATTGTTCCTGTCTTCCTTTCTTCCCATCTTGTCCTTTCAAGCCCCAGCTGTCCAGGGCTTTAGTGCTTAGCTAGAGAAATTCTCTCTGGGGTGTCATTCGGCTGACAGGACTCCGTAGCTTTGTATCCTCTCTGTCCAGTCCCTAGAGCAGCTGCTTCTGGTGTTCTGGGACTTAAAAACACCCAAAACAACCCAACCAACCCAGAAGTGTTTTGAATGAGCTGAGCTAAGGAGTATTGGAAACCCTTTGTTGCTCTTGTGCAGTACAGTCTCTCCCCATCAGAATTTCTTGGGAAGGCAAACACTGGAGGAATGTCTAATTACGTAGTTACACTCACCTGGGCTAATTACATAATTAGACATAACTAGGTGTTTTTTTTTTAATCAGACCAGAAATGCCTTTTTAAAAGCAATTAGCATAGGCACACTGACAAAAGTGCATGGAAGAAGAGAGAAAGCCACTGGTGGTGCCATGTACTCAGCCCACACAGCAGGAGTGCATCAGGTTGGTGCTAGAGATTTACACACCTGCTTAAACTTAAGCCTGCCACTTGTCCTGTGTCTTCTTTTTGGACACTGAGGTGCTTAAAGCTAAGCCACACTTAGGTAAATCCTCACAGGATCAGGGTCTTGCCTCCTTGAAAGGATTTTTTGGTGGGTTTGTGTTGCAGCTTTGACATTATTGTAGCTGTTGTTGCTTGAATAATAAGTTTAAAGCTGGTATTTGGAAGTCAGGCATTGAGCAGCTTATGAGTGGTACTGCAGAAACTGCATCCATTTGGAGATGAAATGTTCCCTTCACCTTTTTTTCCCCCCTAAAACACACTGGAAATTTTTTTCCCCAAAGAAAAACAACAACAACAACAAAACCCCATCCTACAAGTAAAGAAAGATAAAAGGTGAATTCCAAAACTAAGTCATCAAACAAAAGTAAAACACAGAAAAACAAAATAAAGGCATAAAATACCTCAAGCCACAGTATCCACAATTCAAAGCAGTCCCGTGGCCTTGGATTATCTCTTCATTGTTACAATATGCCTCACCAGAAAAGCCTGGAAATTTATACCTTGCTTAAAAATTGACTTCCTTACTTGGTGTCCTCATGACTTAGGATTTTGTTGGGACTGACATGAAGTCCTGTGGATGAGGCTCTTATTTGGTTTTTGTTTTGTTTTTTTGTTTTTTACAGGTGGTGTTTGACCGCTTAAAAGGCATGGCCCTGGTTCTCTACAATGAGATTGAATATGCACAAGCAGCTGTAAAAGAGACCAAGGGGAGGAAAATCGGTGGGAATAAAATTAAGGTGTGCAGAATGAACCTCCAAAACAAACCAAAACAACCCAGAAAACCCAATTGCGTTTAGGCCTCGCCCCTCAAACGCTGGCATTGCAGACTGCCAGCCTAAAGGAATGCTCAGTGGGGCACCTCTGTCCCAGGCATCAAAGGCTGAAAGCTGATTTCTGTTTTTATACTCGGCTTATCAAGATGTTAGGGTGTCTTGAGCTGGTGCCTCCAAAGCCTTTTCCAGTATTCTGCCGTTTGTTTCACTGAACTTGTCTCTCTGAGCTCCTGAGTGTTGGTGTCCGTGTCCCTGCCTCATTTACCTGAATCCAAGGCAAACTGCTGTCCATTGGCCTGTTAGCAAAGGGAAAGCTGAGGGTGTAAAGTTCCTCTGGGCTAGCCCATCGTGCTGTGAGCTAGCCCATCGTGCTGTGAGCTCCCCCGGGCTAGCCCATCGTGCTGTGAGCTCCCCCGGGCTAGCCCATCGTGCTGTGAGCTCCCCCGGGCTAGCCCATCGTGCTGTGAGCTCCCCCGGGCTAGCCCATCGTGCTGTGAGCTCCCCTGGGCTGTAACCCATCGTACTGTGAGCTCCCCCGGGCTAGCCCATCGTGCTGTGAGCTCCCCTGGGCTGTAACCCATCGTGCTGTGAGCTCCCCCGGGCTAGCCCATCGTGCTGTGAGCTCCCCTGGGCTGTAACCCATCGTGCTGTGAGCTCCCCTGGGCTGTAACCCGTCGTGCTGTGAGCTCCCCTGGGCTGTAACCCATTGTGCTGTGAGCTCCCCTGGGCTGTAACCCATTGTGCTGTGAGCTCCCCTGGGCTGTAACCCATTGTGCTGTGAGCTCCCCTGGGCTGTAGCCCATCGTACTGTGAGCTCCCCTGGGCTAGCCTATCGTGCTGTGAGCTCCCCTGGGCTAGCCCATCGTGCTGTGAGATCCTCCAGGGTTGCACATGACTCATTTCAGCTGCCTCAGGCTGATGTCCAGGCTTATGATCTGGTTAAGGCCATCTGCAGTAGCTTGCACACCACAGTCATGGGGTACAGGAGCCCGAGCATGAAACCAGCTCCTTCCTTAACAGAACAATAAATTGAACTCACTTGCTTAAAAAAACAAAGAGAAACTACTTTTCATCTGGAACCTTACTTCACATTTACAGGGATGTCTTGGATTTGGGTTGATGTGGTAATACCTCTTACAACTGTCCCATCAGTTCCACTAATTGGGGGTGTCAGGTGTCAACCAACCCTCTCAATTATCTTCCTCCTCCTCCTTTCTTCTCTCCTAAAGAGTGGGTAACAATTTCCAGCATGATCTCCCCCGTGGTGTATTATTAACTTAGCAACTTCACCCCCATGGCTGTCTAGTCATTTGGTAGCATGGTGCTTGAACAGAAATAGCCTTCATGTGAGATCAGACCAGTGGCCATGTGGAAGTTTCACATCTTGTCTTTGTGGGTCTTGCTACTTAGCAACCTTGCAACAAGCAGCACCCTCAATGCATGTCCCTGCCTGCTGTGGTCATGCACATGTCTGGGCTGACTGCTTTAAAAACAGAAAAAGGTACTGTTAAAAATGCTGCCTTATGTGACATGCATTTAGTTAAATCCATTTTCATCCTGTACTTTTCACATCAACTACACCATTAGCATCCTAATATTGTCACCTCTGGATAGGAAGCAGCAGCAACTTGAGTAGCCAGAGCAGGGAGCTGCAGTTTGGGAGGCTTCATTCCTTTCCCTCCTGCTCTTGCCTCACTGTCTCACCCCAGGCAGAGAATGTGGAGTCTGAAACAGATTAATAATGCTGACCTGACCTGCTGTGGCACTGCCAGGAGATTAAAGGGACTTTGGAGCTGTAATTGGAGCTGTAGTATTAAAAATGTCAATACCACTCTAATAACCTGTATTTTTCCTGCTGCTTTACTGAAGCCTCTGGTCTGGCAGCTCCAGCAACATACCCCAGTAAGGAGGTAACTACAGAGCCCCACACAGCTACACCAAGTTGAGAGAGAAAGAGATTTATTCCTGGGGGTGCTAGGGCCAGTCCTGGGAAGTGTTTGACGTGGGTTTCTTATATATCAGCACTCCCCCCTTTTCAGTTCTACTCCCCTCTGCAGGCTGCAGCAGGCAGGGAAATGGTGTTAAAAATGGGATGTTTCTCTCACTGAAGGTGATTTCTCCCTTTGATTTTCAGGTGGACTTTGCAAACCGAGAAAGTCAGTTGGCATTTTATCATTCCATGGAGAAAACGGGTCAGGATATCAGAGACTTCTATGAAATGCTGGCAGAAAGAAGGCATGTGGCACAGTATCTTTATTTTACTACTTTTACAGCATCATCCTAAGTGAAAATTAATCACAGAATGGTTTGGGTTGGAAGGGACCTTAAACATCATCTAGTTCCAACACTCCCCGTCATGGAGAGGGACACCTCCTGCTATGCCAGGTTTCTTAAGGCCTCATCCAAGCTGGCTGTGAACACCTCGAGGGAGGGTACAGACAAAACCTCCCTTGGCAACCTGTTTCAGTGTCTGCCCACCCTATTAAACAAACACTTAGTCTTCTTTTCAACTTAATCCTGGAGCACCTCTGCTATGGGGATAGGCTGAGGCAGCTGGGGTTGTTCAGCCTAGAGAAGAGAAGACCCCAGGGGGGCCTTAGAGCTGCCTTCCAATAGCTGAAGGGATCCTGCAGGAAGACTGCAGAGGGACTTTTCATGAGCATGTCTAGATACAGGTCGAGGGGGAATGGTTTGAAGCTGCAGGAGAGCAGAGATAGACTGAATCTGAGGAATAAGTTCTTCAGTACCAGGGTGATGAGACTCTGGAACAGGTTGCCGCGGGAGGTTGTGGATTCCTCCTCCCTGGAGGTGTTCAAGGTTGGATAAGGCTTTGAGCAGCCAAGTCTAGTTGAGAGGTGCCCCTGCCCATTGCAGGGTGGGTTGGAGTAGATGATCTCTCAGGTCCTTTCCAACCTGAGCCATTCTAGACTTATTAGCAAATTTAGCATATTTTTAACATCTTTTACCCTCTTTAATATCACCTTTTTTCAATTCAGACTTAAAACTGTGCAGACAGGATATCACACATCTGAAGCATAACCAGGCACTGAAATTCACACCTAGGTGGGGGTTTCAGCTGTGTATTTAGTCTCTGGTTGCTGTGGTGGGTCAGCAGGACACAGTTGTGAGCCATTCGTCATTCCTTAGGAATGTGAAGAGCAGCTTATCTGTGATGGCTTCCAGGAGCAGTGTGTGTGTGCTAGCTGTGTGGGGGATGAGTCTTGATGAACTAACTGCTGCTCAGCTGCTGAGCTGAGAGTAAAACTGGATCTGCCACCTGCCCCTTTTCAACAGCTTAATTTGTTAACTTGATAAAACAATAATACAAGAGTCAGGCTGCAGGAGGTTTTTTAGCTATTTGACAGGGAAAATGAGGCAGTGCTAACTTCATGAAGTTCAACAAAGCCAAATGCAAGGTCCTGCCCCTGGATCAGAGCAATCAGAACCACACATCCAGACTGGGCAGAAAATGCGTGGAGAGCAATGCTGAGGAGAAGGACTTGAGAGGGCTGGGTGATGAGAAGCTGAGCATGGCCAGCAGTGTGTGCTGGCAGCCCAGCCCCAGCCATGTCCTGATCCCCAGCAGTGTGGGCAGCAGGTGGATGGAAGGGATTTACCCCTCTGCTCTGCTGAAACCACACTTGCAGTGCTGGGACTGGCTCTGGAGTCCACAGCACAGGAGAGACATGGACTTGTTGGAACAGATCAAGAGGAAACCATGAAGGTGATCAGAGGGCTGAAACACCTCTCCTGTGAAGACAGGCTGAGAGAATTGGAGTTGTTCAGCCTGGAGAAGAGAAGGCTTCAGGGAGACCTTATAGCAGCCTTCCACAATTTGAAGGGGGCTGCAGGAGAGCTGGAGAGGGCCACTTGACGAAGGCATGGAGTGACAGGATGAGGGGTGATGGCTTCTATTTGCAAGATTCTGGATTTAGATTCTTCCCTGTGAGGATGGGTAGGCACGGAAACAGGTCGCCCAGGGAGTTTTTGGAGGCTTCAAGCCTGAAGGTGTTCAAAGTCAGGTTGGATGGGGCCTTGAGTAGCCTGGTCTAAAAGGAGGTGTCCCTGCCCATGGCAGGGGGATTGGAATTGGATGACCTTTACAGTCCCTTCCAATCCAAACCACTCTAGGATTCTATGAAAAGTGTGTTCAGTGTTGATGTCCTTCAGCATCTGCCATGGAGATGGCTGGTTTGGATGTGCCACAGAACCTGCTGTGACCTTGTGTTGCTGCTTCTCTTTGCACGCCCTAGCTGAGAGCTGCCTGGCACAGAGCCACTGCATTTAAGGCTTTTTCTCCCTCCAGTGGCTGAACAAACATCCATAGGTTTTTTGCTGATGACTGGTGAAGAAGGAAGCATTTTCTTTTTGTCTGAGTGCATTTTTATTACCTTCAGAGGCTCAATTGTTGGGGTTCTGATTTACCTGTGACTAAGGCCAGTGTGGCACTCGATTGTACATATGACCTAGATAAATTCCATGGCTTTTTGCAGCAAAACCGACTGGTCTGCCATAGATGCAATGTTACCAGATGTAAATGTGGGGAGGGGTTGGACATTTTCAATCAAAATTTGCATAATGGAAATCAATGTTCTCATTCTCCTGGCCAGATATTGCGATGTGCCTCTGAACTCACTGTCCCAAAGAGAGAAGGACATGAGTGGATGTCTCTTAACCTCTGGGAGTCAGCTGGGCATTGTCCAGTCACAGCATTGCTCTCAGATAATCCTGAGCAGAGCACTGATTTCTGGAACAATGCGATGTGCTGGTTTTCTCTTTCCTGTCATTGTGCTACAAGAAGGACATTGAGAGGCTGGTGCAGGTCCAGAGAAGGGAAACCAAGCTGGTGAAGAGTCTGGAGAACAGGCCTGGTGAGGAGCAGCTGAGGGAACTGGGATTGTTGAGCCTGGAGAGAAAGAGGCTGAGGGGACACCTTCTGGCTCTCTCCAACTCCCTGAAAGGAGATTGGATTGAGGTGGGGGTTGGCCTCTTCTCCCTAGGAACAAGTGAGAGGATGAGAGGAAATGGCCTCAAGTTGTACTGGGGAGGTTTAGGTTGGACATGAGAAGAAACTTCTTCACTGAAAGGGTTCTCAAAGTTTGGGACAGACTGCCCAGGGAGGTGGTCGAACCCCCACCCCTGGAGGTGTTAAAAGCCACAGAGATGTGGTGCTGAGTGCTGTGGCTTAGCACCAGCCTTGGTGGAATTAGAGAGTGGTTGGACAAGATCTTAAAGGTCTTCTCCAACCAAAATGACTCTGATTCTATATTCATTAGGAGCTACTTAGGAATAATGAATCACGCAGTGATCAAGCAAGGTCTGCAGTGAGTCTTGTAATTCTGCATCTTCTGATCCTTCTCCAAGCTCCTCCTGGCCATTCCTGTTCCCTTGCAGTCATGTGAAGATCTGAGAATCTCTTTGGTTGCAGCTGTAGCCACTGCTCAGTAGTGGAGAGATTCTAGACTTCAGTTTTGACTTAAGTCAGGCTCCCAGAGGTGGTTTTCAGGTCTCTGAGCTGGGATGTTCTACATCGTACCAGCTATACATGGATGCACAGGAGCTGTGTAGCTTTTGCCTTAATTTAGTGCAATACTTGAATTTGGCAGGAATGAAGGTGAGAAAATACTTGGCAGAGATGCCATGAAATGCTTGTTAACTGCAGTAGGGTGTTTGATCAGCTAACAAAGTGTTTAGTCAGAGAATCCTAGAGTGATTTGGGATGGAAGGGACCTTGAGGATCATCAAGTGTCCATGGGCAGGGACACCTGCTGCTAGACCACGTTGCTCGAGGCCTTGTCCAACCTGGCTTTGAACACTTCCACGCTTGGAGCCTCCACAGCTTCTCTGGGCAGTGTGTTCCAGTGCCTCACCACCCTTGCAGGGAAGAATTTGTTTCTCATGTCTCATCTAAATCCAGCTTCTTCCAGTTTGAAGCCATCGCCCCTGGTCTTGTCACTCCACAGCTTTGTACAAAGTCAATCTCCAACTCTTCTGTAACCCCCTTCAGATACTGAAAGGTTGCCTTATGTTCTACCTGGAGCACTCTCTTCTCCAGGCTGAACAACCCCAACTCTCTCAGCCTGTCTTCACAGAAGAGGTGCTCCAGCCCTTGGATCATGTTCTGCATCTTCTTCTTCATCACTAGAATTCGTTGTAGTTAAATCTCTGTGTGCAGCTGCGTACAGATGTGTGTATAAAGAAACGACCCTGAAATTATTCCTCCACACAGCATGGTTGAGAAGGAGAACTGACCCATTTATTCTTATCTTTAGCAGAGATGAGCGAAGAGGATCTTACGAGTACGCCCCTGACCGTACCTACTATGAGACCGTTCGGACCCCAGGGACATATCCTGAAGATCCTCGTCGCGAATACCCAGCTCGAGGCAGGGAGTTCTACGCCGAGTGGGATCCCTACCAAGGAGACTACTACGACCCACGCTACTACGACGACCCACGGGAGTACAGGGATTACCGAGGCGATCCGTATGAACAGGACATAAGGGAGTACAGTTACAGGCAGCGGGAGAGAGAGAGGGAGAGGGAACGGTTTGAGTCTGACCGGGACAGAGACCATGAGCGGAGACCGATTGAACGGAGCCAGAGCCCAACCCACTCCAGGCGCCCACAGAGCCCTGGAGCATCCCCCTCACAGTCAGAAAGGCTGCAGAGCGATTCGGAGAGGAGGATTTACAGCAGGTCATCAGATCGGAGTGGCAGCTGCAGCTCTCTGTCTCCTCCGCGATACGACAAGCTGGAGAAGGCCCGTGTGGAACGGTACACAAAAAACGAGAAAGCGGAGAAAGAGCGAGTGTTTGAGCAGGAGAGGGTGGACAAGGAGAAACGCTTGGTCAGAAAGGAAAAGCCAGAAAAAGTAGAAAAGGAGAAAATTGATAAACAGAAACGAAAAGCAAAAATCCATTCCCCCAGCTCTCAGTCTTCAGAGACAGATCAAGAGAATGAGCGAGAGCCCAGCCCTGAAAAACTGAAGGGCAATAGTAAACAAAGCAAAGAGAGAGGTGACAAAGAAGGGACGGCGAAAAACCGCCTGGAGCTAATGCCCTGTGTCGTGCTGACCCGAGTTAAAGAAAAGGAAGGGAAAGTTATCGACCAACCTGCTTTGGAGAAGCTGAGAGCAAAGCTCGATAACGACACTATGAAGTCCCCACTCCTGGAGCAGAAAACGCAGATGTCTCAAGCTGAGCAAACCAAGTCTGAACAATCTAAACTGGAACCTGTCAGAACCAAGGTACAGAAAGAGAAGGCCCTTGCCAGTCATGTTGAAGTAGTGGACAAGGAGGGAAAACTGAAACCCAAAAAGCATTTGAAGACCGAGCAAACTTCTGAGGGGGCCAATGCGGTAGATTTAGACAAGCTGGAGGCACGTAAGAGGCGTTTTGCCGATGCAAATCTGAAGCCTGACAGACAAAAACTGGAAGTGAAAAGAAGCAGCCAAGACGAGGAGGATGCGCGCGTGGTTTTGAAAAAGCAGCTCGATGCGACGGCTTCCTCTCGGGAAACGACCGTGTTAAGGGAAGGTGAGCTGGAGAGAAAACCCCCGAGGAAGGAGATGCTTAAAAGGGAATCTAAAAAACTCAAACTGGACAGACTTGTTCCTGTTACTAGTCCCAAAGAAATTCAGGAGACTCTTAATGTTGGTGGGGTTGCCATGCGTCCTGCCTTGGATCTGCAGACAAGGATCATGGAAGCAGCTGAGGAATCAGTGGAAGTTCAGGAACTCCCTTCTAAAAAACTGAATCCAGTGAAACCCCAACATAAACAGGTGCAGCTGCTAGATGACCAAGGGACAGAGAGAGAGGACTCAAGGAAGAACTACTCCGCTGCTCCAGAAGACACACCCGACCATAAACTTGGCCAAGAGAAACCTCAGCCAGCTGATACAGAGGAGAAGATCGGCATCGACATCGACCACACGCAAAGCTACAGGAAACAAATGGAGCAAAGCCGCAGGTTAAAGCAGCAGCTGGAAATGGAGATAGCCAAGTCTGAGAAGTTTGGCAGTCCAAAGAAAGATGTTGATGAGTACGAAAGGAGGAGCTTGGTCCACGAGGTGGGAAAACCTCCACAAGATGTCACCGATGATTCTCCACCAAGTAAAAGGAAAAAGACTGACCAGTTTGACTTTGAAATCAGCACTAAAAGAGAAAGGAACTACAGAAGTTCTCGTCAGGTGAGTGAGGACTCTGAAAGGACCTCTTGTTCTCCTAGCATCAGACACTTCCCTTTCCATGAAGATGATGACACACTTGATTCTCCGAGGCTAATGCCATTAAAGGAAACCAAAGAGTCACCTAAAATAGAAGAAAAGAGTCTGTCGTACTCCAACATGACTGTGAGGGAGGACTCACTGAAATTCAATCCTTACGATTCCAGCAGAAGGGAGCAGATGGCAGAAATTACTAAAATAAAACTCTCTGTGCTGAGCTCTGAAGATGACTCGAGTAGGTGGGACACACAAGGGAAGCAGGAGCCTGGCAGAGTCGATATCAGTTTCCCAAGCAGCATCGTCAAAAGAGACAGCATCCGCAAGCGCTCGGTGCGGGACCTGGAGCCCGGCGAGGTACCTTCAGACTCGGATGATGATGGTGAAAACAAGCCCCATTCCCCAAAAGCCTCATCCTTGATAGAGAGCTCCAGGTTGTCTTTTTTATTAAGAGACAGAGAAGAGAAGTTACGTGAGAGGGAGGAACGACTGTCAAGCTCCTTAGAAAGAAACAAATTTTACTCCTTTGCATTGGACAAGACAATCACACCAGATACAAAGGCCTTGCTTGAAAGAGCTAAATCTCTCTCTTCCTCTAGAGAGGAAAATTGGTCCTTTCTAGACTGGGATTCGCGATTTGCGAGCTTTCGAAACAATAAAGACAAAGAGAAGGTTGACTCAGCCCCAAGACCAATTCCATCTTGGTATATGAAAAAGAAAAAAATCAGGACTGATTCAGAAGGTGGAAAACTGGATGATAAGAAAGAAGATCATAAAGAGGAGGAACAAGAGAGGCAGGAACTGTTTGCTTCTAGGTTTTTGCATAGCTCAATCTTTGAACAGGACTCCAAGCGCCTGCAGCATTTAGAGAGGAAAGATGATGAGCTGGACTTCATTTCTGGGAGGCTGTATGGGAGACAGTCTTCCTCTGATGGGACTAACAGTGCAGCTGACCTGGTGCAAGAGCCAGTGGTTCTCTTCCACAGCAGGTTTATTGAACTGACACGAATGCAGCAGAAAGAAAAGGAGAAAGATCAGAAACCAAAAGAAGTGGAAAAACAGGAGGATAAAGAAAACCGACCCAAAACACCAGAAACGGTTCCTGATAGTAAAGAACCAGAACAAAAATCTTCCTCAGCGGTTGGTCCCTCTTCAGTCACTGTTCTACCACAGGAACCAGCACCAGTCACTTCTGAGAAGGTGGTGAATGAGAAGGTGGTGGTGGAAACAGCTTCTGTAAAAGAAGAAAAAACATCTGAACCTGTTGCTGCAGCAGAGGAACCAAAAACTTTCCCCGAACTTGCTGCTCCTGTCAAAACTGAACCACCCGAGCAAACTGAACTCCCACCAGCCATAGAAGCTAGTAAAGAAGTTGTCACTACAACTCTGGCACCAGAGGAAGATGCTGTGGCAATGGAGCATCCTTCATACTTGGATACCAAGCCTCCTACTCCTGGGTCTTCATTTTCCAAAGCCGAGGACAGTGTAGATCCAGAACCTGAAGGTGTCCAACTGACTGCACCTCTGCCCAAGCTTGTTCAGAAACCTGATGAAGCTGCTGAGCCTAAAGAAGAAAATCCTCCACCTTCCACCAACACTGATGCCAGTGCGAGTCAAAAGGTGGAGGCAGCTGCTGAGGTCCCTCCGCCCGTGTCTGACAATGATATGGAAGCGGAAACTCCAGTTGTTGCCAAGGATAAAAAGTCCTACAAGAGCAAACGCTCCAAGACTCCTGTGCAGTCGGCCACAGCTAGTGTCACAGAGAAACCTGTCACAAGGAAGAGTGAACGAATTGACCGTGAAAAGCTGAAAAGGTCAAGCTCTCCTCGGGGGGAGATGCAGAAGCTCTCTGAGTTGAAAGTAGAGGTGGAGAAGGTGTCGAGAAATGCTGCTAAATCCCCAAGTTCTGCTGCAGAGCCTGAAAATGTGGAGCCAAGCTTGCCAATAGGGCGGACCAGGCGCAGAAACGTAAGGTCAGTCTATGCTACCACAGGGGATAATGAAGGTCCATCTCCAGTGAAGGACTCCATGGAGGTCACTAGATCCACCAG
Organism: Eubucco bourcierii; assembly: GCA_013396675.1. Lineage (NCBI taxonomy): Eukaryota > Metazoa > Chordata > Aves > Piciformes > Ramphastidae > Eubucco > Eubucco bourcierii. The sequence continues at coordinate 50,332 of VWZE01016578.1, read as the reverse complement.
AAAGAGAGGGGAAAAGGAACCACAGGAAACAGTGACAACTGTTCCAACGACCCCGAGGAGGGGAAGACCTCCGAAAACCCGCCGCAAGCCGGAGGAGGACATCTCTCCAATAAAGACAGAAGCAGTACAACAAGAGGTGGAGGAGGCTGAAGTTAAAGACGCTGTGGAAGCTCCTAAGCCTACAGAAGGCTGGAGGTCTCCCAGGTCCCAGAAACTAACGCAGGGTTACTCATCAACTGCTACCAGCCAACAGGGGAAGAAAGGGAAGAACGAACCGAAAGCAGATACCTCAGCTGAATCTGAAGTTGCTGCTGAAAGAAGTGCACAGGAATTGGGTGTTGGTGACAACGACAATAAAGCCAAAGTCATGGAGAAGGAGCCTGCTGTGAGTGAGCAGAAACGTGACAGGAAAGAACTGGATGTGGAGAAGAACCAGCTAGAAATCCCCACGGCTGAGATCATCGAGAAGAAACCAGTGCCAGAAAAGGTTACAAAATCCAAAAGGGGAAGGTATAAAAACACCAAAACAGTTGTAGATAAAGCCTCCGTCTGTCTGAAAAACGTGGAGATCCGCCTCAATGTGGACGAGGTCAAGGGCGCCTTGCGGCCAGCTGATGAGGACGCCGAGCCGGTGGCGGTGTCACCAGCCAAAATGAAGAGCCCTCAGAAGGAGGACATCTTGGCACCCCATTTCGTTAAGAACGAGGTAGAAGATTCGTTCCCAGAAGCAGAGAAAGAGGTGATGCGAGAAACAAAACAGTCCCCTGAAGCTGCCCAGTTAGCAAAACAGATTGAGCTGGAGCAGGCTGTGGAGAACATTGCGAAGCTCACCGAAACCCCACCATCAATGGCTGCCTACAAAGAGCCAGCGGCAGATGTGTCTGAAGTGCGTCAGGAGGAGGAGGGAGATAAACCTGCGCACCAGGCCAGCGAGACAGAGCTGGCAGCGGCCATTGGCTCCATCATCAATGATATTTCTGGGGAGACAGAAAGCTTCCCTGCACCCCCAACCTATCCAGCTGAATCCGAGGCTGAAATCCCTGCAGAACCTTTAGTGCTGCAATCACCTCGGGAGGAGATGGAGCCCGAAACAGATCAGGCAGTGAATAATATCCTGGAGACAGAGGCTGCCGTGGAGCCTGCAGTGCAGGCAGTTCCCAGCTCTGCCCCATCTGCAGTGGAGGTGGAGAGCAAGGAGGCTGAAGTCAGCTTCAGCGAATCTTCCAACTCTGCTCAGGAGGCTGAGACCTTGCAAGAGGCTGAAGTTGCTCGGAAGGAAAAGGGACGGCAGAAAACCACGCGGCAGAGGCGCAAAAGGAGCACGGGCAGGAAGGGCGACATTCTCGAAGTCAACACCTTTGAGCCAGAGAGGGTGCAGAGCAAGTCACCCCCTGTCAATGAGGTCAAGGCAAAGCCTGAAGAAGCCTCAAAGGAAGAAAAGCCAACTAAGATGGCAGCTCAGGTGTCTGTGGAGCCAGGTGCTTCAGATGCCAGCAAGGCTGCAGCTGCTGATGTTGTGGCTGCGCATGAAGCCATCGCTGAGACTGGCAGCTCTCCAAAAGCACCCACTCCAGCTCCTCTGGATTTGGTCACCCCACCAGTTCCTCTTGACGAGGGGAGTCAGAGTGGGTTCAAGATACGGTCACCCTTGGAGAACACACCCATCACACCGCCAAGTGCCCCAAACACAGCCCTTCCTGCCATCCCTGCAGCCAAACTGCCCACCCCGGTACCCACTGCCATTGTCCCCCTTCATGCTGGTGCGGCTAAGGTGCCAGAGTGGATGGTGAGGCATGAGGAGCCCCGTGCCCGTTCCACGCCCCCACCTGCTCTCCCACCAGACACAAAGGCGTCAGATATCGATACAAACTCCAGCACTTTGAGGAAGATATTGATGGAGCCCAAGTATGTCTCGGCAACAAGCATAACCTCCACACATGTCACGACAGCACATGCTGAGCCGGTGAGCGCGCCGTCTTTGGAGGAGGCACCCCTCCACCCTGCCGTAGAGGCCATCAAGCCGGTGTCAGAGGAGAAGCCAGCAGTTCCCATCACCAATGCCTTGGACCCGCCAGTGGCCGAAGCGCCAGTGTTCACCGAGAAGGAAAAGATCAACACTGTGATTGCTCCCAAAGCTACTTCAGTTATAAGCAGGATGCCCCACAGTGTGGATCTGGAGGAGGCTCCCAGGATCACCTTGGTGAAACAAGCTCCCCAAACCCAGACGTGTCTGGTCAATGCACCCTCACCCAAATTTAAGCAGAGGTCAAGCACAAATGATAACAGCAGGTTTCATCCGGGGTCAATGTCTATCATTGAGGAGAGGCCTGTGGAGACTGGGTCCAGCCCAGGGCTGCGAGTGAACACCTCAGAAGGTGTGGTGCTGCTGAGTTACTCGGGCCAGAAGACAGAAGGCCCCCAGCGAATTAGTGCCAAGATCAGCCAGATTCCCCCAGCCAGTGCTGTGGACATAGAGTTCCAGCAGTCTGTGTCCAAGTCTCAGATTAAGCAGGAGCCCATCACACCATCCCAGCCAACACCAAAGGGCTCCCAGACCTCAGCAGCCTATGGGACTGTTTCCACCCATTCCTCTTTGGTACTAGGATCACAACCTTACAATACATCACCTGTCATCTCCTCTGTCAAACAAGAGCGCGCCGCGCTGGAGAAGCCAGATGCCTCCCACCTCTCTGTCCAGCCTCCAGCCTCTCAGCCTGGCAAGGTCCTCACGCAGGCTGTCAACACTCCACCTGTGCTCGTCCATAGCCAGATGGTTGTGAACAAAAAACTGTCCGATCCAGCTGCTCTCAAAGTGGAGACCAAGACTCTGCAACCATCCAGCTTGAGCCCTGGAGTTAGTCCTCACCACCCTTCCCTCTCAGGGAAGATGCATTCGGAGGCCAACCATGTCAGCTCGGGACCCAGCACCCCGACCGACCGGGCTATTTCCCATTTAGGGGTTACCAAACAAGAGCCACACTCACCACGTACCAGTGGGCACTCACCATCACCGTTCCCCCGTGCTTGTCATCCTGGCAGCACCTCATCTCCAGCTTTATCGAGCAGTACCCCTGTCATGCTGGCACCAGGCATTCCTGTTCCCCAGTACATATCCAGCATGCATCCTGAGCAATCTGTGATCATGCCCCCTCACAGTGTAACACAGACTGTGTCCTTAGGCCATCTGTCCCAAGGCGAGGTGAGGATGAACACCCCTCCTCTCTCCAGCATCCCTTATGGCATCCGCCCGGAAGCTCTCCACTCCCCCCGAGCTGCTCTGCAACCCCAGATAGAGATCAAACCTCAGCAGTCCAGCACGCCCCAGCCAGCTCCCATACGGGACATAGTCATGCCTCCTCTGTCTTCTCAGCATCCCCCTGAGGAGGAGATGCACTACCACCACACCACGGTGTGCCGAGGCCCGGCCCAGGTTCAGTCCGACGTGCTGGTCATGCAGCCGGATTACCGCATGCACCCCACAAGCATCAGGCTAGACCAGTACAACGTGCCGCGGGACGTCCGGATGATCATGCACCCGCACATGGCTGCCGTGGGTGAGCACCACTCGGAATCCAGACAATCCCGGACACCTGAAGGGGCTGTGAAAACCCCTCCTGTCAGTAAGACCCCGCAGCCTGGGAAAGAGACCCCCAAATCCTCTGAGGGCAAGATGGCTCATTCTCCTCACAGTGAACCGCGGCTCCTCAGTGTCCCTGCCAGCAGCCAGCTGCCTGGACTGCCTCTGACGCAGCCTGTGGTGGTCCCACATGGGGTGCAGATCATGCACCCTGGGGGGAGCTCCTTTCATGATTACCGGTCTGTCTACGGCGACATGAGGAATTACCACACCGCAGCACAGCTCGGGCACCCCCAGTTCCCGGGTGCCTCGCCAATTGGGCTGCCTTCCCGGAGCATGACCCCTTCTCAGGTGAGAAAGAAACCCCTTTTCTTCTTCTGCCTGGAATCTGGAGTTGATGACAGCCCCAGCGTGGCTCTGTGTGCCTGAGTTTAGCTTTGTGGTTAGTCTCCAAGCCTTGCTTAGGCTCATGGCACAAGGGTTGCTGGTTTTGTGTGGGAAATGGGCTTTGAACAGGTCAGCTGCAGAGGACAGTTGAAAAACCTCATAACTGCTTAATTCTGCAATTCTTTTAGGGCTCAGACCAGAAAGTGTGAAGCTGAGTTAACAAGTTTCTAGACATTAACAGGTTTCTAGACATAGAGGTGTCAGTGGGAGGTTTGTCAGCATTGGGATGGCCTCTAGGTCAGATATCTTTGGTTGGGTGGACTTGAAGCAGGATTCAGGGGTTGTGATTTCAGCTTTCAGGTGTGTGAGGCTGGTGGAGTGGCCTTGGAAAGTGGGGAACTGGCCCAGGCAGCACTCCAACAGGGCCAGTACTGCAGCGTGGAGATGCAGATTTCTCCACCAGCAATTTGTTAGTGCATCCTGGCAATTTCATTAACAAGTTCTGCTGTGCTCACAGCCTAAAATCTTCCCTTTTTCCCCACTGCTGGCTTTCCAGGGTCTACCGGAGGGCGAGCACTCGCACACCAGCCAGCCTGTGCGCAGCAAGACTCCTCAGATCCCGCAGGATCCCAAGGGCCCAGCAGCAGCAGGACCCGAGCAGAGTCACCACCCCACTGTAAATAGGCATGCGGCGCAGATAGAGCCTCACGTCCACCTTCAGAGGGCACAGGCAGACACAGGCCAGACCTCCTACCCTTCACCTGTGGCCATTTCGATGAAACAGGAGCTTCCCTCACCGCACCAGCCTCAGGCAGTTCCCAAGCAGTCCATGTTTATCCCCACCACATCTGGGCCTGGGGCCCCGCCAGGGCTGCCCCTCAATCGCCCTGAGCCCCAGTCTGCTCTCAAACAGGAGCCGTCTCCTCACACCGTATCACAGAGACCTGTGGACATGGTTCAGCTTCTGACGGTGAGCGTCGGCTCCGGCCTCTTCTGGCTGAGCAGGGTCTTGTTCCTTGGCAGGGGAGAGACAGTCAGGTCCTGCATAGCTCAGCTCACCTGCAGCACCCAAACTTGACCACTCACATCAGATGTGGAGAAGGCAATTGCTGATCATCTGTCTGCTTTCTGAGTGGATTTTAACATAAACCACTCTGCCACAGCCCTGAGGCTGAGGAAGAGGAGGGAGATGGTGAGGAGCAGGCACTGACAAGGAGTTGCTTTCAGCACCAAGTATTTCCAGCACTACTTCATCAGCTCTCCTGCTGCTGCTGTTTCTCAGTTGTCCTGTTTGGAAGAGAGAAAACAGCATTTAGTGGCAGCCCCGTGCTGCCTCATGCTGTATGGGAGGCTGTAAGGTGCTCTGCTGTTGGGATGAGCAGTCAGCCAGGTGGCTCAGCCAGCTGGAAAGAAAAGGACTGGAGCAATGATTTAGCAGGTCTCAAACCGGGATGGTGTCACATCTGTACCAGGGCTGTGTACCAAGGCACTGGGAGGCAAAGGAGCAGCTCACGTAGGGTGTAAGCTCCCCTCCTCCTTCCTCTGTGTTTGATATTTCTCCTTCTCTTCCCAGAAATATCCCATTGTCTGGCAGGGCCTTTTGGCTCTCAAAAATGACACTGCTGCTGTTCAGCTCCACTTTGTCTCCGGGAATAACGTCCTGGCACACCGCTCGCTGCCCGCGCCCGAGGGAGGGCCCCCGCTGAGGATCGCCCAGCGCATGCGGCTGGAGGCTTCGCAGCTGGAGGGCGTCGCACGCAGGATGATGGTGAGGGGTCGGGATGGGAACGGGAGCTGCCTTGGGAATGATAGCAACTGGGCTCTTCGTACCAGCTGTGTGACAAATTCCCACTGGTTCTCCCAGAATACTTAGCCTCGCCTTGCTTCTGTCATGTTAGGGTTCAGTGGAGGCCACCAAGATGATCAGAGCTGCAGCTCCTCAGCTGTGGGGACAGGTTGAGAGAGTTGGGGCTGTTCAGCCTGGAGAGGAGTCTTCAGGGAGACTTTAGAGCTGCATTTCAGTATCTGAAGGGGACCTACAGGCAGGCTGGGGAGGGACTGTTTAGAAGGGCCTGTGGGGATAGCACAGAAGGCAATGGTTTCAAAACACAGCAAGGCAGAGTTAGGTTGGATGTCGGGAGACAGTTCTGCACACTGAGGGTGGTGAGACACTGGAACAGGTTGCCCAAAGCTGTGGTTGAGGCCCCATCCCTGGAGACATTCAGGGTCAAATTTGATGTGGCCTTGGATCAGCCTACTCTAGTTGGAGGTGTCCCTGCTGAGTGCAGGAGGGTTGGACAAGATGAGCTTTGAAGGTCCCTTCCAACCCAGTGCAGTCTGTGAAGCTGTTCTTGTGGGGTTCTGATAATAGCTGTGTGTTTGGAGATGCAGTTAGATGGTCTTTAAGGTCCCTCCTTTAAAGCCAGACCATTCTGTGATTCTATCATTCCTTCTTCCCAGAGAGTGTGAAATGCAGGCTGTAAGTCATGAATAACAGATGTTACTCTGCATTTGTAGGAAAGGGAATGGCACAGTTGGGAAACCTTATAGTTGCCTGTCCCTGATCCCTGGAACAAATTCCTCCTGGCTCCAACTTGTCTGAGTAAGGGGGAAGGTGGAGTTCAGGAAGCCATAGAAATCACAGTCACAGCCTGCATTGCTTTGGAAGGGACCTGTAAAGCTCATCCAGTCCAATCCCCTGCAGTCAGCAGGGACATCTTCAACCAGAGCAGGCTGCTCAGGGTCCCAAACAACCTCACGTGGAATGGTTCCAGGGATGGGGCAGCTCCCACCTCTCTGGACAACCTGAGCTGGAGTCTTGTCACTCTCAGCATTAATGTCTTCTCCCTCTTCTAGTTGCAAACCATCACTCCTTGCCCTATCACAAGTCCTGCTCAAAAGTCTGTCTCAAGCTTTCTGATTGTCCCCTTAAAGCACTGAAAAGCCACCAGAAGGTCTCCCTGGAGCCTTCTTTTCTCCAGGCTGAACAAGCCCAACTCTCTCAGCCTGGCCTCAACAGCAGAGGGCTTCCAGCCCTCCCATCACTGCTGTGGCCTCCTCTGGGCCCATTCCAACACATCTCTGTCTATGTTATGCTGAGGTCTTCTGAGCTGGGTGCAGTTTTCATTCCTCTCCACCATCTCCTCACCTGCCTGAGCTTTCAGCAGGTCTTTTGTAACTTCAAAGGTGTTGAAAGAGAGGATTTTGCAGTACAGGTTATGTCAGGAGCAGATCTATCCCAGCAGACATTTCATTTATCTCCTTATGTTCTCCTTGCAGGTGGAGAGTGATTACTGCCTGCTGCTGGCCTTGCCCTGTGGCCGAGACCAGGAGGATGTGGTCAGTCAGACAGAGTCACTTAAGGCTGCTTTCATCAGCTACCTGCAGGCCAAGCAAGCTGCAGGCATCATCAACGTCCCCAACCCCGGTTCTAACCAGGTATGGGCATCTTGAGAGAGGAGACCAACCCCCACCTGCCTCCAGCCTCCTTTCAGGGAGTTGTAGAGAGCCTGAAGGTCTCCTCTCGGCCTCCTCCAAACTAAACACTCCCAGTTCCCTCAGCTGCTCCTCCCCTGCCCTGTTCTCCAGACCCTTCCCCAGCTTCGTTGTCCTTCTCTGGATCTCCTCCAGCTGCTCAAAGTCCTTCTTGGAGTGAGGGGCCCTAAACTGAACCCCAGTACTCAAGGTGTGTCCTCACCAGTCCCCAGTCCAGGGTGATGATTCCTGCCCTGGTGTCGTGGGCCACACCACTGCTGATCCAGGCCAGGATGCTGTCAGCCTTCCAACCAGATACATTCTGTGGTTGTGTGATCCACAACTTCCCTGGGCAACCTGTTCCAGTGTCTCCTCACCATCACTGGAAAGAATTTCTTCCTAATCTCCATCATCTATATGCACAGATTTGTGGATACATAGATCCTTAGGTTCATGGATCCATAGATTCATGGGTCCATAGATTCCAAGGAGTTGTTGATTCATAGTTCCATAGAACCACAGATTCTTAAATTCCTAGATCCATAGATTAATTGCTCCACAGATACATAGATTCATAGATCTGTAGACTCATTGATCCATGTATCTCTTCATCCATAGATTCACAGATCCATAGATCTCTATATACATAGATTCATTGAGTCATAGATCCATCTATGCACAGATTCATGGATCCATTGATTCATGGATCCATTGATTCATGGATCCATTGATTCATGGATCCATCTATCCACAGATTCATGGATCCATAGATTCATTGATTCATTCACAGATTGATGGATCCAAAGATTCATGAATCCATAGATCCATAGATTCATTGATTCATAGATCCATATATCCACAGATTAATTGGTCCATTGATTCATTGATCCATCTACCCACAGATTCATGGATCCATAGATCCATCTATGCACAGATTCATTGATTCATAAATCCATCTATGCCCAGATCCATGGATCCATAGATTCATTGATCCATCTATGCACAGATTCATGGATTCATTGATTCATGGATCCATTGATTCATAGATCCATCTATCCACAGATTCATGGATCCATAGATTCATTGATTCATTCACAGATTGATGGATCCAAAGATTCATGAATCCATAGATCCATAGATTCATTGATTCATAGATCCATATATCCACAGATTAATTGGTCCATTGATTCATTGATCCATCTACCCACAGATTCATGGATCCATAGATCCATCTATGCACAGATTCATTGATTCATAAATCCATCTATGCCCAGATCCATGGATCCATAGATTCATTGATCCATCTATGCACAGATTCATGGATTCATTGATTCATGGATCCATTGATTCATAGATCCATCTATCCACAGATTCATGGATCCATAGATTCATTGATTCATTCACAGATTGATGGATCCAAAGATTCATGAATCCATAGATTCATTGATTCATAGATCCATATATCCACAGATTAATTGGTCCATTGATTCATTGATCCGTCTACCCACAGATTCATGGATCCATAGATCCATCTATGCACAGATTCATTGATTCATAAATCCATCTATGCCCAGATCCATGGATCCATAGATTCATTGATTCATAGATCCATCTATGTACAGATTCATGGATCCATTGATTCATGCATCCATCTATGCACAGATTAATGGATTCATAGATTCCAAAATTCATTCACAGATTCATGGATCCAAAGATTCATGGATCCATAGATTCATAGATCCATCTATCCACAGATTCATAGATCCATGGATTCCTAGAGTCGTTGATTTGTAGTTCCATAGCTCCACAGAAGGCTTAGGGCCAGACAGCTGTTTCAGGCCGTTTCCAGCTGCTGGGTCCCTCACCCCTGTCCTTTCTGCTCCCTTGCAGCCTGCCTACGTTCTGCAGATCTTCCCACCCTGCGAGTTCTCCGAGAGCCACCTGTCCCGCTTGGCCCCGGACCTCCTGGCCAGCATCTCCAACATCTCTCCTCACCTGATGATCGTCATCGCCTCCGTATGAGCCCCCTCGCCGCCTCCGGCGCTTGCTTTGTCTTTTACCAAGGCCCTGCAGCAAAAAAAAAAAGCAAACCTAAACACCACCACCAAACCCCAAAAATAAAACCACAGATGAAGCTACCAATCCAAGTGACAAACGAATCAAAAGAGAGAGAAGGAAACAATAAAAATGCTGCCAGACTGCAGCCTCCTGCCCTGCCCACGGCCGGGCGGCAGTGCGGCTGCCTCGGATGTTTACATTGCTATAGCTTATGGACACCTGACGAGGATGCACTCAGCGGGCGTGGACTGGGCTGGGCTTTCCGTGCCTCCTTTTGGGGAAAAACGAAAAAAAAAAGAAAAAAGAAAAAAAAAAAAAAAAGAAAAAACAGAAGAAAAAA
>VWZE01016578.1:19655-34573 GCA_013396675.1 Eubucco bourcierii | reverse complement strand
GGGGACACGGCGGGGGGGGGGGGGGAGGAGGTGGGGGGCCGAGGGGGGAACCACGAAGGGGATGCAAGGAAACAGCAGTGCAAGCAGATGAAGAGGGTCGCAAAGGCATGAGGGGTGTGGGGATAAACAGGAACTGGGGGAGGGAGGAAACAAGGAACTGGGGGCAAAGAAAAATCCCCCAGGGGTTGGGGAGATGCCAGGGGAGCTCCAGGCTGGAGCAGGACCCTGGGGTTTTTTTTTTTGTCTCGGTGCTGGGGAGGAGGCTCCAGCCAGGCTTTGCCATTTGCCGGCCTCGGGCCACCACAGCTCTGCACCCCACGGAGGAGCCTCCCAGCTGGCAGCTCTGGGACAGCTGCAGGACATCCAAAAGCTGCTCCCCTCAGCTGAAAGCTGCCCTGGCTGTGCCAGCCACGGGCCCTGCGCAGCTCTCACCTGTCAGCTGCGTGACAGCAGTGGCAGCCAGCGCCTCTGTGGCCAGCGTCACCATCTCCTCGGAAGCCACCGTCACGATGTTGACCTCATCGCCCTCCTCTGGCTCCAGGATCTTGATGCCAGCCTTGCCCTGGTGCACAGTCTTCACGTGGGACCTCAGGTTGTCTACGCGGTTGAATCCTCGGCCACACTTGTCACACAGGAACGGCTTCTCCCCTGGGGTGGGGGCAGAAGTGGGGGCAGTTGGGTCAATCGTGTTAAAGGGGTGGCTGAATGCCTGGAGGGGGTGGCTGAACGCCTGGAGGGGTGGCTGACCACTTCAAGGGGTTTGCTGACTTTTGAGGGGGTGGTTAATAAACTTAAGGGGGTGGTTGACCCCCTGGAGGAGCCAGCTGGGCACCTTAGAGGGTTGGTGACCCCCTGGAAGAGGCAGTTGGGCACCTCAGAGGGTTGGTGACGCCCTGGAGGAGCCAGCTGGGCACCTGAGAGGGTTGGTTGACCACCTCAAGGTGTCAGCCAGAGACCTTGGAGCCCCTCACTGGTACCCACCAGTGTGGATGATGATGTGCTTGGAGAGGTCTCCCACGTTGACGAAGGCCTTGTTGCAGACGGTGCACTTGTGGGGCCGGATGTTGTCGTGGTGCCGGATGTGGTTGGCCAACTGGCTCGACTGCACGAACCTGGGGAGCAGGGGAGACACACACAGAGGTGACACTGACAACCTGGGCACCTCCACAGCCAGGGGTGGGTGGGTGGAGGTGCCCTCCCCCGCCTCAAGCCCACCTCTTGCCGCAGCGCTCGCAGACGTNCTGGTGCACAGTCTTCACGTGGTACCTCAGGTTGTCCACGCGGTTGAATCCTCGGCCGCACTTGTCACACAGGAACGGCTTCTCCCCTGGGGTGGGGGCAGAAGTGGGGGCAGTTGGGTCAATCGTGTTAAAGGGGTGGCTGAACGCCTGGAGGGGGTGGCTGAATGCCTGGAGGGGGTGGCTGAATGCCTGGAGGGGGTGGTTAATAAACTTAAGGGGGTGGTTGACCCCCTGGAGGAGCCAGCTGGGCACCTTAGAGGGTTGGTGACCCCCTGGAAGAGGCAGTTGGGCACCTCAGAGGGTTGGTGACGCCCTGGAGGAGCCAGCTGGGCACCTGAGAGGGTTGGTTGACCACCTCAAGGTGTCAGCCAGAGACCTTGGAGCCCCTCACTGGTACCCACCAGTGTGGATGATGATGTGCTTGGAGAGGTCTCCCACGTTGACGAAGGCCTTGTTGCAGACGGTGCACTTGTGGGGCCGGATGTTGTCGTGGTGCCGGATGTGGTTGGCCAACTGGCTCGACTGCACGAACCTGGGGAGCAGGGGAGACACACACAGAGGTGACACTGACAACCTGGGCACCTCCACAGCCAGGGGTGGGTGGGTGGAGGTGCCCTCCCCCGCCTCAAGCCCACCTCTTGCCGCAGCGCTCGCAGACGTAGGGCTTCTCCCCGGTGTGCTGCCGCACGTGGGCGATGAGGGAGCTGGCTTGGGTGAAGGCTTTCCCGCAGATCAAGCACTGGCAGGGCTTCTCTCCTGGGGAGGGGGAAGCTTGTAAGGGAGGGATGGAGACCACAAAGCATCCCCAAAAAGCCCCAGGGGAATCAGGGGGGTGGTGTCCTGTACCGGTGTGGATGCGGACGTGGCGCTGCAGCGCCCCGGGGTCGGCGAACTGCCGCTGGCAGTGGACACAGACGTAAGGCTTCTCCCCACTGTGGATCCGGAGGTGCCTTTTGAGGTTCCCTGAGAGCAGGTGAGGGACAGTTTTTAGGAAGCAAAGTGGTGGTGGGGAACACACAGGCACACAGAGCCACAGAGGCTGGAAGGGACCTCCAAAGCTCAGCCAGTCCAACCCCTGCCAGAGCAGGAGCACCCAGAGCAGATCACACAGGAACACATCCAGGCAGGGTTTGAATCTCCCCAGAGAGGGAGACTCCACAACTCCCCTGGGCAGCCTGTTCCAGGGTTCTGTCACCCTCACAGGAAAAAAATTCTTCCTCATGTTCCCATGGAACTTCCTCTGCCTCAGCTTCCACCCAGTGCCCCTTGGTCTGTCACTGGGCATCACCCAGCAGAGCTGGCTCCAGCCTCCTGCCACTCACCCTTCACATCTTTATAAACACTGAGGTCACCTCTCAGTCTCCTCTCCCAGCAGCACAGCCCCAGCTGCCTCAGGCTCTCCTAACAGAGCTGTTCCATTCCCCTCATCATTGTCGTGGCTCTGTGCTGGACTCTCTCTCCAGCAGTTCTGTGTCCCTCTTGAACTGGGGGGCCCAGAACTGGACACAGTACTCCAGATGCGGCCTCAGCAGGGCAGAGTAGAGGGGCAGGAGAACCTCTCTCAACCTACTAACCACAGCCCTGCTAATGCACCCCAGAATGGCATTGCCTCTCCTGCCCACCAGAGCACATTCTCATGCTCACCCTCCCACCCACTGGGACCCCCCAGGGCCTTTTCCCCTTCGCTGCCTTCCAACAGGTCAGGTCCTAACCTGTACTGATTCCTGGGGTTGTAGGATGGAGGAGTGAGGAGGGCATGGTGGGGTTCTGGTTGACACCCATGAGGACATGGTGGGGGGAGTGTGAGGGGCATCCAGGGGTTGGGGAGGGGAGGTGGAGTAGACTATGAGGCTATTTTGGAGGGATAAGGGAGAGGGGGATGAGGTGAGTCCTTCTCTGGAGTGTTCCTCGTCCCCTCCAAAGCCACCCAGAGCTCCACCCCTCGCCCCTGGCTACCTGATGTGGTGAACTGTTTGCCACATTCCCGACACTTCAGGGGTCCGTCTGCGATGTGGATCTTCAGATGAGCCTTCAAGTTCCCCACCTGGGGACAGAGGAGTTCATACCAACACAGCATGGCTTGGGTTGGAAGGGACCTCAAAGACCATCCAGGCCCAACCCCCTACCACGGGCAGGGACACCTCCCACTAGCTCAGGTTGCTCAAGGCCTCATCCAGCCTGGCCCAGATCACCTCCAGGGAGGAGATCCACAGCCTCCTGGGCAACCTGTGCCAGTGTCGCATCAACCTCACTGGAAAGAATTTCTTCCTAATGATGATGCTAAGAACTTATCACAGAATATCAGGGGTTGAAAGGGACCTCTGGAGATCACCCAGGGCAGGTCATACAGGAACACATCCAGGGGGGTTTGGAATGTCTCCAGAGCAGATTCTACAACCACTCTGGGCAGCCTGCTCCAGGCCTCCAGCACCCTCACAGTGTCTTTCTGCTCCCCTGGCACCTCCTCTTCTCCAGCTTGCCCCCAGTGCACCTTGTCCTGTCCTTGGCCAGCCCTGGGCACAGCCTGGCTGCATCCTCCCCACGCTGCCCTGCACAGCTTTAGCACAGCACTGAGGGCAGCCCTCAGGCTCCTCTGCTCCAAGCTCCCAGCCCCAACTCCCTCAGCCTGGCCTCACAGCAGATGTTCACTGCCTGCAGCAGCTCTCTGGCTCTGCCCTGGACTCTTTCAAGTGCTTTCCTGAGCTCCTTCTTGACCTGAGGGGCCCAGAACTGGACACAATATTCCAGATGTGGCCTCAGCAGGGCAGAGCAGAGGGGCAGGAGAACCTCCCTTGACCTACTCACCACAGCCCTTCTGATAAGCCCCAGGATGCCCTTGGCCTTCTTGGCCACAAGGGCACATTGTTGGCTCATGGGCATCCTGTTGTCCACCAAGACCCCCAGGTCCTTTTCCCCTGCTCTTGTCTCCCCCAGGTCACCCCCCAGGCTCTACTGCTCCATGGGTTTGTCCTTCCCCAGCTGCAGGACTCTCCACTTGTCCATGCTGGGTTTCATTCAGTTCCTCCCTGTGCATCTCTCCAGCATGGTCAGGTCTGGCTGAACATCCTGAGGGCTGTCACCACAGCTCCCAGTCTGGTGCCATCATCAGCCTTGCCAACAGTGCCCTCTGCACCCTCACCCACCCTTGACGCTGCCTCTCCAACAGACGAGTTGCTGGCACACTGAGATGCCCCAAACCCACCCCCACCTCCCTCGGCAGCCCCCCACATCCCCAGGGCTCCATCTTTCCCAGGTCACCTGGTTGAACTTCTTGTCGCAGTGGGGACATTTGTGCTCCTTGTCGGTGTCGTGCGTCTCCAGGTGGCGCATCTTGGAGGTGGGGTCCGAGAAGGAGCGGCCGCAGTAGTCGCACTGGTAGGGCTTCTCGCCGCTGTGCACCAGCTGGTGGCGCTTCAGGTTGCCCGAGGTGGTGAAGAGCTTGCCGCAGTCCTCGCAGCGGTACCGAGCCTCCCCCGTGTGCCGCTTCTTGTGCAGGTTCAGCAGGCTGATCAGCCGATAGCTCTTGCCGCACTCCTCACAGCCGTAGGGCTTCAGGGGGCTGCGCGGGAGGAACTCAAACTGAGCGACACGAGGGAGCAGATCCCGGCCCGGTGTGGGTCTGGTTTTGGCTTGGAAGAAGCCTTCGAGATCATCCAGTTCCAACCCTCCTGCCGTGGACATACCTCCCACCAGATCAGGTTGCTCATCCAGCCTGGCTCTGAACACCTCCAGGGAAGGGGCATCCCCAACCTCCCTGGGCAGCCTGCGCCAGTCTCTCCCCAGCCTCACTCTTAGGAATTTCTTCCTCATCTCCACTCTCAGTCTGGCCTCTCCCAGCTCAAAGCCATTGTCCCTCATCCTGGCACCTCCCAGCCCTTGTTGTAAGTCCCCCTCCAGCTCTCTTGGAACCCCTCCAAGTCCTGGAATGCTGCTCTAAGGTCTCCCTGGAGCCTTCTCAGTCACAGCAGAGATGGAGCAGTCACACCCTGGGGTTGGGGGAAAGAACCAGCGGTGCCAGCTCTCAACACCTCAGTGCAAGCTCCACCCAGTGTGGGTGAACTCCTCCCTGCTCTCCTAGGGCTGGGCAGAGACCAGCACAGGCTCATTTGGTGTCCCCAAAGGACCTGAGACCTCACTCAGGGCCAGACCTGGCCTCACTTCGCACTTGTGCATGACAGAGCCACAGGCCTTGGACTCCAGATCCCACAGGATTGTCATGAAGCAACGTGAAGGGGAAGGATGAGGCAGAAAAAGACATCTCCTCCCAGAGTACTCTACCATGCTGATGGGTTTCACAAAGATCCACAAGTGCTGTGTCCAGCTGTTCAGCCTCAACACAAGAAGGACATGGACCTGATGGACAGGGTCCAGAGCACACCCACAAAGATGATCAGAGGGTTGGAAAACCTTCACTGTGGGGACAGACTGGGAGGGTTGGGGTTGTTCAGCCTGGAGAAGAGAAGGTTCCAGGGAGACCTTAGAGCAGCCTTCCAGTGCCTGAAGGGGCTACAGAAGAGCTGAGGAGGGACTTTGGACAAGGGCTGGGAGCGCCAGGATGAGGGACAAAGGTTTGAAACTGGAGCAGGGCAGATTTAGGCTGGACACCAGAAGGAAGTTTGGCACAGTGAGGGTGAGGAGATGCTGGAACAGGCTGCCCAGGGCTGTGGTTGAGGTCCCATCCCTGGGGACACTCAAGATCAGGTTTGATGTTGCTGTGAGCAGCCTGCGGTAACTGGAGATGTCCCTGCTGACTGCAGGGTGCTTGGATGAGATGATTGCTCCCTCCCTGGAGGTGTCCAAGGCCAGGTTGGACAAGGCCTTAAGTGACCTGTCCTAGTGGGAGGTGTCCCTGCCTATGGTAAGGGGTTGGAACTGGCTGAGCTTTGAGGTCCCTTCCAACCTTTCCATTCTGTGATTCTATGAACCTTTGCTGTCCCTTCCACCCTAATGCAATCAGTGATGCTGGGAGGTAATCTCGAGGCAAAAGCCACACTTTTGAGGCACCAGTGGTGCCTCTGCACATCCAGAGCTGCTGGCAGTCTCCAACCCAGCAGCACCAACAGCTCCAGCCCGGCACAGGTGGCAGAGAGCAGCTCTCTACCAGCCTCTTCCTCACACTCAGCATCATCACAGGCTTCCTCCGCCCAGCTTGGCCTGGCAGCACCACTCGGTCCCCGCTCTCCCGGTGGCCAGCACGGCCGTTACCTGTGTGTCTTCTCGTGGGCCTTGCAGGCAGCAGGGTCTGAGAAGGCCTTGCTGCACTCCCTGCAGGAGAAGGGCTTCTCCCCGGTGTGGATGCGGATGTGCCGCTTGAAGTTCCCGGTGTGGGTGAACTCCTTCCCGCAGTCCTAGGGGCGGACAGAGAGCGGCAGAGGTGCTGCGGTCACAGGCAGTGACAGGCAGTGACACCGAGCGCCCCCGGGGGAGCCGGCAGCCCGCTCCGGGCCCGGCCCGGCCTCACCTCGCACTTGTGTGTGACGGAGCCGTAGGCCTTGGACTCGGTCCTGTCGCCGTAGGAGCCGGAGCGCAGCAGTCGCGGCTCGCCCGCGCTCTCCTGCCCCGAGTCCGTGCTGCCCGACTCGTTGTCCTCCGCCTGCTCCCCGTTCTCCAGCCGCGCCTTATCTTCATCACCCATTTTCACATCCTCTTCTTCCTCCTCCTCCGCTGCCGCCACCGCCGCCACCGCCACCTGCCCCTCTTCCTCCTTTCTTTCCAGCTTCACCTCTGCAGGAAATGAGGACAGCTCAGGACAGGGAGCGGCAGCAGCGGGACACAAACCTCAGCTGCACCTCCTAGCCCTAAGCCTGGATTTAAGGTGCTGGGGACAACCTGTCCTGCTGCACCCAGGGAGATCCCAGAACAGGGAGCAGCAGCAGGACACAAACCTCAGCTGCACCTCCTAGCCCTAAGCCTGGATTTAAGGTGCTGGGGACAACCTGTCCTGCTGCACCCAGGGAGATCCCAGAACAGGGAGCAGCAGCAGGACACAAACCTCAGCTGCACCTCCTAGCCCTAAGCCTGGATTTAAGGTGCTGGGGACAACCTGTCCTGCTGCACCCAGGGAGATCCCAGAACAGGGAGCAGCAGCAGGACACAAACCTCAGCTGCACCTCCTAGCCCTAAGTCTGGATTTTAGGTGCTGGGGACTGAACCTGCCCTGCTGTGCCAGGGATGATCCCAGGACTCCATCCTACAAGGCCTCTACCTGGAGGCAGTTTGGATTTCCAGGCTGTCAGCCCTGAAATCCAACAGCAGAGGAGCATTCCAACCTCTCCTAGTTGTGCCCCAGGGAAAACATCTCCTGTGGACTCCCAAACTCACACACAAAATAAATCACACAGAGAACAGGGGGCAGCCCTCGCCCAGCTTTGTTTCAGCACTGCTGAAGAGGACAGCAAAGTTCTCACTGTCACTGAGGAAGGTGTTGAAGATGACACTGAATGACACAGATGACACTAAATTGGGTGGGATGTTGATCTGCTTGAGGGCAGAAAGACTCTGGAAAGGGAGCTGGCCAGGTTGGATCCATGGGCTAAGGTAAATGGGTTGAGGTTCAACAAAAGCCAAGGGCTAGGTCCTTGCACTTGGGTCACAATAACTCCATGAAGATTGCAGGGTCAGAGCAGGTTGGAAACTGCCCAGCAGGAAAGGACCTGGGAGTGTTGGCTGACAGCAGCTGAAGATGAGCCAGGGTGTGCCCAGGTGGGCAAGAAGGGCACCAGCAACTTGGCCTAGATCAGCAAGAGTGTGGTCAGCAGGAGCAGGGCAGGGTTTGTCCTCCTATACTGGAAACAGATGAGGTAACACCTTGAGTCCTGGGTTCAATTTTCAGTCCCTCACTCCAAGGGCATTGAGGGGCTGCAGTAGATCCAGAGAAGGGTCTGGAGAACAGGGCTGGTGAGAAGCAGTTGAGAGACCTGAGATTGTTTAATCTGGAGAAGAGGAGACTGAGGGGAGATCTCATTGCTCTCTAGAGCTCCCTGAAAGGAGGTTGGAGCCAGGTGGTCTCTTCTCCCTAGTCTCAGGTGATAGAATGAGAGGGAATGGTTTGAAATTGTGCCAGGGGAGGGTAAGGTTGGAGATAAGGAAAAACTTCTTTGCTACAAGAGTCATCAGGGACTGGAACAGACTGCCCAGGGAGGTGGTGGAGTCCTCACCCCTGGAGGTGTTCAAGAAACCTGTGGCCATGGCACTTGAGGACATGGATTAGTAGCTATGGTTGATGACTGGACTCAAAGACCTCAGAGGGCTTTTCTAACTGAAGCAGTTCTATGATTCTGTGACCCTAAGACTGGAGCCAACCCAGACCCCTGAGGAGCACCACGAGCTCCATGAGCACTCACCACCTGTTTCAGTGCCCACAGTGACGCTGTTCTTCTCCGCGGGGCTGCCGCTGCCCACCAGGCTCTCTGTTGCCTGTGGCTGGCTGGGAAATTCAGCACTGGGACCCTCAGGGCTGGCAGCACCTGGTCCTACAAACAGCAGAGTGTCCTGGGCATGTCCTAGGAGACACACAGGACAGGGTGTGCTGGGGGAAGGGTGTCACAGAGGGATTTGGTGTTATCCCACAGAGCTCCACCTTCTTGGTTGCTCGGCTGCTCCGCTGGTGCCCCAGGCTGTGCTGCTGCAGCTGTGGATGTCTCTTCCTTCTGCTCTGGGTCAGGAAGAATTGGTTTTAGTTTGTCAGGATCACCTTCTCCTTCTGTCTCTGATGGCTTGCCCTCGACCTTGTTTGACTCTGTGAGGAAAGAGGCAAAGTGAGTGTACCTATGTGGACAGCAGAAGCTGCTAGAAGGATCTCAAATATCGGAACCCCAGCATGGTGGAGTTGAAAGGGACCTCTGGAGATCATAGAACGGTTTAGATTGGAAGGGAGCTCAAAGATCCTCTAGTTCCAACCCCCCACCACAGGCAGGGACACCTCCCACTAGAACAGGTTGCTCAACCTGCCCCTGAACACCTCCAGGGAGGTTGTGGATGACAGAAGCACAGAATGTGATTGAAGGCCTCCAGTACCCTCACACCAAACAAGTTTCTCCTCCTGCTCAGGTGGAACCTCCTGGGTTCCACTTCGTGCCCACTGCCCCTTGCCCTGTCCCTGGGCACCACTGACAAGAGTCTGGCCCCAGCCTCTTGCCCCCCACAGCTCTTTTAGTTCTTGCTGAGCATTGCTCAGCTGCCCTCTGGGGCTGCTCTTCTGCAGCCTCTCAGCCCCAGGGCTCTCAGCCTTTGCTCCTCACAGAGCTGCTCCAGGCCTCTCAGCAGCTTCAGAGCCTCCCCTGGACTCCCTCCAGTAGTTCCCTGTCTCTCTCTTGCACTGGAGACCCAGGACTCCAGATGTGGCCTCACCAGGGCAGAGCAGGGGAGCCTCCCACTGTGACCTGCTGGCCACAGCCTTCTTCATAGACCCAGGACACCATTGGTGTTGAACAAGACTGGACCCTGTACAGACCCCTGGGGAACACCATGAGCTACAGGTTTCCAGCTGTGCCACTGCTCACAACCCTCTGAGCTCTGCCCTCCAGCCATCTCTCAACCCCCCTCACTGCTCACATCCAACCCACACTTGCTAAGCCTAGGAGATGCTATAGCTGCTGCTGCCTGTGATAGTTTGAGGCTAATTAGAATATTTTAATAGAGAAAATTACACTCTAGGCTGTGAAAGGAAAACATCATGATGTCTACTTCACTCATACACTTGCTAAGAAATTGTTTGGGAACACTAACCAAAACAATAGATAAGTGAGTC
This sequence comes from Eubucco bourcierii, assembly GCA_013396675.1. Classification (NCBI taxonomy): domain Eukaryota; kingdom Metazoa; phylum Chordata; class Aves; order Piciformes; family Ramphastidae; genus Eubucco; species Eubucco bourcierii. The sequence goes on along the minus strand of VWZE01016578.1, from coordinate 24,583 downwards.
TCTCTCTGTCGCTTGCTGGAACAGCAGCTGCTGGGGCGATCTAGCAGCTTCTGGGCTCTGGCTCCTCTGCTGATTAATCCTCACTAACCACTTTTCTTCTAACCCTCCTGGCTGATCCTCCTAATTTACCTTGCACGTAAGGCAAACCTTGGGGTAAGGTACAGGGGTGGGGAGAAGGTGGAAGGGTGGTTGGGAGCCCCCCCTGGGGTCTCTGATTTCTGGGAGGGGAGCTGTGTTGCTGTATTACCTTTTACTTGTATATTTCTGTAGATATTCTGTATACAGTGTAAATATCTGCTGTACATTGTGCTGAGCTGTAAATAGAGCTTCATCATTTAACTTCCAGCCAACTGAGTTCTAGTCTGGGTCATTTCACAAAGTGTGGGGGGGTGGGGAACTCCCAAACCTTCACACTGCCACTGAGAACCAGGGACGCATCACTTCTTCAGCTGCTGGTGCTCCACGAGAGGATCGAGTCCCACCCAAGACATCCTTGTGCACCATGACAGGGTGTGCACCATGGCCAGAGAGCGTGGCTGCTTTGTGGGACAGCTCTGAGTCTCCCTGGGTGAGGGAAGGCTACATACCCACGTGGGCAGGGGGGAGCCGGCTCTCGGAGGGGTTTCCTGCCGGGGCGGTGAGGGACTTGAGCGTGTTGCAGGCGCTGACGATCTCCTGCATCTGCAGGAAGCCTGCCACAGCCAACACATCCTCCACGTTGTCAGGGTTTAGGCTCAGCTTAGCTGTGTACATGAACTCCAAAACCTGGCCCAGGCCTGCAAGGGAGGTGACACAACCAGAGTTGAGCTTTGAGCCTCTCAGCTGGGCGATCCTCAGAAGCACGAAGCGCGTCAAGCGCCAGGCTGAAAGAGCCTCCCCATCAAAGCCCAGGCACAAACTGCTCCATTTAAGGAGCTCTGAGGGACACTGGACAAGTTTCACACAGAATCATATACATTGCATTGGGTTGGAAGGGACCATCCAAGGTCATCTTGTCCAACTCCCCTGCAGTCAAGCAGGCACACCTCCAAATAGCTCAGGTTGCTCACAGCAACGTCAAGCCTGATCGTGAAAGTCTCTAGGGGCAGGGCCTCAATCACATCCCTGGGAAACCTGTTCCAGTATCTCACAACCCTCACACTGAAGAGCTTCCTCTTGCTGTCCAACCTAAACCTACCCTGCTCCAGTTTCAAACCATTCCCTTTATCCTATCCCTCACAGCCCTTGCCAAAAGTGCCTCCCCAGATCTCCTGTAGCCCCCTTCAGTTACTGGAAGGTTGCTCTAAGGTCTTCCTGGAGCCTTCCCTTCTCCAGGGTAAGCAGCCCCAACTCTCTCAGCCTGTCCCCACAGGAGAGGTTCTCAACCCTTCTAATCATTTTTGTGGCCTCCTTTGGACCCACTCCAGCAGGTCTATCTCTTTCTTGTGCTGTGGGCCTCCTAACTGGACACAGCACTGCAGGTTTGGTCTCAGTAGAGGGGCAGGATCCCCTCTCTCCATCTCTGGCCATGCTGTTTTTGATGCAGTCCAGACTGCCATTGGCCTTCTGGGCTGCCAGTGCCCATTGCTGACTCGTGCCCAGCTTTCTGCCTACCTGCAGCATTGCTGATGTCCAGGTGTACCACATCCTTCTGGTCAACAAAGAGCATCCTGAAGTACTCACTGCAGGCTGCCAGCACAGCTTTGTGAGCCTTGAAGTCGACGCCATCCACCACGAAGGTGCAGTCACACAGCAAGCCCAGCTGCCGCTGCTGGTTCAGCTGCTCCAGGACCTGTTTGCTGTGCTGGGGGAATTCCATGGCTGTGGGGAGAGAAAAAACACCACTCAGGATGGGGGTGAGACAAGTGCCAAAACCCCACCACTGTGCTGGAAAAGACAGATCACAAAGCCACAGAGCAATCACAACCCTCCGGCAAGCCTGATTTTGAGCTCCTCTCAACTGCCACCTGCCTCCCCCCCACCAGAATCAACCACAAAATCTCTCCTCTAACAGCCATGATGTCAACAAGGGGCTGGAGAGAGAACTGATGGAAGTGTAAATCTATTTTTGCCACCTTAACAGCATTTAAAATCCTGTATTACTCTCCAACCAGCCCAAGCTGTGAGCAGGAGCACTGTCACCTCCCCATCGCCCCTTCAGCGAGCAGATGGTGCCAGCACTCCCATCCCATCATCAAAAACACCAAACTCATGCTCATTTTGGGTGCTTGCATGATGAAACTGAGGGATCTCTATTTTTTTTATTGTGTATTTGGAGGGAATTCTCCCTGCCCAAAGCACAACTTGGGCTGAGGAATGCTGCCAGCACCCCCAAAGCCTATTGTTGGCACAGGTCCTTGTGGGCAAAGGCTGAGGAGTAACCACAAGCTCCATCTGTTGGGTTTGCTCTTGGGCTGCACCTGCAAGGTAGAGGATGGAAGGGTTTCACTTGATTCTTCTGTCAGCTGAAGGGATCATTTCTTACAGCAGGAGATGAGCAAGGAGGGAGGAGAAAGCAAGTGGAGCCTATCCACAGTTACTGTTCAACATGGCAGGCCAGGAAGCCCCCAAGGCTCTGGAAAAAAGAAGGTTGTGGCCAGGAAGAGTCTTGGTTTTGATGCCAAGTTTATGCTCAGTGTCTCTCTGAAGGTTTCCAGCTTTAGCAGCACTTGAAACCAGCCTGGGGTAGGGTCTAAAGGTGATAGGCTTGGAGCCACAAATCCAGGTGGCTTGTAGGTCAGCACATTCCTTCCTCCAGATCTGCAGCAGCAAGCAGGGTGGGGTGAGAGAGCCTCCTCCTGTCTGCTGCAGATGCCTGTGGCACACTCAGTGGAAGATCTTCCACCCCAGGATCCCACTGGCTTCCAAAATTATTTCCAGCAAGGGTAAGAAACCCAGACAGCCATCAGATCACAAGTGGAAAAGGCTTCACTCCCTAAAACTTACATTTGCCTCTGCAGGGATTTTCCTGTCTCTCCAAAAACACAAGGCACTTTTAAAGCCAAACACCCACAGCCTGTCCCAAGCCACATCCCACAAGAGCCAGAAAAAAAAAAAACTGTTTGTATCAAAATCTGTCTAAACCCCAACAAATGTCTGTCCCTGTGAGGTCTGCAAAGGGAAATCAAGCAGGGGAAAAAAAAAAAAAAAAAAAAAAAAAAGGAAGATTTTCCCAGCTGCCTTCTGTGCTGGGAAAGATCTGAGCAGCAGGACCTGAGACATCACCATGGTTTGAGGCACTAAAAGGCTATTTTTGGTCATTTGTAGGAGGAATTTTATATCTGACTGACTATTTTTTCCTCTCTCCCTGATGGAGCTTGCCTCAGCTTTGCAAAGAAAGCAATATCCTGAGAATTCCTCCCAGAAACATTTTTCCTGCTGTCTCCTCACGTTACAGCTTTATTGGACAGAAGTTGTACCAAATCCTTGTGCCCAAATCCAGCACCAAACATCCCCCAGCAGCTTCATCCACTAAAATCCCTTGCTCCAAGGCTTAAAAATCCCAAATACTGGGATCAAAAGCCCCACGGTGCATCCAAAATGCCATCCTGGCTCATTGCCACAACTCAGACAGGACCAGTTTGTGGCTCTGGTGCCAAAATCTATCTCCTTCCCTGATCAAATGGAAGTGAGGATGGATTTGGGGATAGATCCAGGGAGGGTAAATCATAGAATGGTTTGACTTGGAAGGGATCTTAAAGATCATCCAGGTCCAACCCCCTGCCATCACCAGGGACACCTCCAACCAGCCCAGGTTGCTCAATACCTCATCCAACCTGGCCCTGAACACCTCCAAGGAGGAGGCATCCATGGCCTCCCTGGGCAACCTGTGCCAGCCTCTCCCCACCCTCACTCTTAAGAATTTCTTCCTCATCTCCACTCTCAGTCTCCCCTCTCCCAGCTCAAAGCCATTGTCTCTCATTCTGGCACTCCCAGCTGTCAGAAGTCCCTCCCCAGCTCTCCTCTCCCTTCAGGCACTGGAAGGCTGCTCTAAGGTCTTTCTGAAGCCTTCTCTTCTCCAGGTTGAACTATCTCAACTCTCCTAGCCTGTCTCCACAGAAGAGGTTCCCCAACCCTTTGATCATCTTCTCAATGCCAAATCTGGAATTCCTCTTCTACCTGATGGCTAAATACATCAGGTTGCATCAGCACAAACCCATCAGTGTTGGCTGTTAAGGTAGTGCTGCTGTCTAAGGACATTCCCCACCTGAAAACCAATCAAAGATCAGTGCCCAAACTCACCCTTGCAGTCTGAGGAGTGGGGATACCCAGAGGAGCAAGGCTGCAGGCAAGACTGTGGTGGCTCTCCTGTGGAGTTTTCTCTCTTCCTGGTGCCCAAGTCAGCCTCTATGCAGCCATCCTGAGAGAAACAGGATGAAAAACTCCATTGAAAACCCCCACACCCTGTGTGTTGAAGGGTCCAACATCTCCAAACTAGGACCGGGCAGCTCTCGATTTCACCTCATTAGAGACCTGTGAGCACCTCTTCCCCTCCTGCCCTCTCCCTAACCTGACTGTTGAGGCTCTCATCATATGATTAATCACAGAAAAGCTTCACTATGAGAACACCCACGTCTGCCACAGGGCTAAATCAGGCAGCTGCAGTCAAGGGGAGCTTCCCACACCAGCACCGCTAAGCTCTCGCTTATTAACGACATAAACCTCTCCCTGTAGCTGCTGCTCAAGCATCTACCTATTAAAAACACCCAAACCTCCATAATTTTGGAGGGGGGAGAGGGGGGAAAAGATTGGTTTAAATGCTGCCTCCACCCAGCTGTCAGTTCTTGTGCTGGGAAGATAAAGAGGAAGAGAGTTCTGCCTACCGTCATCTCCCTTCTTCCTTGGGGAACAAGGCAGCCCTAATCCCGTTGGTCTCTGCCAAGAGGAGTCTGTCCTCATTTCCAGGAATTGATTCTGAAATGTTTTCAGTCCAAAAAAAAAAAAAAAAA
>VWZE01016576.1:25499-45911 GCA_013396675.1 Eubucco bourcierii | reverse complement strand
CAGCAGTTTGCTGTGGGGGATAGTGTCAAAGGCCCTGCTGAAGTCCAGGCAGACCACATCCACAGGCCTCCCCACATCCACCAGGTGGCTCACCTGATCCTAGAAGGAGATCAGGTTTGAGAGGCAGGATTTGCCCTTCCTAAATCTGTGTTGGCTGGACCTGAGCCCTTGGCTGTCCCCCAGGTGCTCAGATATTTCCCCCAAGATAATCTGCTCCATCATTTTCCCTGGCACTGAGGTCAGGCTGACAGACCTGTAGTTCCCAACTTCCTCCATCCGACCCTTCTTGTGGATGGGGATCGCATGGGCCAGGTTCCTAGACAAAATCTTACAGTAAGGAAGAAAAAAAATTGAAGAAATGAGGATATGCCTTTTTTTCCCAAGTCTATCTCCCTAAAACCAGTGGGAAAAAAAGGACCCTTTTTTCCCCTCCCTCCCCAATAAGACATAAGATTCTCTTCCATGCAAAATCCACCTGTAAAAAGTACTTGATCATGCCTCTAGCTGCTTTATGTTTCCACATGTCACAGCTACAATTGAAGGCAGCTTGTGAGGAGGTAAGTAATGGCCTGCTGATAGCATCAGCATAACTGCCTTGAATTTTATTTTCTGCTTGCAATAGGATTTAAATCAGGCTTTATAATGCTAAGCAAGGCACCAAGTCTCTGTCTGAAGACAGAAAGCTGTTTTTTTTTTTTTTTGTTTGGTTGGTTTTTGGGGGTTGGTTTTTTTGTGTGTTTTTAATGGAAATAGAATCATGGAATGCTTTTGGTTGGAAGGAACTTCCAAAGATTATCTACTCCAGCCCCCCTGGAGGAGCAGGCACATCCTCCACTAGATCAGATTGCTCAGAGCATCATCAAGGCTGACTGTCAACATCTCCAGGGATGGGGCCTCGATTATCTTCTTGGGCAGTATGTTCCAGGGTTGCACCACCCTCATGTTAAAGAGATTGTTCCTAACATCCCATCCAAATCTACTGTTGTCAAAGCCACCAATTTTAGTCTTGATTTACTTGCTAGTTATTTTCATAAAGGTTGATCTGTGGCTCCCACCTACTAAGTCACATTGACTTGCAGCTAAGCCTAGTCTGTTCCCAAGGTGATACTGTTTGCTAACCAGAGAACTGCACTCTCTCCACTTGAGCCATTTATTCTGTTTTTGCAGGTGTTTATGCACCTGGCATTTGTTCCTCCTTTATTTTAACGAACAGCCAATGCCTTTTATCAGACATTTTGTTGTTCTGATTGGAATTATATTGCTGGAAAAGTCAAAAGGAACAATCCATTGAGAATTGTCTCACTTGGCTTTCTTATCAAGCCTGTTAAACATGGAAGTAATTTCTGGCTGAAGGAGCTGTGCTGTGTGACATGGCACTGTCCCTGCTCCTGGGCACTTCACGCTGTCCAGAACACCTCAATACCAGGTGACAAACAGGTTCTGACTAAATATTCCATTCTCCTCTGCCTCTACTCTGCCTTGGTGAGACCTCATCTTGAGTGCTGCCTTCAGTTTTGGACTCCCCAGTTGAAGAGGGACAGGGATCTGCTGGAGAGGGTCCAGCAGAGGACTGTGAGGATGATGAGGGGACTGGAACATTGCCTGGTGAGGAGAGGCTGAGGGACCTGGGGCTGCTTAGTCTGGAGAAGAGAGGAGGGGATCTAATAAATGTTTATAAATATCTGAGGGCTGGGGGTCAGGAGTGAGGGACAGGCTCTGCTCACTGCTGCCTGGGATAGAACAAGGAGCAATGGATGGAAGCTGCAGCACAGAAGGCTCCAGCTCAACACAAGGGAGAACTTCTTTACTGTAAGGGTCCCAGAGCACTGGCACAGACTCCCCAGAGAGGTTTTGGAGTCTCCTTCTCTGGAGACTTTCAGGGCCTGTCTGGATGTGTTCCTGTGTGCCCCGAGCTAGATTGTCTGGTCCTGTTCTGGCAGGGGGGTTGGACTGGATGATCTCTTTGGGTCCCTTCCAGCCCCTAACATCTTGTGAGCCTGTGAGTCCAGCAAGAATTACAACAGGGCTGCAAAATCCTCCCTGTGCACTCCTGCTCAGCAGGAAATAGGGAGCAATTAGTTGTGTGCAATCTGCTACACAACTAATTTAAATAGTTGTGTAGCAGAGCTCTATTACCTTGCTTCTCCTGTGGGCTAATAGTGCTGAAGTAGCTTATCAGATTATGGTAAGAAACTGGGTTTTCACTTCTGAATTATCTGTGGCCTCTTCTAATGCAAAACAAAGCAAATGTACCCAGAGCTTTCCCTGTCCTCCTCACAGGTCTTAATGCACCTTGTCATCTGATTGTGCTCTCACAGGTTCATTGATGCCATGCTTAAGGATGTAGTGAAATAATTACCCAAACTCTTCCCAAGGCAAAAGAAGAGACTTATCAGGTCTGACAGATGTTCTCAGGTTCTTACTCCCCAAGGAGCTCTGGGCAAGCAGGTCTTTTGCTGCATGTTCTTTTCTGTGCCAAATGAGATTCTGTATGTGCTGCTGTTCCTTGCATAGAAAGAGGTCCAGATCCAGGGCAATGAGCATGCTCTTTGGGCTGGTTTGAGGCTAACTTGAATACTTCAGTGAGAGAAATGAGATCAGTGGCTGTGAAAAGAGTATAATAGTGATGTCTGTATCACTCATAGGTTCTTCTGAGAGATAGAAGACCAAGAAACATAAACCAAATCAGTCAGTGTCTCTCTGGTGGCTGCTGCTGCATTAACTACCTCTGCCTAAACCTGTGGAATCCCAACTAAGCATTCTGCTTCTATCTCCTCATCTAGCAATCTCACCCCTGTAGATAAGACTTCTGATATAAGGGTGGGTGTGGAAAGGAGGAGAGGAGTTTGAAAGCCCTACTGGGCAGTTCTGCTCTTTGGGAGGAGTTTTGTAGTTCTGTGTTACGTTTGACTTATATATCATAGAATGGTAAGGTTGGAAGGGACCTCAAGGATCATCTAGTTCCAACCCCCTGCCATAGGCAGGGACACCTCCCACTAGTACAGCTCACTCAAGGCCTCATCCAGCCTGACTCTGAACACCTCCAGGGAGGGAGCAGCCACAACCTCCCTGGGCAACCTGTGCCAGTGTCTCACCACCCTCGCTGCAAACAACTTCCTCCTAACATCCAGTCTAAATCTCTCCTCTGCCAGTTCAAACCCATTGCCCCTTGTCCTGGCATTGCAAGACCTTGTCAATAGTCCCTCCCCAGCCTTCCTGTAGCCCTCTTCAGATACTGGAAGGTTACTCTAAGGTCTCCTTCTCTTCTCCAGGCTGCAGAGCCCCAACTCTCTCAGCCTGTCCTCAGAGCAGAGCTGCTGCAACCCTCTGAGTATCTTTGTGACCTCTTGGACCCTTTCCAACACTTCCATGTCCTTCCTGTGCTGGGGGCTCGAGAACAATATAATTGTATATATGCTTGTAAAGTTTACCTTGCTGTAAATATAGCTTCATTCCTTAACTTCCAGCCAGCTGAATTAGTCTGGTGAATAGTGAGGGAGGTGGGGGAAACTCCAAAACCACCACACCCTTGCAGTGGAGTTATATGAACTGTCATCTTGCTTTTGCCGTGTGGCCAAATGACTGCACTGTCAGTGCAAAGACAATGTTATTTGGTTATAACCAACCTTATGCTTCATTAGCCTTAATCTCCTTTTTTGCATGGTAAGTGCTTCAGAAAAAGTGTCAACATATCAGCATAATTATTTCCAGATTATTCAGACTGTCATTAAAATCCTGTCTGCAAAAAAAAAAAAAAGCTAATCTCTTCAGGGCTTGCTTATGCAATAGAAAGCAGCTCAGAGGTTGTTGCCTTTCTACCAAAAGGGATGGCTCTGAAACCAACACTGGCATAAGTTTGTCTCTACCAGACAGTTAATTGTTTAGGGCACAGAAATAGTCTACTGTGCTGCTGAGACCACACACAGTTGTCTGCAAAGTAGAGGTCAGGCTTGTGAGAGCCAACCCAGAAGAATTTTTGTGGTGTGTTACAGATCTCTCTAAAGGCAATTCCAACATCTCATCAGGGGAACAAATTGTTGGTACCAAATAATCACCTTGAAGAGATTCTTCATCCAAAGCCTATTCTTGCGTCTCATAAAAAATAGAATCATTCCTAAATTGAAAGCTGCAGCTTTATATTCAAGAGAACCTAAACAAGTGTCAGCTTCTACTGTGTGCAGTTCTGGAGCCCTCAGCACAGGAAGGACATGGAAGTGTTGGAGCGGGTCCAGAGGAGGCCATGAGGATGCTCAGAGGGCTGCAGCAGCTCTGCTCTGGGGACAGGCTGAGAGAGTTGGGGCTCTGCAACCTGGAGAAGAGAAGGCTTCAAGGAGACCTTGGAGTAGCCTTCCAGTATCTGANCCCTGCCTATGGCAGGGGGTTGGAACTAGATGATCCTTGAGGTCACTTCCAACCTTACCATTCTATGATTGTATGAAATGCAAACAGTAAGCTTGGACCACAAGACCCTCTTTAGAGTTCTGTTATACTGCTTGTCTGCCAAGGGACTCGAGAGGCTCCTTTCTGCTGCTAAGGCAGAAGGCACAGTAGGATCTGGTTACAGAATTTCTTACAGAGAGGCTTTGAATATTTACTCGCTATATAGTGCCTGACAGTACCCACACACTTAAAGGGAGTTCTGCCGGTGTCTTGAAAGTCATTGCAGGCAAAGCAGAGCATAATGTGGCAGGGCAGAGTGGCCAAAGCCTATTTACTGTTTGCCCAAATGCAGTGGCCCCTTTGGCCACAGCCAATCAGGATGGCACTTTGCCAAACCTTACCACATAAGGTGAAGTCAGGAACCTTCTCCCCTTATTTGGGAAGAACAAATCTGGACAAGCCTTGGACCCACAAAGTGGATGCCCCCAAGCTTTTTGTCTTCTCCCTGTGCTTTACTTCCCCCACACCCCCCCAGCAGAGGGAAGGGGACCATGGGATCATACCTGGGCAAACTAGGATATGTATTAAGCCTATTTTGGTCCTCCACAACACTAGGTGTCATCTATCTTCATCCCAGTGCATCAAGGTACCTGTGCTCAGCACTGCTCAGGCCACACCTTGAGTGCTGTGTCCAGTTCTGGGCCCCTCAATTGAAGAGAGATGTTGAGGTGCTGGAAGGTGTCCAGAGAAGGGCAGCAAGGCTGGGGAGGGGCCTGGAGCACAGCCCTGTGAGGAGAGGCTGAGGGAGCTGGGGGTGTGCAGCCTGCAGAAGAGGAGGTTCAGGAGCCCCATTGCTCTCTGCAGCTGCCTAAAGGGAGGTTGTAGCCAGGTGGGGTTGGTCTCTTCTGCTGGGCACCCAGGAACAGAACAAGAGGACACAGCCTCAAGCTGTGACAGGGAAGGTCAAGGCTGAATGTTAGGAGGGAGTTGTTGCCAGAGAGAGTGATTGGTATTGGAATGGGCTGCCCAGGGAGGTCGTGGAGTCGCTGCCCCTGGATGTGTTGAAGCAAAGCCTGGATGGGGCACTTAGTGCCATGGTCTGGTTGATTGGTTAGGGCTGGGTGATAGGCTGGGCTGGATGAGTTCAGAGATCTCTTCCAACCTGCTTGATTCTATAAGATAGTAACTGGAGCAGAGCAAGTTACTAACATGGGGCAAAAGGCTGCTGCCTTCTTGGCCAAAATTGTTAGCAAACTGATGCATGTCACTTCCAATTTTATACTACCTGAAACTCTTTGGTGTTTTTGTCTTGCAACTATTCCCAGGCATGGAATCCTCCTTCCCCATGCATTTATGTCTTGACTGGTAGTGGGAGAGGTTGGCCTGCTTTGGTGATGAGCAAATGAGGTTCAGAATGCAGTCATTACTGAACACCTTCCTCCATGTAACTTCCTTTCCAGTGTTGTTTTTTTTCCTGTGCTTCTTTCCTCCCCTGTGTTAGGATTCTACTCTTGATGACAATGGTTTGTTGTTTTTTTTAATTGGTGACTGAATTATTGATGTTCTAATCAAATCATCACCAGGAGAATCAGTGTAGTGTGCTTCAGCACAAACTATTTATGTCAGTTTTTATTAAGCAAGGTTTATGTATTTAGACACTCGAGTAAAGCTTTCTGTGTAGGACTGAGGTAATGTGCTTTCAGAGTGCCTCAACGAATGATTTTAAAATGTTAAATAGAATGCTAAACAAAAAACAACATGATTTGAACAGCCTTATGCTGCCAAAGAAGAGGAGAACAATTTCAGCTTGGGAGGTACAGAGGGCTTCCTACAAGCAACTCTCCTTAGCTGCCTATAACTTAAAACTTGTGCCATGGACAGGCTGGTTGCTGGCTCTGTGAACAGGGTGGAATTTAATGAACAATGCCAAATTCCTACCAAAAACAGTGCTAAAGGAGGCACATAAAATGTGGGAATGAACAGTGACAGTGCTCTTGGAAATAAAAGAAAAGGGTTACTGAGATAATGTTGACCAAATCAAACAAATTACATAGGTCAGAAAAATTAGGCTCCAGCTCTGCTATGAGGACAGGTTGAGAGAGTTGGGACTCTGCAACCTGGAGAAGAGAAGGCTTCCAGGAGACCTTAGAGTAGCCTTCCAGGATCTGGAGTGGGCTACAGGAAAGCTGGGGAGGGACTGTGTACAAGGTTTTGCAATGCCAGGACAAGGGGCAATGGGTTTGAACTGGCAGAGGGGAGATTTAGACTGGATGTTAGGAGGAAGTTGTTTGTAGTGAGGGTGGTGAGACACTGGCACAGGTTGCCCAGGGAGGTTGTGGTTGCTCCCTCCCTGGAGGTGTTCAAGGTCAGGTTGGAGGAGGCCTTAAGTGACCTGTGCTAGTGGGAGGTGTCCCTGCCTATGGCAGGGGTTTGGAACTGGATGATCCTTGAGGTCCTTTCCAACCTAAACCATTCTATAATCAAAATCTGGAGGAGTCTTTCAGTCGGCACTATCGATAGTGAGAATCCTAGAGAGAATAAGTGGTGTGGGTGGGTGAGTGTTACTTTATTCCCTGCCCCCCCATCTGGAAGAGTTCCAGTAAGGTAAAACTGGGTTTATACCACCACAGTCGACTCTGAAAGATGCTGCCACTTGGAGCAGATCTTAAATGTCTTTTTGGTAGTTAGTTTTTTTTGTGGATTTGTTTCTGTTGTTTTTTTAATGTCTGAACAAAACTTGAAATCCAACTATGATTTCCTCTCCGGCAGACTCCATGCCTGCTGGGTTTTTGCATGTCCTTGGAAGCACACTGCTCTTCACAAGTGGCTTTGTACGTTCTTCATATGCATGGAGGCTCCTTTAATGGCTGGAGAGTAACCCTGAGGAAAAGGACCTTGGAGTCTGGGTTGATGAAAAGCTCAACATGAGGCTGCAGTGTGAGTGCAGCCCAGACAGCAACTGTGTGCTGGGCTGCAGCAAGAGCAGTGTGGGCAGCAGGGCAAGGGAGGGGATCCTGCCCCTTTACTCAGCTCTTGTCAGACCCCACCTGGAGTCCTGTGTGCAGTTCTGGAGCCCTCAGCACAGGAAGGACATGGAAGTGTGGGAGTGGGTCCAGAGGAGGACCACAAAGATGCTCAGAGGGCTGCAGCAGCTCTGCTGTGAGGACAGACTGAGAGAGTTGGGGCTCTGCAGCCTGGAGAAGAGAAGGCTTCCAGGAGACCTCAGAGTAGCCTTCCAGGATCTGAAGGGGGCCTACAGGAAGGCTGGGGAGGGACTATTGATAAGGTCTTGCAATGCCAGGACAAGAGGCAATGAGTTTGAACTGGCAGAGGGGAGATTTAGACTGGATGTTAGGAGGAAGTTGTTTACAGTGAGGATGATGAGACACTGGCACAGGTTGCCCAGGGAGGTTGTGGCTGCTCCCTCCCTGGAGGTGTTCAAGACCAGGTTGGAGGAGGCCTTGAGTGAGCTGTACTAGTGGGAGGTGCCCCTGCCTATGGTAGGGGTTTGGAATTAGATGATCCTTGAGGTCCCTTCCAACCTTACCATTCTATGTTTCTATGATTTATTATGTCTCTTAATGCTGTATCTGCTATGGAATAAACACCATCAAAAGGGTAGGTCACTTAAGGATGAGGATGTTTAGATGGTCAGGCCCAGAATCCTCAAGCAGTCTGATCCTTTAAGCCACTGGGTCATACTCTCTGTCAGAATGGAGCTCTCTTCTGTTTTCCTAGTAATGACAGTGCGGAAAAACCTGAAATGCAGGAATTTTGTGCCAGCATTTTTGAGGTCGTCCCTAGCTGACGTGCAGCAAGTCTTTCAATTGCACTGTTAGAGCAAAACCTTGCCTTTGAAGAGAGCCAGCACTTGGCATTTCATCTTTTACTACAAAATAGAGGTATCCTTGACTAAGAAAGCAGGCTCTGACTTCCAGCATGGACAGCAGGATTCAGTTTTGCTGTAATCAATGCTGAAGTGGCATTCTTTGCAGCTTGGCTTCAGGGAATCCTATGGCTGCTACAACAACTGCAGCTATGGAACTCGTCTCTTAGGTAATCAGCCTCTTCCTTACATCATGTGCTGGGTGCCTTTTTAATTAGGAAAAAAATGCTGTTTCTTACAAGCAAAAGGCTTCTGTCATTAGCACTGTGTGTCTGTTTGGGCATTTGGTCCCAGATTAATTTAGCAACTGAAGCAGGAGCTGTCTCAGGAGTGAATTTAGATTTTTTTTTTTCTTTCTTTCTTTCCCCCCCTTCCCCGTGTTATTTCAGTTCAGAAGTGAAAGTTAAGGATGATTCCAAATAAATNCTTGAAAGATCAGTACTGCTCTGAAACACTTTCAGGAAGGTCCCACTTTGAAATGGCCTTTCATAGCAGTGATTTCTAATGGGGTGCTGAAATATGACAGCAGCAATGCCTGCACTGAGTTCCAAAAGTCTGACAGTCTAACATTTATCTTTTGTGTTGCTAATCTCTTCTGCTGCCAGGAGATTAATTTTCTATGTTGAAATAAAAGCTCATTTCCCCTCCCCCTTCCCCTTTTCAGGTCCCAACGCTATGCAATTGCAACATAAGTTCTGCTTGCTCTTTTCTCTCTTAGGGTATCTTTAAGATTAACCTTCCCCCCGCCTTCCATCCACTGTTTCTGTGCTGTGTTTTTTCTGCCACCTTTGTTCCTCTGCCATCTCTCTTGCATGGTTGATTACCATGGATCCCACACCAGCTTGCCACATCCTGGTTTGCAGCTTGTTCTGAAGTTTGCTGTTTGCACCTGTCTCTATTATTCTATGGCCCTGTTTCTCTATGGCAAAATCCTCTCCACTCCCCAGCTCTTTCCCCATACTGACCACTAGCAGACATTCCCTAAGCAGTGTTCTGCCCAGCAGCCACTGCAACCCCAAGTACTGCAGCAGTGTACCTGAAAAATGTGTCCTTTTGGTCTCTGCTTATCTGACCACACTTCTGCCTTCACACCTCTCAGGGAATTCAAATGGGAAGAGGATAGGATGCAGATAGGCTAAAATCTCACTCTATCTTGCATAAGGCTGACTCTACAGACCTTTGATATGCCATGATTAGTATCTGAAGGGGGCCTACAGGAAGGCTGGGGAGGGACCATTGGCAAGGTCTTGCAACGACAGGACAAGGGGCAATGGGTTTGAACTGGCAGAGGGGAGATTTAGACTGGATGTTAGGAGGAAGTTGTTTACAGTGAGGGTGGTGAGGCACTGGCACAGGTTGCCCAGGGAGGTTGTGGAGCACAGAATCACCCAATGTTCTCTTACATCACATTCTGTGCTTCTGTGCTCCACAACCTCCCTGGAGGTGTTCAAGGCCATATTGGAGGAGGCCTTGAGTGACCTGTACTAGTGGGAGGTGTCCCTGCCTATGGCAGGGGGGTTGGAACTGGATGAGCTTTGAGGTCCCTTCCAATGTTACCATTCTATGATTAAGTTGAAAGCACTGCTTGGTTGAGGAGACTAACAACAGTGTACTCTGCATGCAACTCAGAGTCTTCAATGTGTTCTGTTTAGCTTTTTTCCTGCAATACTGTCTTCAGATGTTCAGTTTCATTTCTGTTGCTTGGCATAGAATAATGGCACTGCAGCTCTGAGGAACTTTCATTACTTGCTATTGTGTATTGTTAACGATGAATTCTGCTATTTCTTCACTGTTAGAGAATCATAGAGACTCAAGTCTCAGCTTCTCCTCACAGGCAAGTGCTCCAACCCCTTCATCATCTTCATTGCCTTCCCTTGAACTCTCTCTGGCAGATTCCTGTGCCTCCTGAACTGGGGAGCCCCAAACTGAACACAGTATTCCAGGTGAGGTCTCACCAGGGCAGAGTAGAGGGGAAGGAAAACCTCTCTCCATCTGCTTGCCACACTCTTACTGCACCCCAGGATCCCAGTGGCCTTCTTGGCCACCAGGGCACATTGCTGGCCAATGGATAGCTTCTTATCCACCAGGACTTCCAAGTTGTCTTCCACAGGGCTTCTCTCTCAGCCTGTACTGATGCAGTTTATATTCCTCCCCAGGTGCAGGACTCTGCACTTGTCCTTGTTGAACCTCACAGTATCACCAAGGTTGGAAGAGACCTCAAAGCTCATCAAGTCCAACGTGATACCACAGCCCTCAAGACCAGACCATGGCACCAAGTGCCACGTCCAAATCTGCCTTGAACACCTCCAGGGATGGTGACTTCACCACCTCCCTGGGCAGCCCATTCCAGCAGCCAATGAACCTCGTTAAGGTTCCTCTTTGCTCAGCTCTCCACTATGCCCAGGTCAATTTAGAAGTCCTGTACTTTTGCTTCCTGTTACTGTGGAATCTATGAACAACTTTTTGCTTG
Source organism: Eubucco bourcierii (assembly GCA_013396675.1). Taxonomy (NCBI): domain Eukaryota; kingdom Metazoa; phylum Chordata; class Aves; order Piciformes; family Ramphastidae; genus Eubucco; species Eubucco bourcierii. Next base: position 35,175 of record VWZE01016576.1, on the reverse strand, counting down.
CTCAGTAAACTGGAACTGAACTCAAAACTCACCTATCAGACATCTGTATGATGCCTCTTATACTGTGGTCTATATTTTGTCCAGGGTCTATATTAATAACACAAAGCCTTTATTCTGCATTAATAAATAGAATTAATCCAGGGGCCTATAAAATCACTAAATATTTACAGTCATAGCAATCAGTAACAAAAGCAATCTCTTATTTTTACTGGGGGGGATGTGGGGAGAAGAGTAAATCAATGACACTGCTGCTGTAGTAAGTGTCTTGATTTGTTTTGTTGTTGTTTAGTGTCCTTCAGAACCATGGCATCTGAGCAATATTGTTAGTAAGAAATCCATGTGCTCAATTACCAAAACAGGGCAGTCCCCTAAGACTTGTTGGGTTGGCAGTCACAAAGAGAACAAAACCCTCTCTGTAAATGCAATAAAGCACTGCCATGAAGTGCCTGGTTAATTATCTTGCCCTGTGATTTCAGTTGATAACAGCAGCTCAGTAGGTATTAGACTGTAGAATGAGTGAAGTAATTGAGGCAAGAGAAGGTGAAACCAACAGGACTTTACTGGGTTATGAGGTCTCGTGGGGTTGTATGAATTTCAGGTGAAGTCTGCTGTCATGTGTGTACCAGCCAGTGGAGAAGGTTTCCTGAGGTGAATGCAAATGATCTTGTTCAGCCTCACAGAGTGATGCTGAAAGGGCTGGAGCAGTGCCCTAAGAGGAGAGGCTGAGGGACCTGGGGCTGTTTGGTCTGGACAAGAGAAGACTGAGAGGGGATCTAATCAGTGTTTATAAAGAACTGAGGGCTGGGGAGTCAAGAGGGAGGGGACAAACTCTTCTCAGTACAGGTTGGGAGGTAATCTGTTGGAAAGCAGCCCTATGGAGAGGGACCTGGGAGTGCTGATGGAGAATATGGACAGCAATGTGCCCTTGGGGCCAAGAGGGCAAATGGGATCCTGGGGTGTGTTAGGAAGTGTGTCCAGCAGATTAAAGGAGGTTCTCCTCCCCTTCTACTCTGCCCTGGTGAGACCTTGTCTTGAGTACTGCCTTCAGTTTTGGACTCCCCAGTTGAAGAGGGACAGGGATCTGCTGGAGAGGGCCCAGCAGAGGGCTATGAGAAGGATGAGGGGACTGGAGCATTGCCTGGTGAGGAGAGGCTGAGGGACCTGGGGCTGCTTAGTCTGGAGAAGAGAAGACTGAGAGGGGACCTAATAAATGTTTGTAACTGTCTGAGGGCTGGGGGTCAGGAGTGGAGGGACAGGCTCTCCTCACTTGATGCCTGGGACAAGACAAGGAGCAATGGATGGAAGCTGCAGCACAGGAGGTTGCAGTTCAACACAAGAGGCAACTTCTTTACTGTATGGGTCCCCATGCACAGGAACAGGCTACCCAGAGAGGTTGTGGCATCTCCTTCTCTGGAGCCTTTCAAGATCTGCCTGTATGCATTCCTGTGTGACCCAAGTTAGATGGTTTGGTCCTGTTTTGGCAGGGGGGTTGGTCTCTGATCTATGGAAGTCCCTTCCAAACCCTAACATCCTGTGAGCCTGTGAAATCGTTTGTCATCACCTGATAAAGTGTATTCCTCTATTTGATCATCACAACTTCTTTCTTCACCTCCACTCCTTTTTAGGAAAGAAAACTGTACTGAAATCATCCAACAGCAGGCTTCTTTTAAAAGTTACATTGCATTCCATGTAGCCTGATGTGAAATGGAGGAGATGGAAGAGGGAGCAGGCATAACCATCTTATCCTTTTGGTCTTTTGCATGCTTCTGTGATGATCCCAACAGATTATAGCAATCTTTACAGCAGCCTGGTGGTGCTGAAATGCCATCATGTTAAAATGGGGGTTCTAGCCATAACTATGAGCTCAGGGAGGTTGGGTTTGTTGGTTGGTTTGGGTTTGTTTTTTTTTTTAATCTTCTGAAAATATCAAACAAACTTCATGCTAGAACAGGCTCAGTGAACTTCTACCTTTGCTCTCAAAAACGTTTGTTGCAAAGTTTAAGCCTAAATGTAAGATTAAAGCAATCTACAGTGAATTACTTCATGTCAGGATGGCATAAATCAACAGAATGTTTCAGTGCTTCAGAACTGCACTTCTGTTTTGCTCTCTTCCCAGCCAAGCTCTCCCCTGTCTTCTCAGGAAATGACTCTAAATGTGCGTGAAGTACGCTGAATTTTCTATTTATTTTTTGCCAGGGACATCATTCCTACCCCACTTGAGCTGTTCAGCATTATGTTTGTTATGATCTATTTTTTTCCTTTTCCTTCCCTGCCTTCTAAGCACAGCAGCAATGTGTAAAGTTTGAATTCAACTGGAAAATACTTGGCGTCCAGTGTCTGAAGTTGCAGTGTGATTCCTTTTGAATGCACTCTGATGTGGACCTGTCAGGAGAAAATTTAGCTCTCGGGGTGGTGTCTCAGCTCTTTTTTTTTTTTGAGAATTCTTTGTTCAGATTTGCTTTCAGCAGGACAGAGACAGAAGTGATTTAAAATCTACAAATGCAGGGAATGAGGAAGCAGCAAGGGTGGATTAATTACATACACAAGTGAAATGCTGTTATTGAGAGAACTTCCAGAGTGTGTATCAGAAACAGCTTCCCGTTTGAAAGAGTTGGATATAAAAGGAGNCATCCAGTCTAAATCTGCCCTCTGTCAGTTCAAACCCATTGCCTCTTGTCCTGGCATTGCAAGACCTTGTCAATAGTCCCTCCACAGCCTTCCTGTAGCCTCCTTCAGATCCTGGAAGGCTACTCTAAGGTCTCCTGGAAACCTTCTCTTCTGCAGGCTGCAGAGCCCCAACTCTCTGTCTGTCCTCAGAGCAGAGCTGCTGCAACCCTCTGAGCATCTTGGTGGCCTCCTCTGAACCCTCTCCAGCAGTTCCATGTCCTTCCTGTGCTGAGGGCTCCGGAGCTGCACACAGGACTCCAGGTTTGAGGAGAGCAGAGTAAAGGGGCAGAATCTTCTCCCTTGCCCTTTTGGTTAAAAAAATGTCATGAAAATAGGGATGTATAGATACAAACACGTGATTAATAACCTGATTGTAATGACTTTGCCAGGGATAATGCTGCAGTGACCAGGCTGGTTGGATCATTTCTAGTCTTTATTTAAAAGCTTTTGTATTCTTTTTTTTCAGCTGTATCCCTTTCTGGGCAACCTGTGCCTGTGTTACACTACCCTCACTGCAAAGATGTCCCTTCTGATTTAGGGGGAGTTGGAAATAATGACATTTAAAGGCCCCTTCTAACCCAAATCAGTCTCTGATGATGTGATTATGTCTGTGACCATGGTGGTGGTGTCTGTAGTCATATAGTTGTTTGCTACACTTCCTTCATAGCTTCAATTATTATTTATTGATCTTCACACATGTTACTCAAAGCACCTAGAGGAGTCCTTGTGCTGTGTGGCATAGAAAACCAATGTAAATTTAGATGCTTGCATTACTCGGTGTTAAGTTAGGGCTTAGATTTTTGTGAACTGGGTTTTTCCAAGCCCCCTCCCTCTTGTAAAATTCCATAGCTTAGGTTAAACTGAAAGGATTTGAGGGAGAAATAAAACCAATCCATCCTAAAGCACCTCAAACCAAATGAGGCCAAAAGGCCATTTGACCTAGTGACACATCTATGTTTAACAGCCAGGCTGGGCAGTTTAGCTGTCTGCTCACCCCTGGCAGCTGAGAAACAGGCCAGGCTGAACAGTCCCTTAATTAGTGTGACTACATTACTGGGTATTGTGTTAGGACACGGCTCTGATTGGGGCTTGTCAGCTGAAACAGCTCTCTGAAACTGTTGCTCTTTATCTGGGCTGAGTAATCAACTTGACAGGTGAAGTGAATGTCATTAGAATGTTTTTGTCATCGCTGTTATGACAGAGAGCTGTACAGTGAATTTTATGCTTGGCCTGGTAAGTTTTCCTGACAGTTTTGCAAGGTTAATTTAGGCCTGTAGCTGCAATGAATGAAACAGTGCTGGAAATGAGTCCTCTCTCTCTGAAGCCTCTCTTCTGTTGGGTGATCTTGCTCTCTTCACCAGCAGGTCATTGCAGTCTCTGACGTAACACAACTTTGACAGCCGAATCTTTGACCACAGAATGGCTCTCAAAACCAGCTGTGGCTTTCCTAGCAAAGGCATTAGAGAAGTGATTGTCTTCTTTTGCGCAGAATCACAGAATATCAGGGGCTGGAAAGGACCTCCAAAGCTCATCCAGTCCAAACCCCCTGCCAGAGCAGCATCACCCGTAACATATAATGCAGGAACACCTCCAGGTGGGTATTGAATGCCTCCAGAGGGGGAGACTCCACAACTCTCTTGGGCAACCTTTTCCAGTGCTCTGTCACCCTCACAGTGGGGAAAAAATCCTCCTCATATGTCCAGGAAACTTCCTGTGCCTCAACTCCTACCCATTGCTCCTCATCCTCTGATCTGGCATCGCCCATCAGAGCCTGCCTGGCTGCATTCTCTTGGCACTCACCTTTAAGGCCGCCAAGCCCTTGCTTAAGGCTTTAAGACTGACCTTTACACTTCGCTCATAAATAAGATCACCTTCCAGTCTCCTCCAATGTAAGTGTAGAATAGCTGCAATAATATTTACTACTTGGAAAGACTGCATCCTCCTTCCTTAGAGAGACATTGAAAATACTCAAGAATATATAAGAGTAATGTCAAGAGTTAGGTTTCTGTAATCTGGAGTCCTGTGTGCAGTTCTGGAGCCCCCAGCACAGGAAGGACATGGAAGTGTTGGAGTGGGTCCAGAGGAGGCCACAAAGATGCTCAGAGGGCTGCAGCAGCTCTGCTATGAGGACAGGCTGAGAGAGTTGGGGCTCTGCAGCTTGGAGAAGAGAAGGTTTTGAGGGGACCTTAGAGTAGCCTTCCAGGATCTGAAGGGGGCTGCAGGAAGGCTGGGGAGGGACTATTGACAAGGTCTTGCAATGCCAGGACAAGGGGCAATAGGTTTGAACTGGCAGAGGGTAGATTTAGACTGGATGTTAGGAGGAAGTTGTTTGCAGTGAGGGTGGTGAGACACTGGCACAGGTTGCCCAGGGACGTTGTGGCTGCTCGCTCCCTGGAGGTGTTCAAGGCCAGGTTGGATGAGGCCTTGTGTGACCTGTCCTAGTGGGAGGTGTCCCTGCCTATGGCAGGGGGCTGGAACTGGCTGATCCTTGAGGTCCTTTCCAACCTTACCATTCTATGATTCTAGTAGTTGTGATATTGCAGCAGGTACCCATAGTTAGAGTTGTGCTTGATGGGGTTGTGCTTGACTCCATCCATGAGATGAAATAACAGTATCTGAACACCAGAAGCTCCTTTCCTTCTGCCTCAGGCAGGAGTTTAAAATCCAAGGGTTCTCTAAGATGAAATCAGGATGAGATACCTTGAACAGCCTCACAGTTACATGGTATGTAGAATCTGTGCACAGGCAGAAGGGCAATGCAGGATTAGCCACTGGCTGCTCCCTGTTTATAAAGCAGTAAGAGGATGCTTCCTGTCAGTGCAAAGAGGAGTGGATTTCCCTGTTTTCATTGCAACCCTGTTGTTGTGTTAACCCCACTGCTGGAAGTGCAAGTAAGAGAGCACAGAGACCTCAGCAGGAAGGGGATTGTGTTTCACACCAGGCAGTGCCAACAAAAGCCCTTCTCTTCTTCCCACTTCCCAACACACGAGGTCAACTTAGATTCAACTCAGTCAAAGTTTGGGGTAAATACAACCATTTCAGTGACTGCTATGTACAACACTGGGAGCAGCAGTAGTCAGGGACTGGACTGGACCAAAAATGTGGCCATCCAGTATCACTTAGCTAATTTTCTTGTATGTAGCACTGGGAATAAATCACCAGATGCAGACAATGTGCTACAGCCCTTGTCCAAGCAGCAGAATTTAGTTAAATTGATTCACTGGGCACAGCAGCATTGCACCATCTTTCACTGGCATCTTCCTCGGGTGTATACAGTGGCAGATGTAGCTGAATTTTGCTCCTTGCAGTAATATATACATGGAAAGGCTCAGTGGACAGATGCTTACCTGGTACAAATTGATGTGGCTTCATTAACTTCACTGAGACCATGCTGATTTAAAGCCACAGAGGAACTGACTCTGTGAAGCAGTCAAATTTATAAATGACTGCATAATCTCCCAGAAAGTCAAGTCAGGGCAACCTCTGTGCTGTGACATTTCCTTTGAAACTCACTTTAATAAGGTAATATTTTCTTCCAGTTCCATAAATGCAAATCAGCTGAACTGCACTTCCCATACTTTCTTGTTTAATTAGAAACTCTTAGTTCAACTATACTGCAACTGCAGGTGAAAGTGAATTATTCTAACTCTTTTTTTAATTATCTTGATTAGCTTTTTCCCTTCTTTGCAGTTTTTATTCTATCTCATTTCAGAAATGTCCTTTAATTTAAGACAATAAATAAACTTTAGTTTCCCCAGCTTGCTAAATAAGTGGAGGATGTGATGCAAAGAAGATTCAACTCATTAAGCATTAATGTTACTAATATTCTTAAGACTAATTATTCATTAAGTTGATGGTCTTAGCTGAAAAGTAAGCTTGACTTCTCTTGTGGATCATCACATTTTATTTGCATATGCCAGGCAAAAAGAAAAAGGCAAATCTTCTCCAAGTTAATGTTGAAATACTTCAGGGCATATAATACACTTAATGAATTTCTTACCCACTAGATGCATGTAAGGGCTCCCATTTGGGTTTTAACTGGAAAACTTTAGATACAACCTACAGTGGGGGGGGGAACAAAACCAAACACTGGATGATGCCTTTGTATTCACTAAGGGTCTTGTTGCTGTGTATTTGACAGGGGCAGCAATGTCTCTTTACCCACTACATGCATATAATGGGAGTTTTCCAGGACAGCTGGCAGAAGGGGAGACAGAGTCTTGAGCAGGACAGAAAAGATATGTTACCCTTTTCCAAGGAGTAAAGTAGTAATAAATGTTCCACACTGCTTGGATGTTGAAATGGAAATTCTATTAACAACTGCATACAAAAATGAGACCGCACCTGCAATACTGTGTCCAATTTTAGGCTCTCCAATTCAAGAGAGACAGGGACCTGCTGGAGAGAGTCCAAGGGAGAGCCACGAGGAGGATGAATGGGGGACTTGAGCATCTCTCCTATGGAGAGAGACTGAGAGCCTCAGGCTGTTTAGTCTGGAGAAAAAAAGGCTGAGAGGAAATCTCATCAATGTCTATAAACTGAACTGTGTGCGGTTCCAGAGGGGAGGGCCTTGAGGATGCTCAGAGGACTGCAGTAGCTCTGCTATGAGGACAGGCTGAGAGAGTTGGGGCTCTGCAGCTTGGAGAAGAGAAGGCTTCGAGGGGACCTGATAGTAGCCTTCCAGGATCTGAAGGGGGCCTGCAGGGAGGCTGGGGAGGGACTATTGACAAGGGCTTACAAGGCCAGGACAAGGGGCAATGGGTTTGAACTGGCAGAGGGGAGATTTAGACTGGATGTTAGGAGGAAGTTGTTTGCAGTGAGGGTGGTGAGACACTGGCACAGGTTGCCCAGGGAGGTTGTGGCTGCTCCCTCCCTGGAGGTGTTCAAGGCCAGGTTGGAGGAGGCCTTGAGTGAGCTGTGCTAGTGGGAGGTGTCCCTGCCTATGGCAGGGGGTTGGAACTAGATGATCCTTGAGGTCCCTTCCAACCTTACCATTCTGTGATTCTATGATTCTAAATATCTAAGGTGTGGCTGTCAAGTGGCTGGGGCAGGTCTCTTTTTGGTGGTTCACAGCAACACGACAAGGCAAGGAGCAGTAGGTACAAACTTAAATACAGCAGGTTCCACCTCAACATGAGGAGAAACTTCTTTACAGTAAGGCTGACAGAACCCTGGAACTGCTGCCCAGGGAGGTTGTGGAGTCTCCTTCTCTGGAGTCTTTCAAAATCTGCCTAGATGTGTTCTTGTGTGGACTACCAGGCTGGAAGAGGCTTTGACCAGCCTGATGTAGGGTAGGGTGTCCCTGTCCATGGTAGGGGGATTGGAACTGGATGATCCTTGTGGTCCCTTCCAACTCTGACTGACTCTATGATTCTACCCTAGATGATCCTGCATTGGCAGGGGGGTTGGACTTGACGATCTCTGGAAGTCACTTCCAGCCTCTAAATCTCTGTGATTCTGTAGTTTTTGTTGGATTACCACCAGGAGGGAGGGGTTTGAGGTCTACTGCCACAGATATAAAAGATATCTGGGAGCAAACTTGGCACCTAGTCTCTGTTCTTTGAATAATAATTTAGCAAGCAAAACAAACTTTCACTCTGACAGTAGTGGTTTTTTTTGCCAATAGCCTATCAATATTTCCTCCAACCCAAAAGCTCACAGAACAAGTCTAAGTGTTAAGCATCCATGACAACAGGCAGTATTTGGCTGTTTTCCCACAAAACTTCACGCTCTTAAACAGAATAGTCTTGAGACCATGAAGTACAAACACAGCTGAAGAGGAGGCAAGATCTCTGAGGGATAGCAGTATAAGAGATGGTGAAAATCACAGAGATAAATTGCTCACTGGTGTGAGCAGAAAATTATCTCCATATTTTTTTTCTCCTAGAGTAAACCAACTGGCAAAAATTAAATCCTCTAAGGAAAAGCTGGCTTCCAGTATTGTTGAAAGTGGGAACAATGTTTTTAAGAGGGCCTTGTGGTGGTCAGCTCTGGCCTTAATAGGAGCTCTAGGTGTGGCTGGTTCTACCCTCAAAGAATATGTTCCAAAGTCATCCATTGTAGAGGTGAGTGAAATCAAGTCCTGAGGAGGAAGCACAATGCTGAGAGCAGCTTTCTGGGCAGAAGGGAGCCTCTCCTGGATGGAGGAGTATTTTAATTCCTGGTGATGACTGAAAAGCAGTCCTGTCATCTGTGTTAGGCTACTGTTTCCTTGAATCAGATGGCCTCTGTCACATATTACCTCTGTTGTTGGATTCAAATAATGCATATCTGAGAGATCTTTTAAAAATCTTGGTTTCTGTAGAAGGACAGAGAGGACAGCAAACAGTCCTTATAGAAATAATAACTGAGTGTCAAATTCTGTGCTTGTCTTTAACTTGGTCCTCTCCCTTTTGATCTAGTTGTTGATTTCTTCTTTCATCCATCTCCTTGCCTGCCTTCACTGTAGTGAGAAAACAGTTGGAAGGAGCATGCCTGCAGAATAGGACAGCCTCATCTTCTCTTGCACCCTCTTCACCCTCATCTCATCACTTCTTGCTTAGAAACAATTGTCCCCTGAAAAGGTGAGGGCAGAGTTCAGGAGAAACACATTTCTCACACATTCATTGAGAGGCAGTTCTTCTTTTAATAATTGACCTGGTTTTATATAATGAGTTATTTTTGGAGCCATGTTGCAGATGGCTCCAGTCATGACACCAGAAGTCATTTACAGCCATTTATTTACTGGTCAGTCTCACTGAAATGTCTGCTAAATTAATTTTCCAGAAGTATCTTAGGTGTAGGTTTTACTTCCTTCTATTCCTTGTTCACTAAGACACCTCTGTTAAAAAAGAGATGTGTTTAAACTGAGGTGGTAGCTTTCTCTGGGGTCATACCACAAATGTGTGTCACAGAATGGTTTAGGTTGGAAGCAACCTCAAAGCTCATCCAGTTCCAACCCCCTGCCATAGACAGGTACACCTCCCACTAGTACAGGTCACTCAAGGCCTCATCTAACCTGGTCTTGAAC
>VWZE01016576.1:815-25242 GCA_013396675.1 Eubucco bourcierii | reverse complement strand
CTGCTCTTGCTGCAGCCCAGCACACAGTTGCTGTCTGGGCTGCACTCACACTGCAGCCTTATGTTGAGCCTGCACCTAGACCCCCAGGGCCTGTTCCTCAGGGCTGCTCCAACCACTCCCCACCCAGCCTGGATTTGCACTTGGGATTGCACCCACGCAGGTGCAGGACCTTACACTTGGCCTTGTTGAATGTCATGAGGTTGGCCTGGGCACAGCTCTGCAGCCTGTCCAGGTCCCTCTGGATGGATCCCTGCCCTCTAGCAAGTCGACTGTGCCATGCAGCTTGGTGCCATCTGCAAACTTGCTGAGGCTGCACTGATTCCTTTGTCCATGTCACTGACAAAGATGTTAAACAGTGTCATGGCTGTGTTTAGCTCTACCTGAGCAGGGAAACAAACTTTTCTGTGGCTACTGTTCTGTGTTGGGGCATCTCAGTCTGTCACTAAATTCTTACCAACTGGGAAGAAAAACTTTAAGTTTAGACATGCTTTTTTGGAAGCCATCTGACAGGCTGGATGCATCCAGCTATAAATACTAACAGTTGCCAAATGTCAGGTTTGGAGTTGTGCTTTAGAGCTGGCCAAGGCAGCAATTACTTGGATTTTAGCTAGTGCTGCTCATTGACTGTGGCTACATTAGCTTTAGTGGAGATTACTTAGAGGCTCAGTAGCTTAAAAGCAGAAATCACTTACATTCATATCGGATATTATTACAGATTCAGGAGAGCTGGCCATAAAAACACTTAGCTTGCTGTAACAAAAGGACTCCTAGCCAAGCAAGTAAAATGTTAATGAGACAGCAAGCACTCATTTTCGTGTCTGTAGCCTTTCCCTCCAAGGTTTTGCTGCTTCATACTGAGGTTCATTAGAGTGGAAATGTTTGACTTTTAAAAAAGAAACACCAGCTAAATTGCTAGGGTGTAGAATTTCCTTTCAGTTCATAATTATAGGTGATCAACGGAGTGTGTAATTAGTAAGGTGGGTGAAGGATATTTCCAGAACAATCAGCAGCAATTTCCTCCCTGCTGTTCCTTTCTCTGCTCTGAGGACCTTTTGTCTGCTGTGATAGGTGTGGCTTTTTTATTTTTTTGTTAAAGCTGGAAAACACACCAAAAAAAATATATTTCAGATGAGAGTGACACAAATAATCATAATGAAAACCACTTTTTTTTTTTTAAACACTAACCCCTTTCAACAGAGCTGAAATACCCTGCAATAGGATTTACTGATTTTTTTTTTGTTGTTGTTGTTGTTTTAATTTCCACACACATACACTTTTTAAAACACTCAAGCACAGGTAGTTGTCTGGAGGAAAACAGACAGGCTCATTTCTGCTTTCTCTTGACAAACCTGTGAGGTTCCTGCTGTAGTTTTGGCTTTGCAGCTGCACAGCAAAAATGTGAGGAACTGTCATTGTCTTCAAATATCATAGGAATGCCCAAGCAGCTTCTTGGTGCTATGAATAATTCAGGGGATAATTCAATGAATCTGTCCAGCATGGCTAAAAATAGCTGCATAAAGTGAATGCTTTTTGACCTTAAGAAACAAAGTCTGTCTCAAATTTCAAATAAATAACAGGAAAACCATAGAATAATCCTGTGGAAGCAGAGATGTCAGTCTGTAAAGATATGTTTGGTATTGTATCCTGGAATGAAATATGCCTCATCTTTTCCCTCCTTAAAAAGAGACTTTCATCTACCTTTTTCTCATACCTTTTGTTATGAAGGTGAACATTTAACTAACCCTAATTATGAGAAATCTCTTGGTCACCTTTTCCCTTTACTCCCAATTAACAGGCACACCAGCTTTGCTGTGTCCCTAACTGATGGCTCTCTCCTCCTCCACTGTTGCTACTCATCAGAGGAGATGGCTGTGTAAAGGTCAGGGATGTCACCTAGTGCAAAGACCACAACCAGTTCCTACATGTGATAACATGGAGCACAAGGCCCTCAGTGCTGTTGGCTCAGGTCAGGACTCTGGGAGCTTCCAACCTGGAGAACTGGCCACAGAGGAATATAATGAGGTTCAACAAGGACAAGTGCAGAGTCCTGCATCTGGGGAGGAATAATAAACTGCATCAGTGCAGGCTAGGAGGTGATCTGCTGGAGAGCAGCCCTGTGGAGAGCAACCTGAGAGTGCTGGCGGATTAACAACCATGGGCAGCAACGTGAAGCAGAATAGAACCCCATATCTGATTCTACACTTTAGCCTAAACAACCCCAAGCAGTGCTACAGGCTGGGGACAGAGTGGCTGGAGAGCAGCCAGGCAGAAAGGGACCAGGGGGTGCTGGTACAGAGTAGCTGAAGATGAGGCAGCAGTGTGCCCAGGAGAGCCAGTGGCATCCTGGCCTGGATCAGGAGCAGGGAGCTTATTGTGCCCCTGTGCTCAGCATTGCTCAGGACACACCTTGAGTGCTGTGTCCAGTTCTGGGCCCCTCAATTGAAGAGGGATGTTGAGATGCTGGAAGGTGTCCAGAGAAGGGCAGCAAGGCTGGGGAGGGGCCTGGAGCACAGCCCTGTGAGGAGAGGCTGAGGGAGCTGGGGGTGTGCAGCCTGCAGAAGAGGAGGCTCAGGGCAGACCTAGTTGCTGTCTACAGGTACCTGAAGGGAGGTTGTAGCCAGATGGGGTTGGTCTCTTCTGCCAGGCAACCAGCAACTGACACAGTCTCAAGTTGTGCCAGGGGAGGTCTAGGCTGGATGTTAGGAGGAAGTTTTTGCCAGAGAGAGTGATTGGCATTGGAATGGGCTGCCCAGGATGGTGGTGGAGTATCCTTCCCTGAAGGTGTTGAAGCAAAGCCTGGCTGGGGCACTTAGTGCCATGGTCTGGTTGATTGCCTAGGGCTGGGGGATAGGTTGGGCTGGGTGAGTTCAGAGGTCTCTTCCAACCTGGTTGATCCTGTGATAAGGTAGTAACTGGAACTCAGCAGGTTACTAACGTGGTGCAAAAGGCTGCTGCAGAAGTGTCAGACTGCTTGCGTGTGCCCTTGTGTGGGTCACAGGAAAACAGCTGCCATTCCCTGCACCTGTCTCTCATTCTCCCATCACATAGTGGGTGCTCAGTGCTTAGATCAAGCACTGGTTATGAACACCCATGATGATGGGTTTCTTCTGATGCTTTGGAATATTAGAAAAGAAGCAGTTTGAGCATGGCTGCCATCCTATGCAGCCAGAGTGTCCAGCTGTTTAATGTGAACATGCTGTACTGTGAGAGGCTGGCAGAGATAGTTATGAGTTTTTCTCTTCCAACACTCATTCAACAAAAATAAACTCACATTGAGGATGTGTACCCTTTCCTTACAAAAGCTTTCTCTGAAAACCTGGCTTCACCAGAATTTGAAAGTGTGGGTGATGAAAAGAGTGCGACATCTTCTTTGAGATGGATCTGAGGGAGCTGGGGGCTCTTTAGTTTGGAGTGCAGGACACCTGAGAGGTGACCTCATTCATATGTATAAAGATGTAAAGCTGAGTGCCAAGAGGATGCAGCCAGGCTCTGCTGGGTGATGCCCAAGGACAGACCAAGGGGCAATGGGTGGGAGGTGATGCATAAGAAGTTCCATGGAAACATGAGGAGGAATTTTTTTCACCATGAGGGTGGCAGAGCTCTGGAAGAGGCTGCCCAGGGGGTGTGTGGAGTCTCCTTTTCTGGAGGTATTCAACACTCGTCTGTGGATGTGTTCCTGTGTGATCTGGTCTAGGTGATCCTCCTCTGGCTCTGGAAGGATAATCCTTCCAGGTCACAGTCTCACAGTGTATCACCAAGGTTGGAAGAGACCTCAAAGCTCATCAAGCCCAACCCATTACCACAGCCCTCAAGACCAGACCATGGCACCAAGTGCCACGTCCAAACCTGCCTTGAACACCTCCAGGGACGCTGACTCCACCACCTCCCTGGGCAGCCCATTCCAGCAGTCAATGACTCTCTCAGGCAACAACTTTCTCCTCACCTCCAGCCTAAACTTCCCCTGGCACAGCTTCAGACTGTGTCCTCTTGTTCTGCTGCTGCTTGCCTGAGAGAAGAAAGCAACCTCCTCCTGGCTACAAGCACCCTTCAGGGAGTTGTAGACAGCAAGAAGGTCCCCCCTGAGCCTCCTCTTCTCCAGGCTAACCAATCCCAGCTCCCTCAGCCTCTCTCCATAGGGCTGTGCTCCAGGCCTCTCGCCAGCCTCGTTGCCCTTCTCTGGACACACTCAAGCACCTCAATGTCCTTCTTCAATTGAGGGGCCCAGAACTGGACACAGCACTCAAGGTGTGGCCTAAGCAGTGCGGAGTCCAGGGGGAGAATGACCTCCCTGCTCCTGCTGGCCACACTATTGCTGCTGCAGGCCAGGATGCCATTGGCCTTCTTGGCCACCTGGGCACACTACTGGCTCATGTTCAGGCAGGTGTCAATCAGCACCCTCAGATCCCTTTCTGTTTGGCTGCTCTCCAGCCACTCCCACCCCAGCCTGTAGCTCTGCATGGGGTTGTTGTGACCACAGTGCAGCACCTGGCACTTGGGTCCCTTCCATCCCTTAACATTCTGTGATTCTGTGACTTGACATAGGGAAGAATCATGCTTTCTCCATAGCTGCTTGGTTTTGACAGCCAAAGTTTTCAGTAAGCTTTTAATCTTCTGAAGGAAAGATGAATAAATGATAATTTCTACTGGCTTGGTAACTCTTTGGTTAGGGGAAGATGGGTCAGAGGGGAATAGCTGTGCTTTGGTCACCCGCTCTCATCTCTGTGCTTTGATGCAAAGGGGGCTTTAGAGCGAGGCAAACAGACAAGCAGAGCTGTGTGCTCACCCCGTGGGGCTTCTGAGGGAGAGATGTTGGATATGTTTTTAAATAAGTGGCACCTTCATCATTTATTCATAACTAGCATGCTAAAGTGAAAACAGCTACACCACTTAGTTCAACAGAGCTTTGACTGGTTTCAAACACAACTGCTGCAGGTAGAAAAACAGGACCTGATCATTTGGATCACTTCAAAGCTTTACCCAAGTGGTCTGTTGACTCAGTAGCTGGTATTGGTTCTAGAAGTGGCTGATTGGTTTTCATGCTTTTAAAAAATAAAAAAAAAAAAATTAGGAGAAAAAAAAAGGAGGGGGGAGGAGGAAAAAAATAGAGGAAAATAAGAGGGAAAAAATAAAGGAGAGAAAAGGGGGGGAAATGATGGGAAAGAGGGGGAGAAAAGGGAAAAATAAAGGGAGGGAGGGAAAAAAAGAGAGAAAATTGGCATTCATAGTTAAAAGTGCAAATTTGGGACATGGCTGACTCAGCAGCCTAAATTATGTATGTTAGCAGCTACTGATCTCTTTATGCAACGTGAGTTGTGTTTTCATGCTCCAAGCCTCAGTCCCTCTGCCACTTGGAATCAAAATTTCTTCTTTTCCAAGGAGTGTATTTTTTACCTGTTTCCCTTAAGCCAGTGCTGGAGCACCTGACAGTGGAAGGGTTTGGCTGCATTTGTGACTGCTTTCTGCAGCTCACAGGGAGAACATTAATGTTACTGAAACTGACATCTGGGCTGTGTCACTTAATGTTTTCCTGAGCAGCAGGACTGGGGGCTAATGTGAATCAGTGTGGAAGACTTTTTTGGGGGGGATCTGCCACTCAGTCTCTTTGGGTCAGAAATTGGCAGGTTGAGATCTGGGCCATGCAGATTATCTGAAATATGGCTTATGCTTTGAGCAGCAAATGTTTGATTATCCTGTCAGGGCTCAGAGATGAAGCTCTTGGATGGAATCCCTGTGGCTGTTGCACTGGTGCCAGTGCCTCTGAAATAGCAGGTTTTGTTCCTAGCATCATCCTGGGCTTAGAGGCTCAAACAAAGTACAGCATCTCCACAGCCATGGGGTCCCTTTTATAGTGAAGAGAAAGATTGCCTTCACAAATAGAGCCTGTCCAGTACTTCCATGTTCATGCTCTGGAGTTGTAGTTATGGTTACATGGTGGGTGAAGAAGTACACACTCCCCTTCTGCACTCCTAGGGTGGTTCTTTACTGCTCCCTGGCCCAAAGCATATCTTACAGGTGCACCTGGCCTGATCTGCAGGGCAGCAAGCAGCAGCACTGCTGTCAGAGTGCCTCAAAACAGAGGGGCTGCAGCAGAGACACTGTTTGACTTTATTGCTCCTCTTTTGTTCTTTGACATGAACCCCAGACCTGCTAGCAAGTGACTGACATTGCTTTTGTCTCTAGACCAGGATGTGAAATACCCGAGAGACTTCTTTATGGTGAACTTAGTATTAAAAACTTTGTATGGCTGGCCAAGTCCTCTTTACTCCTTCCTTTGTGAGCCCTCAAGATTTTCAGGAAGCAGTACCCTTTCCCTGATTCCATCCTGATGAAACTGAGTCCAACACTTGGGTTGCATGTATTGGGCCCAAGTGGATTCAAGACAGAGGTGATAAGCTAAAGCAGTGTGAGTCGACTATAGCCCACAGATTACAACCAATCTGGTGCTCTGAGCAGTTGTCTTACCTCAGTCCAGAGAGCATGTAGTGCCCTCTTAGTGGGGTCAAAGCCTGGAGGGAGGGAACTCTCCATGTCCCACAATGGAAGATCACTACTCTAGCAGAGCTTAAAGTCTGCTTAGAAGGATTCTGTATATTTGTAATGGCTGTTCTGTGAGTACATCTCTGCTGTACAAGTAGGTTCTGCAGTTCAACCTGAGTAAATCTTCATAACCTAAGAAAACAGAAGTGGTGTCCATTTAACTGCCTGAGGTCACCATCTATGACTACCTGAAGGGACATGTGGAGATGCTGCTGCTGGGCTCTTCCCACAGGGAACTGGAGACAGAACAAGGGGGAATGGCCTCAAGCTGAGCCTGGGAAGGTTTAGATTGGACACGAGGAAAAAGTTTTTCATGGAGAGATTGGTCAGGGACTGGAATGAGGTGCCCAGGGAGGTGGTGGAGTCACCCACCATGGATGTGTTTAAAAGGGTCACTTGGATGTGCTGCTTAGGGCTGTGGTTTAAGGTCAAGTAGGGTTCTAGGTTGGACTTGGTGATCCTGAGGGGCTTTGCCAACCTGCACGTTTCTGTGATTCTGCGGTCTTGCCTCTTGTGCTTCTGTTAAAGCAGTACATGAAAAATACGTTGTCCCCTAAGAAGGAAAAAAACTCAAAAACCCCCAAAACATTAGCGTCTCTTGCTTAGGGGAGAACTGAGAAGCCCCAGTGTCCCACTGTGCCTGCATCAGGCCAGGGCTGCCGGCAGAATGGAGCCTTGACGCCATCTGTTGTTGGGAAGAGAAAGAAATCCGCAGCATAGCAATGCTCTTTCTCTGTCCTTTCTGACTTTTCTATCTTCTTTTTTTTTCACTCTTTCCTCTCCCATTTAATTTTTACCTTTTTCACACAGTGCCTGCCCGCAGCTCCCCACCTAACAGATGGCAGTTTTCATCTGCCCACCTAAGGAGCTCTGCAGCCGAGTCAAATCTTGCTACAACGTGGTCAGGAGGGGTTAAGGGCTGCTGGTCTCTGCTCTGCTTGCCAGAGCAAGGAGCAGAAAAATCAGCCATGCAAATTCTTCTTGCATTTTATTTCCAGCATGAGTGTGAGCTGACAGAGCTGCAGATGTCTGAGGCAGGAGTCCTCTAGCTTGCTGCTACCTAAAGGACAGCATTGCCACCTGCTCTGGGAAACACAGGCTGCTCTGTAAAGCCTGCTTTGCAGAGATCACTCTTTCTGCAATGTACACTATCACAGTGACCTCCTGCATGCATCTCCCAGCAAATGCTTTGTAGCAGTTGTTTACTGCTTTCGTGGTAGCTGGCAGCAGTTAATTTCTTTTTCTTTTCCCCCTCCCACCGCTTATTTGCAGAAAGCTTTTTATTTTCAGCTTGAAGTCAGAAGCCTCCACGGCTCATGCTTTTTATTCTGAACACAAAGCTTTGCACTTCATCAGCATTAGATGATCCTGATGCATCCCAGACAACGAAATGATGGCTGCTGGGGCTATTAGGAGAAGCCTCCCTAGGCTGCTAGCTGCAGATTTTATAGAGTCTGTCTTTAACCTTTTGGAAAACAGAGAAATGTCTCATTATCTAAAATGATAGCCTTGTACACTGGAGAACTTAGCTGGTTGAACTACTTAACCAACTCAAAGATACATATTTTTTTAAAAATATATACATATATATTAATTTTTTACCCCATCTGGAGTCCTGTGTGCAGTTCTGGAGCCCCCAGCACAGGAAAGACATAGAAGTGTTGGAGTGGATCTAGAGGAGGCCACAAAGATGCTCAGAGGGCTGCAGCAGCTCTGCTCTGAGGACAGGCTGTGAGAGTTGGGGCTCTGCAGCCGGCAGAAGAGAAGGCTTCCAGGAGAGCTTACAAGAGTCTTCCAGGATATGAAGGGGTCTACAGGAAGGCTGGGGAGGGATTATTGATGAGGTCTTGCAATGCCAGGACAAGGGGCAATGGGTTTGAACTGTCAGAGGGGAGATTGAAACTGGATGTTAGGAGGAAGTTGTTTGCAGTGAGGGTGGTGAGACACTGGCACAGGTTGTCCAGGGAGGTTGTGGTTGCTCCCTCCCTGGAGATGTTCAAGGCCAGGTTGGATGAGGCCTTGAGTGCCCTGTACTAGTGGGAGGTGTCCCTGGCTATGGCAGGTGGTTGGAACTGGATGATCTTTGAGGTCCCTTCCAAACTTACCTATCTATGATTTAAAAAAAAAATACTGTTTTGAACTACAAGAATTGTTATTCCTGTAAGTGAGAACATTTTCAGCACACTTTCAGGCAAGGGCTTGTAACCATGTGTACTCCAGTCTGTCATCTGAAGTGATCTCCTCTCATCCTGTGTTGCATAAACCTTCTCTTAACAGTAGCTCTTTGGAAATCTTACCTGCAGAATAACCTTTAGATACCTCAGGGTTCACCTGGTGAAACTGAGTGATTTGTTTTCTGCTCGGGAAGAGGTATAGATAATCAACAAGGGTATTACATAACCTTGTTACAGGATTGATCTAAGAAGCACACTGTCACTTTGAGGGACTTTTGTACCATCCCTTTGGTGCTCTGCATGCTCTGAGGTGGCAGCAGTCAGGAAGCTCAGGTCTGCAGTGCTGTTCCGCTAGCGTTTGGGGAGAGGATTTAAGTGCCAATAATCTCAGCAGAGGATTAAAGCAAAGCCACAAAGTGATTTGTCCCAAACCTCCCACGGAGCATTTGAGCGGGGAATTGCAGCTCAAACTCTTGAATCTTAGGTCAGCATCTTGGACAAAATGCACTGCAGTACAACCAAGAAGGGATTGTGTTGCTCTGGGAAACACTAATCATCAGTGCAACTCCAGCCCCTTTCTAGCCCTCCTCTCTGGATTTGTCCTTGACTGGCTTTTGTATGGCCTCACTGCAGTCAAAAAGGGACCTAAAAACTGTGTCAAGACCTAGTGTCTCGGCAGGCAGGTGCCCAGAGAGACCATGCTGATAAGGTAGACAGGCTTCATTGCATATATTCTTCTGCCTTATGTGCTGCAATGATTTTTGCTTTGAGGGAATTTTTACACAGGTGTTTGTTTTGGTGCAGCATTTCTTCCGGGGGGAGGCTGTGGTGGGGTCGCCCCCTGGGGGGAGGCCGCAGCGACCTGCACAAAACCCCCCACCAAAACAAACAAGAACCCAAATAAAAACCCCCAAGCAAACAAAAAAACCCCCAAAAACCAAACACCACCACCCCTAAAAAATAAAAAAAGAAAAACCAAACTCAAAAAAAACCTCTTAACACTTTTGTTGTCCTTCAATCCATTCTAAAGCCAGCCCTTGAAACTGATTTACTCCCTGAGAGCTTGGGCAGGGCTATTTGGATTGAGACTGCTTCCCTTTGTGAAGCCATGCTGCTGGCTCTGTAACATTTGAAATGGCACAGGGGAAGGGAGGCAACGTGTGTCAAGGACAATGAGAATAGATAATTGCTTGTAAATTGCTGTTGGGTGGCTTTGATTTCCTTGCTGAGGATAAGCACTTAAAAGTGAAAATAAAGTGAGGAGGGATATTACTTTCTGCAGTGGAATACAATCAGCCAATAGTGGAGTTTTACAGGTGGGTGGTCCAAACTGCTGGGTTTTCATACGTTTTCAGAGGGTGCCTCTTTGACAAATGTTCCCTCCACAAGTCTCATGCTGTTTGCTGAGCATTTAAAAGTAGATGATAGGGTTCTTTACTTTTCCAGGCTCCAAAATAAATGGCATAACTATTTTCAGTGTCAGTCTAAATGCACTCCATAGCATATCAGAATTACAATCCTCCCAGCTCTGCAGAGCTGAATTTGTACCCTGCTAACTGCCCCAATATGAAATAACAGCCCAGCAACCACACTGAACTCCAGTTGTTGTAACAAGCAGCCACAGAACAGGCTCATCTTGCATCTGATACATACATAAGCCCACACTACATACAGAACTTTAGTAGGAGTAGAGTAAGGGTGTGAGCAGGATTTCAATCCACATTACTCCCAGGAGCAGTTGAGAAGTCTGGCTCTTGTCCAGCAAGCAGAAACACTTCCTCAAGAGGGGCTGATCTCTCAGCAGGGTGGTGCTTGGTTTCCAGCACACAAGTGTGAGCAGTGCACCATTTGCTCCTCTTGAAAGATTTAAGATGCTCAGCATGAGTTATCTTACCTTTGCCAGCAGGCTGATAGAGCCATACAGAATGACTGGCATGCCGCTCTCTTTATCGCACTTTGGAGAACCAGACCTTTAGCATCGTGCTCAAACTCCTCCCATTCATAAGTCAGATGCATTGCATTAGATTGCCATGTGATAGTTGTTATTCTGGTACAGATTAAGTATCAGGAGGGTGGTAAAAGGGGAAGTGATAAATAGTTCATAGAATCATAGAATAGTAAGGTTGGAAGGGACCTCAAGAATCATCTAGTTCCAACCCTCTGCCATAGGCAGGGACACCTCCCACTAGTACAGGTCTCTCAACCCCTTATCCAACCTGGCCTTGAGCACCTCCAGGGAGGGAGCAGCCACAACCTCCCTGGGCAACCTGTTCCAGTGCCTACTTGCTACTTTAAAAGGATATTCTGTGATGTGATGTCACAGGTGATTTTTTTTTTTTTACCCTGTTTTTTGCCTCTTGGTAGCCTTCCAAGTAAGGATTCACAAGAAGTTGTGTTGTGTATCTCTGCAGGAGGTGCATCCTCTCAAAGATGTTTCACCCCATAGGTCTTTTTCAGTTTGTGTTAGGGGATGCAGTGCAGCAGAAAAAGAAATGAGACCACATCTTTCTGTTAGGAAGGACAACCTTCTTTCCTAACTCTTTTTGTTAACCGCAAGGGAAAACTTGCCATAAAATTCATGGCAAAACTCCTGTGGAGTTCATCTAAATGTTCAGTTGGATCTGCATTACTGGAGAGGTTGGAAAAACACTCAAGATTGGCCACATTATGAAGGAAAACATCGAAGAGCTCTCTAAAATGACACACAAAGCTCTGCAGCATCTGACACAGGACAGATTTATGTTCCAGCCATGTGAGTGTTGTTTAGGGGGATCCAAGACCACCCTACAGCATCCTTTAAGATGATGGTTTGACTGCTGGAAGTGTTGCTCTCTTAGCACTTAATTTTTTTTTTCCCCTAAAGCTTCATCTCAGCAAGATAAAAAGGGCATTTAAATGTGTGCATAAGAGGATTTAAATTTGTAGGCATAAGCTTGAGTTTTATTTGTCTCTCTTTGCAGAGACTCTGAAACAGTGTCTGTGGAGTAAGTTTCTTCTTTATGGTTTTACTCTGGATTTTGAGAACTTCTGTGTGCAGAACAGGAGATGGAGCTGTTTCCTAACACGAAACCTGCTTTGCGGTTGTGTTAAGTAACAGTTACTGTTGTCCTTGATGCAGTTCTGGCTATTACGCTTGCAGCCTCTTCTTTAGTCCTTCTCTACCCCTGAAAACAGACTCCTTTTAAAGCTCAGTAGTAGATGCCAGCACGTCAGGATGACATTTTGTTCACTACCCGGGTTTGTGATTTATAGAACCAGTAACCAGAAATCTTATGCTTATGTCACTGAGGCAGCAACTCTCAATTGTGTGTTTTGAGGTGAAAGAGAGATCATTTGTAAGGTTCTCTACTGCATGTGAAATTCAACCCCCACTTAAAATATGCTGTCCTGTTCTGGCTGGTTTGTAGTCCCCTTTTCCAATAGGTCATGTGTTTATTCCCACGCATCTAAATTAAATGGAACTGATTAATTATTTGGTTTTCAAAGGAAATTAGGCTTTTGGACCCATGGTCTCTGCATATGTCAGACTACTCCAATTAACTTCTGAGCCACTGGCCACTTCTGGTAGCCTTTGGCAGTGACCTTAACACCAACTGCATCCCTGCAAATGGCAGGAAACTTGGCAGTTGGGTGATGGAGAAAAACACTCTATAGAGGGGAAGTTATCAGTGTTCATCTGTTACTGAGCGTGAGAAAGGCCACTTGGAAATGCGCATTACTTGGAGTACCCACCTCATGGCTTTTGCTGCTTGGGGAATGCTTTTTCTTTGTTGGGTTTCACTTGAGTGATGTGTCAATAAACAAACAGGCGTGTTATGTGTACGCACGTGTTATGTGTATGCACATGCATACGCGTGTTATGTGCACCCGTGTATTGTGTACACACGCGTTGTGTACATGCGTGCGTTATGCGTATACAGGTGTTATGCATATACACGCACACACACGTTGTGTACACGTGTTATGTGTATGCACATGTTATGCATATACAAGTGTGCACACATGTTATGTGTACACGCATGTTATGTGTACACACGTGTTGTGTACACACACACACGTGAGTTGTGTGCANCGCGTTATGTGTGTGTACGCGCATGCATGCGCGCGTTATGTGTGTGTACGCGTTATGCATATATAAATGCACACACATGTTATGTGTACACGTGTGTTGTGTACACATGCTTTGTGTAAATGTGTGCGTTATGCGTATACATGTGTTATGCATGTACACGCACACGTGTTATGTGTACACAGGTGTTATGTGTACGCACACGCATGTTATGTGCATGCACATGTTATGCATGTACAAGTGTACACACGTTATGTGTACACGCATGTTATGTGTACACACGTGTTGTCTACTCATGCACACGTGTGTTGTGTGCATGCCTGCGTTGTGTGTATACACATGTTATGCACATATATGCACACACGCGTTATGCGTACACTCACACACGTTATGTGTACACATGCCCACACACGCTCACACGTTATGTGTGCGCACACATGCTCACACACGTTATGTGTACACATGCGTTATGTGTACACATGCATTATGCGTTCACACGCGTACACACATGTTATATGTACACATGTGTTATGCATACACACNATGTGCACCCGTGTATTGTGTACACACGCGTTGTGTACATGCGTGCGTTATGCGTATACAGGTGTTATGCATATACACGCACACACACGTTGTGTACACGTGTTATGTGTATGCACATGTTATGCATATACAAGTGTGCACACATGTTATGTGTACACGCATGTTATGTGTACACACGTGTTGTGTACACACACACACGTGAGTTGTGTGCATGTGTGCGTTATGTGCATACACGTTATGCATATACACGTATTATGTGTACACATGCCTTGTGTACACATGCACACACGCGTTATGCGTACACACATTCACACATGTTATGTGTACACACGTGTTGTGTACACACGCACACTCATGTTGTGTGCATGCGTGTTATGTGTATACACATGTTATGCACGTATATGCACGTATATAATGCGTACACACACTCACACACATTATGCGTACACATACCCACACGCGCTCACACGTTGTGTGCACACATGCTCACACACGTTATCTGTACACATGCGTTTTGTGTACACATGCATTATGCGTTGACATGCGTACACACGTTATATGTACACGTGTGTTATGCATACACACGTGCGTACACATGAGCACACACTCACTCACACACGTGTACACACATGTTGTGTGTATGCACAGACGCGTTGTGTACACACGTGTTATGTCTGCATGCATGTGTTATATGTGNCTGCGTTGTGTGTATACACATGTTATGCACATATATGCACACACGCGTTATGCGTACACTCACACACGTTATGTGTACACATGCCCACACACGCTCACACGTTATGTGTGCGCACACATGCTCACACACGTTATGTGTACACATGCGTTATGTGTACACATGCATTATGCGTTCACACGCGTACACACATGTTATATGTACACATGTGTTATGCATACACACGTGCGTACACATGCGCACACACTTGCTCACACACGTGTACACACGTGTTGTGTGTACACGCACATGCGTTGTGTACACACATGTTATGTCTGCATGCATGTGTTATATGTGTACACATGCACGCGCGTGTTATGTGTGCACACGCATGGGCACACATTGCGTGCACACGCACGGGCACACATTGCATGCACACACGCAGACGCTATGTTTCTGGATGCGTGCACGCTACGTGTATAGACACGCACACACACTGTGTACGCACACATTGTAAATATACACACATGTTATTTATGTGTTTGTATACTCATGTATGCACTGTGTGTTCATGTTTTATGTGTATGCATGCGTGTTTTTGTATATTTATATATCTGTTAAGATTTGTAAGGTGGTTGTGCAAGGAAATACATCTCCCGCTAGAAAAGCAGTGTTTAGCACAGGTTTGTTTTGCTGTTCTCAGTGTTGTTGTGTGTTGTACTGCAGGGTCCTTCTTTTTCTTTTTAGGTGTGGAGATGTCTTAGCACCGTTATCGATATTGTAACTGCTGCAAGTAGCACGATACTGACACTGATCCTGAGCATGTTTTTGCTTAGTAATGCAAAGAACTGTGGGTTTGGGGATTGCGAGATGTGGCCAAAGGAAATGCTCAAGGCAGATGGATTTCTCTGCCTACTGGGAAAGATTAACCTTGTTAGGCTAGGAACAGTCCTGTCTGCCTGCCCTGGAGAACTGAAGTGGGAGTTAAGAAAGGAGGTATTAGTGTACTTCATACGGCTGTGAAGCAGAACACAAAACAAGAATATCAGGCAGTTGAATGTGATTAATTTTCTTTCTATTTGTTTACTTGCCTTTGGTTGTTGGGTTTTTTTTATCTCGTGGTTAAGATGAGAAAGGAGTAATTATTGTTTCTTTGGATGCATCTTTCTTCCTTACCTATTAATTCAACAGAGATGTGTCCCAGTCCTTAATATTTCACACAGGCTGCTTGTCCCCACTGTTGTCTCTGTTCAGTACCATTCTCAAATTTACTTTCTGCCACTAACTGAGTCTGGCTACAGTCTCCAAACGTTTGACAAACGCAACAAGAACAGCTCATGTCTCATTTAGCATAATAAGGGGCAGCCTTTTCATATCCTGTAAACTTCAGTGTCAGTAAATTGAAGCCCAGCCTGCAAATATAACTAGATGCTTTCTTCTTCAATTTGTGGCAGGGACAAATGAGATATTTTTATATGGAACCTGGCATAATGCAGGGGTTTTCTAAAACACTGACATAATAAAACTAGACTAAGGTTTGTTTATCCTAAGCCCAAACAAGTAGCTTTTCAAATGTCTGGTTTATATCCATTCAGAATTAATTAAACCCAAAACACACCAGATGCACAAAGGACAGCTGGTGAGAAGGGATAGTCCAGGAAAAGCATCTCTGGGGTTGAAGATATCTTAGGATGCAGTCCAAATCACCATCAGGCTGTGGGAGGTCAATATGCTGATTTTTTTTTTCTTTCCTGCTTATAGTCATGTATTTATATAGCAAACTTCCTTTTGGAGGGACTATGCCTGTTACATAATTACAGAACTTTAGAGGGTGGAAGAGACTTCTAGAGATCGAGTGCAATTCCCCTGCTAAGGCAGGATCCCCTAGGGTAGTTCACACAGGAATTCATCTAGTGGGGTTTGAAAGTCTCGGGAGAAAGAAACTCCGCAACCTCTCTGGGCAACCTGTTCCAGGGCTCTAGGACCCTCACTGTAAAGAAGTTTCTTTTTCTGTTGAATTGAAGTTTTCTCTGTTCCAGTTCATAGCTGTTTCTTCTTGGCTTATTGTTGCTGACCTGTAAAAAGAGATTGGCCTTGTTCACTTGACCTCCACCTCTCACAGCGCATTAGGGGTTAGGAGGGACCGAAAGAGATCATCAAGTCCAACCCCTCTGCCAGAGCAGAATCATACAACCTAGCTCAGGTTACAGAGAAGTGCATCCAGACAGGCCTTGGAAGTCTCCAGAGAAGGAGACTCCACAACCTCTCTGGGGAGCCTGTTCCAGTGTTCTGGGATCCTTAAAGTAAAGAAGTTCCCCCTTGTGTTGAGCTGGAACCTGCTGTGCTGCAGCTTCCATCCATTGCTCCTTGTCCTATCACAAAATACTACAAGATCTTCTCTATATAGCTCCAGGTAAACTGGAACTTGCCTTACCTGCTGCCCTGTTTCTAAGCTGCAAGGTGCTACCACATTTCATTTGTATGGAGTTGCACTTGCTCATAGGAGTGCACTGTTCATGTTACCCAGTGCAAGGCTGTGTCAGGACCTGACACTCCTCTTCGATGCAAATGGAGCACATTGCCCTGCCTCTGTCATCATCACCCAGGGCTCTCAGCCCATTTTGCCCAAGCAGACTGCTCCTACTGATCCCTGCTGCTGAGCCCCAACTCCTTGTGACAGAGCTCCGAGCTGGTGGGTGCAGTGCCAACCTGCTGCCCCAAACTGCCACTGACTGCTCTCCTGGCACTTTAAGGCTCTATCTTCTCAAAACCTGGCTAAATATAGTGCATGAAATGTATGCAGCTCTGGGTATTGTGCTTGGGGGCTGGTTGTTTTATTGGGGTTGTTATGCTTTGAATTAATGAGGTGTTAGCTGGAGGAGCAGTCCTCAAAACGCTGGGTTTTTAATGCCTCACAAACAACAGAAAGCCACTATTTGAGCAGCAGAGTATGCACAGTTTCAGGATTATTCATTAGACTTAGCTCAGTTAACCGTGAAAAAATGTTGAAGGGATGATGAATACTTGCTTTCTCATGAAGTCAGTAGATGTTATATAATTAGAGCAGAGAGAACACAATTCGTATTTTTCTCCCAAGGAAGTGTTTTCAGTCCTTGACTCTAACAGCGAAGATGTCAAGAAATGGCTTTTTTTGGAGGGTGGAGGGGCACTATTCACCAAGTGTTTTGATGTGCTCTGACACATTAAATCTTCACAAATGACAGCATATAGTAAGGGATAGAGTATAGTGTTTTGAGATACTTTGAGATGATGTTTTCCTATTTCTAAATTGCAGGAGAAAAGAATATCTTAGTTAGCCAGAATAGTGAAGACCTTGTTGATTATCCACATTATCAAGACTGAAGGTCTCTAACTTGTTCACCTGTTCTGTGAATGTAAGAAAATACCTGACTAAGAATAGGTCTCTTTTCTGTACCTGCCACGTATCATAGAAGCATGGAATTGTCAGGGCTGGAAGGGACCTCAAGAACCATCCATTTCCAACCCCCCTGCCATGGGCAGGGATGCTTCTCACTGCATCAGGTTGCCCAGAGCCACATCCAGCCTGGCCTTAAAAACTTCCAGGGATGGAGCTTCCATCACCTCCCTGGACAACCTGTTCCAGTGTCTCAGGATCCTCATACTGAAGAACTTCTTCCTGTCATCTTATCTAAATCTCCCCCTCTCTAGCTTGGATTCATCCCCCCTCAGTCCTATCATTACCTGACACCCTGAAAAGTCCTTCCCCAGCTTTCTTGTAGTCTCCCTTCAGATTCTAGAAGGCCACAATAAGGTCTTCTGGAACCTTCTCTTCTCCAAATTGAGCAACACCAGCTACACATTAGCAGCAGTCTCAACTCCTACAACAGGTACAGGAAAGGAGGAGGGAGGAAGTGTTTCCATGTGTAGAGAATGGAAGATGCTCTTAGTGTGATTGTGTTGTAGCTGGGAAAAGAGCTCCTGCAAGATGTTAGATGTGGAAACTGTCAAACTTGGGCTCTTCTATTTTATCTTTTTGGTTGGTTTTTTTGTTTATTTGTTTGTTTGGGGGGTTTTGTTTGGGTTTTGTTTTGTTTTGTTTTTTAAATTCTCTGTAGCTGGATCCTGGTTTTGGTTGGAGATTTTTGTTTTGACAGCTTATTGTATTTCTCAAGGCAGCTGAAATGTGTGGCACAGGGATTGATGACAGAGATAAAGGGCTGCTTGTACTAAGCAAGTAATAAATTTGCCTAAAGGAGGAGAGATTATACCTCTCAAGCTGCTTGTCCTCCCTGAGGTAAATTTCCTCTTGAATTTTAGAGATGTCTGGCTAAAAAACTACAGGATCATTTGGGCTGGGGAAAACTCTGAAATCATCAAGTCCAGCCCATGACCCAGCACCACAACATCAGCCAAACCATACCACCAAGTGCCCACATCCAATCTTTGCTTAAAGATCTCCAGAGGTGGTTATTTCATCACCTCTTTGGGCAGTTTTGCTATTTAATTGATGTTTTATTAGAGTTATGATCTTAGTGTGAATGCAGGAGCATCAGGGAGATGATGCAGATTCACTTTTCTCATGTATTTAGCCTAGCTTTCAAGTACCAACTCTTAGTTTTGTTGTTTTCTTGATTATTTAAAGCAGATTAAGACATCTTCCAGTGGGATGCTAAATTTGCCACTCTGCCAAAGCTGTAGCCCATCAGTGACTTAACCCAAAATGAAAATTAGCCGGGGAAACCTCAACAGCCTATCAGTGACCTAACCCAAACTGAAAATTAGCGGGGGAAACCTCAACAGCCTATCAGTGACCTCACCCAAACTGAAAATTAGCTGGGGAAACCTCAACAGCCTATCAGTGACCTCACCCAAACTGAAAATTAACTGGGGAAACCTCAACAGCCTATCAGTGACCTCACCCAAACTGAAAATTAGCCAGGGAAACCTCAACAGCCTATCAGTGATAACCCAAACTGAAAATTAGCTGGGGAAACCTCAACAACCTATCAGTGATAACCCAAACTGAAAATTAGCTGGAGAAATGTCCAGATCAACATTCCAGAGAGACATTTTTGCTCTCTACAACTAACTAAAAGGAGGTTGTAGTAAAGTGGGAGTCAGTCTCATCTCCTTCATATCAAGTGTGAGGTGTTCCTGCCCATGGCAGGGGAGTTAGAACTAGATGATCCTTGTGGTCCCTTCCACCCCTGACTGATTGTATGGTTCTATGTGATGGAATGGGAGGAAATGGCTTTAAATTGCACCAGGGCATGTTTAGGTTGGATATTAGGAAAACCTTCTTGTCAGACATTGGAATAGGCTGCCCAGGGAGGTAGTGGAGTCATCATCTCTGGAGGTGTTCCAAAAATGTGTGGACATGGCACTTTGAGACATGGTTTAACATCCATGAGGGTGTTAGGTGGATAGTTGGCCTTAATGATCTTTGGAGATCTCTTTCAACCAAAACACTTGAATAATTGCTGGAATCAAGCTGATGTTTTCAGTCTTGAATTCAAATGGGACCAAAATATTGGAACTTCACAGCTATGCTATAACTGAAATAAAAATGCATGAGGTTGTTCTCCCTCTGACTGAAATATTCTATTGGCCTGGCTGTAACTGAAACCAAAATGCATGAGGTTGTGCCCCCCTTGACTGAAATACCCTGTTGCCCTGGCTGTAACTGAAACCAAAATGCAGGAGGTTGTGCCCCCCTGACTGAAATATGCTATTGGCCTGGTTGTAACTGAAACCAAAATGCATGAGGTTGTGCCCCCCTTGACTGAAATACCCTGTTGCCCTGGCTGTAACTGAAACCAAAATGCAGGAGGTTGTGCCCCCCTGACTGAAATATGCTATTGGCCTGGCTGTAACTGAAACCAAAATGCATGAGGTTGCCCCCCCTGACTGAAATATTCTATTGGCCTGGCTGCAACTGAAACCAAAATGCATGAGGTTGCCCCCCCTGACTGAAATATTCTATTGGCCTGGCTGCAACTGAAACCAAAATGCATGAGGTTGTGCCCCCCTTGACTGAAATACCCTGTTGCCCTGGCTGTAACTGAAACCAAAATGCATGAGGTTGTCCCTCCCTTGACTGAATCATTCTATTGGCCTGGCTGCTGGGGGCACTGCAAAGCCTTCAAGCTTCAGTTCCCCTAGGTCAAGCATGCATCTGGTTCTGTCTACAAAAGCCAAGGCACTTCCCTCTTGGATAGTGTGAGGTAGACTCAGGTGTTGGCATATGGCATTCCATTTCAGTGTGTGCATTTGAGTCATGGTGCTTGGGATAAATATTGTGTTTGAAGTGACATCCACACGAATCTGAGAGTCACTGGGTGAATACCTTCCTCAAAAACAAGTCAGTGCAAAGAGCTAGTAAAGAGGGAGGAACAGCTTCAACTGCAGATTTAATTTTTAATAGATAAATGAATAGTTAGGAATATTAGAGTGCATTCTCTAGTGGCCCCTTAGAAGGGTAGTGGTGCTGTATGGGGACTATCACAGAATGTTAGAGGTCGGAAGTGATCTCCAGAGATCGAGTCCAACTCCCCTGCCAAAGCAGGATCACCCAGGGTGTAGTGCACACAGGAATGCATCCAGCTGGGGTTTGAAAGTCTGCAAAGGAGACTCTACAACCTCTCTGGGCAGCCTGCTTCAGGGTTTTGCCATCCTCACTGTAAAGAAGTTTTCTCCTCGCGTGGAGGTGAAACTTTGTATGCTCAAGTTTGGGTTCATTGTTCCTTGTCATATTACTGTGCACAACTGAAAAGAGCTTGACCCCAGCCACTTGACACCCACCCCTCAGATACTTGTACACATTGCTCAGATCCCCTCTCAGTTTTCTCTTTTCCAGACTGAACAACCTCGGAGCTCTCAGTTTCTCTTCACAGGGGAGATGCTGAAGTCCCCAACTCATCCTCGTGGCTCTCTGCTGGACTCTCTCCAGCAGTTCCCTGCCCCTCTTGGACTGAGAAACCCAAAACTGGACACAGTACTCCAGGTGTGACCTTACCAGGGCAGCATAGAGAGATAGGGCAACCTCCCTAGACCTGCTGGACATACTTTTCTGGATGCATCCAAGGAATACTGTTGGATTATTATTGCCTCTCTATCAAATCATAGTAGGTAGTTAATTTATTTACGATCATGATTCTTAAAACAAATATTGTGTTACTTAATCCCTCTTTCCATGCTGCAAATTGATGTTTCTTTCCTTGAGGAGAGAGCAGAAGAGGCTTTTAGTACATCCTTTGAAGAAATTTGTGGTTTCTTAGAGCATTTTTTTTTGCTGTTTCATTGTATTTAGTAGAGACATTAGTAGAATGGTACTTCATTCTGTCAAGCAGCCTATTAACTTGACCTAAGATCTGTTTTCCTGCTTCCTGATACAACATTTGAGATCATCTTTTTTCCTCAAGTGTCACAGTGAGAGGAGAGTATATTGCTTGTTCCTAATTAACAGCTGTGTTCAAACATGCCATCCATCTTCCAAGTCTCTCTCACCTGACTTGAACCACCTCCTCACCAAATTCCTGTACTACTTCCACCTACTCACAAACCAAATTAATCTGTGCTCACTCTTGCTATTAATTAAGCTTCCTCTCTTTTTCAGGTGACCTGATTTTTCTTTTCTTTTCTTTTCTTTTTTTTTATGCTTATCTTCCTATTTAGGCTTCCATCCCCCCAAACTTTCATGACACCTGTTTTATCCCTGTCTCACTTGATAGTTCAAATAACTGTTAACACAGGTAGCACTGTTCCCTGGCTGATAGACAGTTTGTGGCTTCTGCTTCTATCTCTCACAGAACCAAATATTTTCCTGGTTAGTGGTTTCCCTTGCACACACCCCAGTCATATTGGAACTGTCAGTCACACTGCAAATGAATGCTGCAGGAAATCTACACTGCCCTCTTATATAATCCAGCACTGTAATTTCCTCATCTAGATCTAGTACTGTTAAACCTCTCCAAACACTATCTAGTGTTCTCAAGCCTATATTTTATTCTTCTGACTAGCCTGAGAGGGCTTTTCACTGCAGGATGATTTGCTGCCTGGTGCTATGATTTAATCCGAATGGCTTTCATAGGGAGAGGCTTTGTGGCTCTGTAACTTAAACTTGGAAGTCCTTGAGAAAGGCTATGGGAGAATGTAGTGTGTGCATGCAGTCCAGACAGCAACAGTGTGTTGGGCTGCAGCAAGAGCAGTGTGGGCAGCAGGGCAAGGGAGGGGATTCTACCCCTTTGCTCTGCTCTCCTCAGACCCCACCTGAAGTCCTGTATGGAGTTGTGGAGTCCCCAACACAGGAAAGACATGGAACTGTTGGAGCAGGTCCAGAGGAGTTCACGGAGATGCTCAGAGGGCTGCAGCAGCTCTGCTGTGAGGACAGGCTGAGAGAGTTGGGGCTCTGCAGCCTGGAGAAGAGAAGGCTTCCAGGAGACCTTGGAGTGGCCTTCCAGGATCTGAAGGGGGCTACAGGAAGGCTGGGGAAGGACTGTTTACAAGGTCTTGCAATGCCAGGACAAGGGGAATGAGTTTGAAGTGGCAGAGGGGAGATTTAGACTGGATGTTAGGAGGAAGTTGTTTGCAGTGAGGGTGGTGAGACACTGGCACAGGTTGCCCAGGGAGGTTGTGGCTGCTCCCTCCCTGGAGGTGTTCAAGGCCAGGTTGGAGGAGGCCTTGAGTGACCTGTACTAGTGGGAGGTGTCCCTGGCTCTGGCAGGGGGTTGGAACTAGATGATCCTTCAGGTCCCTTCCAACCTTATCATTCTATGTAGAAAAGCCTGTGTGCATTGCTGGCATGTGTTTAGAAATGAGAGAGGTTTTGCAGGGCTATTCAGCATCTATTTTGGAGGCAGCTGAGTCAGAAGGGGTGTTCTGAGGATTTTTCCATTGAGTGAAACACACAATATTTGGAAGATTTCTTTAGATACTGAGTCAATATATCTCCTGAAAGAAAATAGGCTGTAGTCAACTGGTTTGTTGCTTCTGTTACACATTAGCACGTCCAAGTTAGTTAACAGTAATCAACTTTCAACTTAAAGGTCTCTTTACCCCCAGTGTAGGTGTGGTGTGGTCATAGTTCTTCCCTTCTTTAGCAGGGGCTGTTATTCAACTGTTGCAGCACACCATCCTTCCATGGATGTTCTTTAGGAAGGTGATCTTATTTCCAAACCAACAATTGTTTTCCTCTGACACCACAGAAAATCAGTTTAGTTGAAGAGAAACAGAAGAGGACCCATTGTTGAGTTGTGTGGATGTGAAATGATTTCCCTTTATTAGTGCTGTAGTCTATAATTTCTTTCCCCCCAGTGTCAACATTTCAAATTTCAGTCTCCCCTGCAGCCTACTGCAAAACCCTTATAAATGATTCTCTGATGTCTAATAAATTTATGAGTGGGAGGGGGAGTACGTAGAGGTCTTTGCCATTGTGGGTGCACCAGTGGGTTCTCTGACTTCCGAAGGACAATCTTATTTTGTTTGGATAAATTCAGTAGGAATTTCTCTCTGAGACTTTTTTATAGTGCTGAAGCCACAGAGCTAGTTAAAGCTGCCAGGCTAAATATTTTTCACCCATTTGTTTCTTAATATTTGTTCTCTTGCTCTCGAAAATTGCTGGTAATAAAAGCAGACAGAGTGACATGTTCAGAGGAGAGCTACATGGATGCGCTGAAGAGGTCTGAATGAAAACTGCTCAGGCTTCTCATTCAGCTCAGTGATCTGAATGAGAAGATCACAGCTCATTCCCACTGTGAGTTTTAGGGATTAGTAACCTCAGTAAATACCCTGGAATGTGACAGCCATCATGTCAGCCTACCAAGAGGCAATGTGCATTGTGTGGTAGGCGAGAGAGGAGGCTCCTGCTTTGGTCTTCATCCAGTCCTCCCATACAGTGCCAGGTATATTGTTGTCTTCATGCATTTGCTATACCTGTGGAGAGAGAGCGAAGAGCAACATTGCAGGATTTTGTTATAGAAGGGGTAGTTAATTGATGTGATGTTTGGTTTTCAGAGAAGAGTATTGTTTATTAATATTCAATATTCAGGATACTTGCCAAAACAGCCACTGATTTTAATACTAATTTGGTTTTTGCATGGTATAGACAATAACATAGGATCTAGAAATAGTGTATAAACATTAATTGAACTCAATTGAACTGGAAGAGAAGGCACAGGAAGGACATGGAAGTGTTGGAGCGGGTCCAGAGGAGGCCACGAAGATGGGTCCAGAGGAGGCCACGAAGATGCTCAGAGGGCTGCAGCAGCTCTGCTGTGAAGACAGGCTGAGAGTTGGGGCTCTTCAGTCTGGAGAAGAGAAGGCTTCCAGGAGACCTTATAGCAGCCTTCCAGTATCTGAAGGGGGCTACAGGAAGGCTGGGGAGGGACTATTGACAAGGTCTTGCAATGACAGCACAAGGGGCAATGGGTTTGAACTGGCAGAGGGGAGATT
>VWZE01016575.1:27323-48268 GCA_013396675.1 Eubucco bourcierii | reverse complement strand
CTGGGAGGGGAATTGTGTTTCTGTATCACCTTTAACTTGTCTGTGTCTGTAAGGGATCCTGTCTGTTGTGTCTATCTCTGCTTGTCCATTGTGCTGAGCTGTAAATAGAGCTTCAGTCCTTAACTTCCAGCTGGCTGAGTTCTAGTCTGGGTCATTTTACAAAGTGTAGGGGGGGAGGCAGGGAACTCCCAAACCATCACAGTCACAAAAAGCCTTTCCAGCTCCATGCACAGAGCCATTTCCAAACACATCCCTCTCCTTGTTCCACTCACCCCAGGGCTTTCCCTCGCTCTGTGGCTCTCTGGAGCCTTCTTAACCCCACTTGATTCACCCACTTGAAGAAGAAGCTCCCAGCCCATGTGTGCCACTCTGCAGAGCAGAGTGAGGAAATGCAGGCCAAGGCACTTAACCTCCCCACTGCTCTCTTTCTTTTGGCAGCTCCTCAACGTTCCTGTCACTCAGTTGTCCCAGAGACCTCCACAATAAATACTGCAGAAGCTATTTTAGCTACTGGCATCATTGAGAAGTTCATTGCTTGCACACAACAGCTGCAGCCTGGTTTCAGAGATGCTGCAGGGTTGTGTAAAGCTTGAAATGGAGAACAGTTCCGCGGCAGGAGTAGGTTTTGCTTTGTAGGATGAGGCTCGAGCTGCTCAAGAGCAATTAAAGAGCTGCCAGCCCTGGAAGCTTTCAGAACTGGCTAAGCAGCTCTTCAGTTCTGTGAGTTTCACCTTGTTCGAGCTGCACTTTCCAGAGCATGGCCAAAAAGTCTGAGGCAAGTTTGCTAAGTGAATATCTCAGCTTAGAAACCCCTCAGAGAGCATCACAGAAATGGGCACCTCCCTGCTGGGCAAAGCAGCCACAGCCAGCACCATGCCCAGCAGGGAACTTTGCAACAGCAATGGAAAACTCTGAGTATCTCCTCTGAGTATCCCCTCTGAGTATCTCCTCTGGATAACTCCTCTGAGTATCTCCTTTGGGTGTCTCATCTGAGTATCTCCTCTGGGTATCCCCTCTGAGTATCTCCTTTGGGTATCTCATCTGAGTATCTCCTCTGAGTATCTCCTCTGGATAACTCCTCTGAGTATCTCCTTTGGGTATCTTCTCTGAGTGTCTCCTTTGGGTATCTCCTCTGAATATGTCCTCTGGATAACTCCTCTGAGTATCTCCTTTGGGTATCTCATCTGAGTATCTCCTCTGGGTATCTCCTCTGAGTATCTCCTCTGGATAAGTCCTCTGAGTATCTCCTTTGGGTATCTCATCTGAGTATCTCCTCTGGGTATCTCCTCTGAGTATCTCCTCTGGGTATCTCCTCCTCGACTCTGCTCTGCTCTGCTGAGAACAAACCTGGACTCCTGTACTCCAGCACAAGAAGGATGTGGACCTGTTAGAACAAGCCCAGAGGAGGCCATGAAGGTGATGGTAGGGCTGGAGCATCTCTGCTGTAAGACCAGGCTGAAAGAATTGGAGTTGTCCAATCAGCAGAAGAGAAGGCTCTGGGAAGACCTTAGAGCTGCTTTCCAGTACCTGAAGGGGCTCCAGGAGAGCTGGGGGAGGATTTTTGACAAAGTATGGGAGTGACAGGATGAAGATTGGTGGCTTCAAGCTGGAAGAAGCTGGATTTAGATGAGACATTAGGAAGAAATTCTTCTCTGTGAGGGTGATGGGGCACTGGCACAGGTTGCCCAGAGAAGCTGTGGAGGCTCCAAGCCTGAAAGTGTTCAAAGGTAGGTTGGAGGGGACCTTGAGCAACCTGAGTTGCTCATGAGTTCCCACATGAGTGGGCAGTGACCCTGCTCATGGCAGAGGGTAGGAAGTGGATGGTGTCTGAGGTCTCTTCCAACCCAAACCGTTGTGTGGTTCTACTACTCTCAGATTCTGTCTCAGTTTTTTTGCCATTCAGCGTTTCCTAGGAGCTGAACTTCTTCTAGGCTGGACTCAATAATCTGCATTTTCAGATTCATGGATTCACAGAATGGTTTGGGTTGGAAGGGATCTCAGAGATCATCCAGTTCCATGGGCAGGGACACCTCCCACTGCACCAGGTTGCTTGAAGCCACATCCAACCTGGCCTTGAACACCTCCAGGGACAGGGCATCCATGATCTCCCTGGGCAACATAAAGCTTTCCAGTTCCCTTGGGAGACTCCTGGGAATTGTCTCATCCCATCCCACTCATGCTGTTAGTGGCTTTATAGAATCATAGAATGGGAAGGTTGGAAAGGACCTCAAGGATCAGCCAGTTCCAACCCCCTGCCATAGGCAGGGACACCTCCCACTAGCACAGGGCACTCAAGGCCTCATCCAACCTGGCCTTGAACACCTCCAGGGAGGGAGCAGCCACAACCTCCCTGGGCAACCTGTGCCAGTGTCTCACCACCCTCACTCCAAACAACCTCCTCCTAACATTCAGTTTCAATCTCCCCTCTGCCAGCTCAAACCCATTCCCCTTGTCCTGGCATTCCCAGCCCTTGTCAATAGTCCCTCCCCAGCCTTCCTGGAGCCCTCTTCAGATCCTGCAAGGCCACTCCAAGCTCTCCTGGAAGCCTTCTCCTCTCCAGGCTGCACAGCCCCAACTCTCTCAGCCTGTCCTCACAGCAGAGCTGCTGCAGCCCTCTCAGCATCTTGGTGGCCTCCTCTGCACTGCCTCCAACACTTCCATGGCCTTCCTGTGCTTGGGGCTCCAGAACTGCACCCAGGACTGCAGGTGGGCTCTGAGGAGAGCAGAGCCAAGGGGCACAATCCCCTCCCTTGCCCTGCTGCCCACACTGCTCTTGCTGCAGCCCAGCACACAGTTGCTGTCTGGGCTGCACTCCCACTGCAGCCTCAGGTTGAGCTTTTCCTCACCCCAGACCCCCAGGGCCTGTTCCTCAGGGCTGCTCCCAGCCATTCCCCACCCAGCCTGGCATTGTGCCTACCCAGGTGCAGGACCTTCCACTTGGCCTTGTGCCATTACACTTATGGCATTGTGCCAAGGCAGAGGATAAACCAAGGCAACAAATCTCAATTAACAAATTAACATGGATTTGTCAGAAGAGCTTGGAAGAGGAATCAGAAAAGGCTGCAAGGAATAAAATAAAAAAAACAAAACAAAACAAACAAACCTCAAACCCCCCAAAACAAATCAACAGCCTCAAAGCTGAGCAAGCCTCTTCTCCTAGCACATGACCAAATTATCTCCTTAATAGCTCCACAAGCCTTAGGATGGGAGCAAAAGCAGTGCCAAGCACTCTGGTGTGGGACCAAGCTGTGCTGCTTAATGAATTCCAATTGTTTCTTACCTACCCTGTCTCTGGGCCACTGTGCTGGCATCTTCCTGCTGGCTGAAGACAGTTTGCTGCAATAAACTTGCTGGAAAGGTGTGGATGCACCCAACAGGGCTGCAAATAGTTTGTAAATGCCTCCAGATATGGGTAGTTGTAGGGCGAAGTTCTCTGTCTTCTATCTGCCTCTCAGAGCTTCATCTATGCTGGAAAATGCCCTGGTGAGGACACATCTGGAGTGCTGGGGCCAGTTCTGGGCTTCCCAGGTTGAGAGAGAGAGATAATTCTTGCAGAGAGTCCAGGGGAGGCCATAAAGCTGCTGAGGGGCCTGGAGCATCCCTGTGAGGAGCAAAGGCTGAGAGCCCTGGGACCGAGAGCCTGCAGTAGGGTAGCCCCAGAGGGCATCTGAGCAATGCTCAGCAAGAGATAAAAGATGGAGGGCAAGAGGCTGAGGCCAGACTCTTTCACAGTGGTGTCCAGTGACAGGACAAGGAGCAGTGGGCACAAACTGGAACCCAGGAGGTTGCATCTGACCAGGAGGAGAAAGTTGTTTGGTGTGAGGGTGCTGGAGCCTGGAGCAGGCTGCCCAGAGAGGTCGTGGAGTCTCCTTCTCTGGAGTGCTTCCAACTCCCCCTGGGCATTGTGCTCCTGGGCAAGCTGCTGTGGGTGCCCTGCTTTAGCAGGGGGTTGGTTTGGATGATTCCCAGAGGTCACTTCTATCTCCTGCCATGCTGGGATCTGGTATTCTGTGACTGGCAGAGGCTTTCTCTGGCTGCCTGATGCAGAGCAGGGACAGCTGTGGCAGTGCTGAGTGCTGCACTACCATGAGGTCCTGGCTGGTTTGAAGCTCTCAGTGGCCTTGATGTAGTGAGGAACATTTTCCTCAGCCTCCATCCACAATCTCTCTGCACAGAGCTGGCTTTTGTGATGTGATTACAGCCTGTGAGATGCTAAGCTGGAAAGCTCTTCAGATCTGCCTCCTGCAGATCACTTGGCAGCAAGTGGACAGTAACTGCTGCCCACTCTGAGCTCCTGCCTGGAGCAGAACTTGGATTTTCTGTATTTTATTCTACACCCAACTTCTGAAAGCCATCAGCATCCCTGGGAGCCTTCCCTTGCCCATAAGCTGCTGCACTGCTGCTTCTGAACCAAGTGACACAGTGGTCATGCAGGCATCAGAGCCATCCCTGGAGGTTTCTTCTCTGCTGAGTGAAGGTAAAAAACCATCTCAGCTGCTGTGTTGCAGGGAGCATAGGAAGGATTCTGCCTGTCTGGCTACTGTAATTAATCAGATTTGATTCAGCTCCCCTGTCTTGGCTCTGAGCTGTGCATTACTTCACAACCAAGCAGGCTGATGTTTGCCCTTCCCTCCTGCCAGGCAGGCAAAGCAATGTGAGAGGGTTTGGAAAGCCTCTGCTGAGTGATCTTGCTCTTAATTGCCCTCCAAGGGCTGGATTTGTAAAAGCAGGGGGGGGACATCAGGTCCTTCCTGATTGTTTTTCTGCTGAGTGCATTTAGAAGTAGCTGCTCCCATTTTCTTCTGAAAAAAAAACCACAAAACAAACCATGGAGTCACTTAGCTTGGAAAAGCTCTTCAAGGTCATTGAGT
Source organism: Eubucco bourcierii (assembly GCA_013396675.1). Lineage (NCBI taxonomy): Eukaryota > Metazoa > Chordata > Aves > Piciformes > Ramphastidae > Eubucco > Eubucco bourcierii. The sequence continues at coordinate 43,397 of VWZE01016575.1, read as the reverse complement.
CCAACCATTCTCTAGCTTTACCAAGGCTGGGGCTAAACCATGGCCCTCAGCACCACTTCTCTGCCTCTTTGAAACACCTCCAGGGATGGGGATTCAACCACCTCCCTGGGCAGCCTGTGCCAGGCTTTGAGGACTTTTCCAGTGAAGAAATGTCTGCTAATGCCAAACCTAAACCTCCCCTGGGGCAACTTGAGGCCATTTCTTGCCCTCTTTTCATTCTTGTAAGTACATTAAAGAGAATTTGTTCCCTGTTGGGTCCACACTGTGTGACCAGTAAAACCAGTCCTCTGCTGCACTTGCTGCTGGGGCTGGAGAGAGTTACAGGCACAGGGGAGGGATGAAGGGAATACAGGATCAGAGCATCACAGAATGGTTTTGGTTGGAAGTGACCTCAAAGCCCAACCAGCTCCAATCCCCTGCCACAGGCAGGGACATCTCTCACTAGAACAGCTTGCTCAAGGCCTCATCCAACCTGGTCCTGAGCAACTCCAGGGAGGTTGTGGAGCACAGAATCACATAATGGAATCAAAGATCAAAGATACCATTCTGTGATTCTGTGCTCCACAACCTCCCTGGGCAACCTGTGCCAGTGTCTCAACACCCTCACTTCTTCCTAACATCCAGTTTCAATCTCCCCTCTGCCAGCTCAAACCCATTCCTCCTCCTCCTGCCATTCAAGCCCTTGTCATTCCTCCCCAGCCTTCCTGCAGCCCACTTCAGATCCTGCAAGGCCACTTCAAGCTCTCCTGGAAGCCTTCTCCTCTCCAGNCTGCAGCCCAGGACTCAGTTGCTGTCTGAGCTGCACCCACACTACCAGGTCATGCTGAACTTTGCATCATCCAACATCAGAAAGCAAAACCCAGGGGCAGGGAAGGTTTTTATTCACACAGATGATTTTAAAGCTCTTTTCCAACCAAAATGGTTCTATGCTAATGCTGCTTTGCTTGGAGCTTCTTCATACTTTGAGTCCATCTGTACCACAATTTGAAGCCTGTCTACCAAACCCCAGTGCTCTTGTGCTGGAAGTCAGCCTCTGCTCTGCTGCTGGCAACCAACTTCTGCACAGCCTCCAACAGTGCAGAGAGAAAGGAGTTGAGCCATAAACAACAAAATCTGAATCCAGGCTGAAATGAATTTATCAGCGTGAGAAAATCGGAGCAGGCTGCCCAGAGAGGTTGTGGAGTCTCCTCCTCTGGAGACATTCAAAACCCATCTGGATGTGTTCCAGTGTGACCTGCCCTGGGTGATCCTGCTCTGGCAGGGGGGGTTTGGACTGGATGATTCACAGAGATCCCTTTCAACCTCTACCATTCTATGACTCTAGAATTCTCTCTCCTCCATCCTGCAGGTCTTTACCTAAACTTCCACCCCAGGCCTGCATCAAAGCTCATCTCTGTCCCCTCTCACACCCTGGCAGCGAGTCCAGCTCAGCGGCAGCAGAGCTGCATCCACATCTCTTTGAACTTGGACAAGAGCAGCAGGTCACAGCCTGAGGTGTGCAGCACTCTGGGCTTGCTCAGCTGCCTGCATGGACCTGCCCTGCACCCTGCTGCCTCGCTGTGGTCACCCACATGCTGCCCATTCCCTTCTCGGTTGGCTGTCTGAGACACATGTGTGCAGGCAGCTCAGAGAGCAACTGAGTCCTGGACTGCAGCAAGAGCAGTGTGGGCAGAAGGGCAAGGGAGGGGATTGTGCCCCTTGGCTCTGCTCTCCTCAGACCCCACCTGCAGTCCTGGGTGCAGTTCTGGAGCCCCCAGCACAGGAAGGCCATGGAAGTGTTGGAGCCAGTGCAGAGGAGGCCACCAAGATGCTGAGAGGGCTGCAGCAGCTCTGCTGTGAGGACAGGCTGAGAGAGTTGGGGCTCTGCAGCCTGGAGAGGAGAAGGCTTCCAGGAGAGCTTGGAGTGGCCTTGCAGGATCTGAAGGGGGCTGCAGGAAGGCTGGGGAGGGACTATTGACAAGGTCTTGGAATGCCAGGACAAGGGGAATGGGTTTGAAGTGTCAGAGGGGAGATTGAAAGTGGATGTTAGGAGGAAGTTGTTTGCAGTGAGGGTGTTGAGGCACTGGCACAGGTTGCCCAGGGAGGTTGTGGCTGCTCCCTTCCTGGAGGTGTTCAAGACCAGGTTGGATGAGACCTTGAGTGACCTGTGCTAGTGGGAGGTGTCCCTGCCTATGGCAGGGGGTTGGAACTGGCTGATCCTTGAGGTCCCTTCCAACCTTCCCATTCTATGGTTCTATGATTCTTGCTCCCTGAGCTGTGACAAGCAGGCTGGTGGCTGTGGGTATCTGTTGACTCTGACACTTCCTCAGGCGTTCATTACAGAGCCTGTTCTGTCAGCCAGCAGCTCTCCACACTGTGGGTATTATTCCTACAAATTGCTTTCCCAGGAGGCCTCCTATGAATATGTATTTTCCCTGCTATCCCTCACTTAAATCAAGGCTCTCTCTCTCTCCATCCATCCTTTCCCAGACCTCTTGTTAACGCTTCCTCTGATAACTCCATTGCTAATGTGCATTTCTGTTCCCAGCAGTGCAGGGCAGCAGAGGGGCAGGAGTTAGGAGCAAATTTGCATCCTGCCTAATTTATCCCCACGCTGACAGGGAAACCATTCCCCACAGGGCTCCTTCTCCTGGTGAGTGGAGTGGGGGCAACTGCTCTGTGCCAAACGCAGCCCTAAATGTTCTCCTGGGGAACAGGACTGCTCTGTGCTAAGTGCAGAATTCAAAAGAGGCAATAAAAATATTTGACAGCATTAAAGAAACATGAAACACAGCCTGGGACTTGGGGTTTAACTCTCTCTGTGCTGTTTGTGGCTTTAGGTGTGTGGGTAAATCCCCTTGGTGTCTCTGCCTCCTTCTCCTTGCCCTTCTGTTGCCTGATGGAAGATGCTGCAGGTGAAGATGTGCAGGTATCATGATCGGGTGAGAACACGTGAGGAACTCAGGATTTAGACATCAGGAAGAAGTTCTTTAGACATGAAGAAGTTCTTTAGGCATTAAGGAGTTCTTTAGAATCATAGAATCATAGAATGCTAAGGGTGGAAGGGACCTCAAAGCTCAGCCAGTTCCAATCCCCTGCTATAGGCAGGGGCACCTCCCACCAGCACAGGGCACTCAAGGTCTCATCCAACCTGGCCTTGAACACCTCCAGGGAGGTTGTGGAGCACAGAAGACCTCCAGAGAGGTGCCATGTGCCTTTTTGGGAGGGTTTAACATCTGCACAGCCTGATGCAAATCCCCATGCTGCCAGAACCCCAGTTCTGAAGCATGTTCCAAGCTGCCTTATCATTATTTATATATTTGCTGAAGAAACAGAGATGATCTTTGATCATGTTGGGTGATTCTGTGCTCCACAACCTCCCTGTAGGTCTTCTGTGCTCCACAACTTCCCTGGAGGTGTTCAAGGCCAGGTTGGATGAGGCCTTCAGTGCCCTGTGCTAGTTGGAGCTGTCCCTGCCTATGGCAGGGGGTGGAACTGGTTGAGCTTTGAGGTCACTTCCAACCTTCCCATTCTATGATTCTCTAACTACTAAAGCTCATCCAGTCCAACCCCTTCTGCAGTCAACAGGGACATCCTCAGCCAGATCAGGTCACCCAGAGTCCCATTAAGCCTCACCTTGAATATCTTCAGGGATGGGTCCTGAACCACCTCCCAGGGCAACCTGCTCCAGTGCTCATTGTAAAGAACTTTTTCCTTTTGGGAGGACTGTGACAAGTGGCAGTGTGGCCTCATCCATGATTGATGTCACAGAATTACAGAAGGTCAGGGGCTGGAAGGGACCTTGAAAGCTTATCCAATCCACCCCCCCCCTGCCAGAGCAGCATCACCCAGAGCAGATCACACAGGAACACATCCAGGTGGGGTTTGAGTATCTCCAGAGAGGGAGACTCCAAAACCCCTCTGGGCAGCCTGTTTCAGTGCTCTGGTACAGTGAAGGAAAATTTCTTCATGTTTCCATGGAGCTTCCAATGCCTCAGCTTCCACCATTGCCCCTTGTGCTGGCATTGGGCATCACCCAGCAGAGCCTGGCTCCAGCCTCCTACCACTCACCTGCACATCTTTAGAACCATTGCTGAGGTCACCTCTCAGTCTCCTCCTCTCCCAGCAGCACAGTCCCAGCTCCCTCAGGCTCTGCTCACAAGGAAGATGTTCCACTCCCTCCATCATTTTTGGGACTTTCTCAAGCAGTTCCCTGAGGTCCTTCTTGAACTTTCTCAAGGGGCCCAGAACTGGACACAATATTGCAACTGAAGCCTCTCCAGGAATGTTGCATAAATCATGGAGCAAAACTCAAAGCCAGCATCTCTGCTTCAGGATTTGCTATGTAGAGTGAGAGAGTCCTAGAGCAGTTTGGGTTGGAAGAGACCTCTAAGATTGTCAAGTCCAACCATCAACCCACCACCACCATGCCCACCAAACCACAACCACAAAATCCCAAGCCCTCTGTGATATTCAAAACTGGACTGAAAGGCTTCAAAACCCCATGGCTGGTGCAGAGTATCAATCCCAAGGGGAAGCAGCCAGAGCTTGGGGAACCAGGTACCCTGGTTTGTTAAATTACCTTTAAATTACTTCCTGCCCCTCTGCTCTGCCCTGCTGAGGCCACATCTGGAGTCCTGTGGCCAGTTCTGGGTCCTCCAGATCAAGAGGGACACAGAACTGCTGGAGGGAGTCCAGTGCAGAGCCACAAAGATGCTAAGGGAATGGAACAGCTCTGGTAGGAGGAGAGCCTGAGGGAGCTGGGGCTGGGAGCTGGGAGAGGAGGAGCTGAGAGGTGACCTCAGCAATGGTTCTAAAGATGTGCAGGTGAGTGGCAGGAGGCTGGAGCCAGGCTCTGCTGGGTGATGCCCAATGCCAGCACAAGGGGCAATGGTGGAAGCTGAGGCAGAGGAAGCTCCATGGAAACATGAATAGGAATTTTTTCCCTGTGAGGGTGCCAGAGCCCTGGAACAGGCTGCCCAGGGGGGCTGTGGAGTCTCCCTCTCTGGAGATATTCAAACTCTGCCTGGATGTGTTCCTGTGTGATCTGCTCTGGGTGCTGCTGCTCTGGCAGGGGTTGGACTGGCTGAGCTCTGGAGGTCCCTTCCAGCCCCTGATATTCTGTGATGCTGTGAAAGGTTTTGCTGTTTGTCAGGTGTCAGGAGCAGGCTGAGGTTAGTGGAGATGTGAACGGTACTGATGGCCTCACCCTGTGGTGGGAGCAGGGTTATTTTTAGCCTGATTAGCCCTACTTTAGATGTTAACCCAGTTAGCAGCTGTAGATGAAAACAAAGCCAGGGCGGTCTGGCCCCCGCAGTGCCATGGCCTGGGGCTCAGGCACTGCCTGCTTTCAAGAGCAAATGAAACCTAATGAACAGTGTACAAGAGAGGAGGTAAGGAGATTGGATTTGTTTTAATGGTTTTTCTATAAATACCCTGTCTGGCTGCTAAATGCAAGCAATTATTCCTCTGCTGGCCCCCAAAAGCCTCAGCTGGCCCTTTCTACCCAAGGCAAGAGGCATTAGCCAGGGGTTGGGCAGTGCTGACACATTCCATAGCAGCATCAGCAGCTGTTGCCCTGGTGGTTGAGGCTGCTCCCTGCTGGGTTCTGGGGTCTGGTGGCTAAGTGCCTGATGACAGTGTGGAGTGTGCATAGCTTCAGGGACTTGGGTGCTTCCCCAAGAATCTCTGGGCTCTTTCATTTCGCTTCCTACTTGTAGCTCCCGACTGAAGTTTGCCTTGACACCTCTTGCTAGAGCAGGTCAGAGGATGCTCAGCACAGTGATCATGCCCTGGCAGCCTCTTGAAACCTTATCTGGGAGCATTTGCCTTGTTTATCCCGAGGGCATCACTGCTGGCTGCCATAACAGGGTCTAAAGACTCCAGCAGATGTGAGCTGGCTGCCTGAATGCCAACTGAAAAGCCAAATGCTCCTCAGAGCTAGAGAAAGAAAAGGCTGCATCCATCACCCTGCCACTCCTGATGCTGTCAGACAGAGCCTGTCACCAACTATAAACATTTCCTCCCAGCACAGAGCCCTGACAGGACTGCTGAGTGGGTTTTGCTGCATCCAGTGAGGAGGCTGCTGCTGAGCAAAGCCCACCTCCTGCCTGCACCTGAGACTCCTGCCAGGCTGATTGGAGGTAATTGGTGTGAGAGGGACTGGCACAGGAAGGCCATGGAAGTGTTGGAGCAGGTCCAGAGGAGGCCACCAAGATGCTGAGAGGGCTGCAGCAGCTGTGCTGTGAGGACAGACTGAGAGAGTTGGGGCTCTGCAGCCTGGAGAGGAGAAGGCTTCCAGGAGAGCTTGGAGTGGCCTTGCAGGATCTGAAGGGGGCTGCAGGAAAGCTGGGGAGGGACTATTGACAAGGTCTGGGAATGCCAGGTCAAGGGGAATGGGTTTGAAGTGTCAGAGGGGAGATGGAAAGTGGATGTTAGGAGGAAGTTGTTTGGAGTGAGGGTGGTGAGACACTGGCACAGGTNGGACTGGGTGAACTTTGGAGGTCCCTTCCAGCCCCTGACATTCTCTGATTTTGTGTCCCCATGCCCCATTCCCTGGAGGGAAGGTTGGAAGCAGAACAATGAAAGGTACAAGAAGATTCCAGTATCTGAAGGAGGCTACAGGAAGGCTGGAGAGAGACTATTGACAAAGTCTGGGAATGCCAGGACAAGGGGAATGGGTTTGAAGTGTCAGAGGGGAGACTGAAAGTGGATGTTAGGAGGAAGTTGTTTGGAGTGAGGGTGGTGAGACACTGGCACAGGTTGCCCAGGGAGGTTGTGGCTGCTCCCTCCCTGGAGGTGTTCAAGGCCAGGCTGGATGAGGCCTTGAGTGCCCTGTGCTAGTGGGAGGTGTCCCTGCTCATGGCAGAGGGTTGGAAGTGGCTGAGCTTTGAGGTCCCTTCCAACCTTCCCATTCTATGATTCTATGAAAAGATGGTCCCCATTAGACCCTAATTAAAAGCAGCTGAATAGAGTCATACAATGGTTTGAGTTGAAAGGGACCTTAAAGATCATCCAGTTCCAACCCTCCTGCTATGGGCAGGGACACCTCCCACTAGCCCAGGTTGCCCAAAGTCTCATCCAGCCTGGACTTAAACATTCTCAGGGATGAGGTGTCCAAAACTTGTCTGGACAACCTGTTCCAGTTTCTCCTCACACTCACAGTGAAAAATTTCTTCCTTATATACAGGAGTAAGGAATGCTCACCTGTTTGCAGAGCAGGTGAAACTCTGCTTAATCACAGAGTCATGGAATTGTTTGGGTTGGAAAAGTCTTCTGAGATCATCCAGTCCTACCATCAACCCAACCCCATCATGGCCACTAAATCATGTTCCCAGGTGCCATGGCTACAGGTTTCTTCTTGAACCCCTCCAGGCATGAGGACTCCATCACCTCCCTGGGCAGCCTCTGCCAATCCCTGACCACTCTTGCAGCAAAGAAATTTTTCCTCATCTCCAACTTAAACCTCCCTTGACACAATTTCAGACCATTTCCTCTTGTCCTATCACCTGATTATTAGGAGCAGAGCCCAACCCCCACCATACTGCAGCCTTCTTTCAGGGAGCTGTAGAGAGCAATGAGCTCTGCTCTCAGCCTCCACTTCTCCAGACTGAAGCACTCCAAGCAGACCCAGTGCCTCATGGCCAGCCTAAACCTCCCCTGGTGCAGCTGGAGGTCATTTCCTCTTGTCCTATAGCTTGTTCCTTGGGAGCAGAGCCCAACCTCCACCTCACTGCAGCCTCCATTCAGGGAGCTGCAGAGAGCAATGAGCTCTGCCCTCAGCCTCCTCTTCTCCAGGCTGCAAACCCCCAACTTCCTCAGCTGCTCCACCCCAGCCCTGTTCTCCTACATCAGCTCAGTTCTGCTCAGGATTTACTCTGTGACGCCCTTGCCTCTCCCTGCCTCAGTTTCCTTATCTGTTCAAGGGATTTAAGAGCATCTATGGGAATATGGAATGAGGAAATAAAATCATTTCACAACCCCTAATAGGAGCTGCCTGACGTGCACAGACTGACTGTTGCAGGAGCATCTACAATAATCCTTTTCCAGCCAGAAGCTGAAATTGGTTTCAATTTTCTCACAGAAACCCAAAATTGGTCACCAAAAGGCCATCAGCTGCTGAAATGTGACCACATTGCTCCTTTTCCCTCTGCCTTCTCACCCTAAGGAAAGGGGTATGAAAGGAGTCAATGTGGGGATGCCAGGATGGGAATATTTTGGTTTGATTTTTACTCACGCTCTCAGGGTTGGTAATTGAAGGAATTGAATTGGCATTGCCAGGGCTTTTCTTTGGGGGAAAAAAGAAATGTTTTTCATTAAAAAAAAAAAAAACCCAAACCAAAACCAAAACCAAACAACCCAACTTGGATTGAAAACTTCCCTCCAGCTCACATCATCTCCTGTCCATGGCGTTCACATTTGGGTACCAGCATCACTTCTGCTTCCTTTTTCACACTCCGTTCTCCTCTGGAAACAACCAGATGGTATCCAAGTGGCCACCCCCTCCCGGGGCTGGTGACTGGGTTGTGAGGAAGCTGGCACCAAGCTCTTCCAAAAGGGCCATAACAGGCAGCTCTCTATCCCTTAGCTGGGCAGATGGGGAATGCTGTCACCCCATCCTCCTCATTAAGCTCCATCCCCGTGGCTGCAGGCTCCCTCTCCCAGAAGGGAGGCTCTGATGTGACCTGAATCAGCTATTGCAGTGTGGGATAAGCTCCTAATGAAGGCAGGAGGTGGCTTGCATAGGAAGATGCAGGCTTGGGCAAACCTTGCCTTGACCTGGTGGCTCTTGTTGCACTGAACTGGTTAGGAGCTAATTAGCTGTGATGAGGAAAACATTTTTGTTTCTTGTCAGGGAAGGAAAGCCTGAGAGCTGGGCTGCTGAAAGCATCAGGCTCCATAGCCACACTGCTGCTTCTGGGCTCTGTTCTTCTTCCTCTTCTCCATGTTTTCCTTGGTCCTCATTGAGCATTAAATGATCTATTAAATTCACTTTGAAATGAATATTAAGGTCACAGCTCCAGTGCTGTCTCCTGGCCAGCAGCAGGCTTGGCACTGACAGGATCAGTGATGATGTTCTCCACGCTGATGTTCTCCTTTCTTCTTCTTAAATGCAAGAGGCCAAAAGAAAACAATAAAGGGGAAAACAACAACAGCAACAACAAAACAAAGAGAAGGAAAAAGGAAAGCAAAAGAGTTTTAGATGTAAAGTTCATGGAACAGCAACAACAACAAAACAAAGAGAAGGAAAAAGAAGAGCAAAAGAGATTTGGATTTAAACTTCACGAAACAGCAACAACAACAAAACAAAGAGAAGGAGAAAGGAAAGCAAAGAGTTTTGGATTTAAAGTTCATGGAACAGCAACAACAACAAAACAAAGAGAAGGAAAAAGAAGAGCAAAAGAGGTCTGGATTTAAACTTCATGGAACAGCAACAACAAAACAAAGAGAAGGAAAAAGAAGAGCAAAAGAGGTTTGGATTTAAGCTTCATGGAACAGCAACAGCAACAAAACAAAGAGAAGGAAAAAGGGAAAAATAAAAACAAAATAGTTTTGGATTTACACTCCAAGAAAAGGCAACAACACCAACAAAACAAAGAGAAGGAAAAAAGAAAGCGAAAGATTTTGGATTTGAACTTCATGGAAAAGAAAACAACAAAACAAAGAGAAGGAAAAAAAGAAAAAGAAAAGCAAAATACTTTTGGGCTTAAACTCCATGAATAAAAACAACAACAACAAAACAAAGAGAAGGAAGAAGAAAAGCAAAATACTTTTGGGCTTACACTCCATGAAAAAAACAAAAACAACCCAACAACAAAACAGAAGGAAAAAGAAAAGCAAAACACTTTTGGATTTCAACTCCATGAAAGCAGTTGTGCTTAGGACTGAAATCTCCCTGAGTGCTCCCTGAGTGCTACTGAGCACTGTGGAAATGCTCCTGACACCCAAACTCCTCCAGTAGCAGCAACAGCAGCAGGAGCAGGAGCAGGCCACTCCAAGGTCTCCTGGAAGCCTTCTCTTCTCCAGGCTGCAGAGCCCCAACTCTCTCAGCCTGTCCTCACAGCAGAGCTGCTGCAGCCCTCTGACAGGACAAAGGGTGATGGCTTCAAAGCCTCTATGAGTGGAGACCTTCGAGCAGCAGGACCTTCCCCTGAGGCTCCACTGGTTACTGGCTTCAAAGTGGAAGAAGTTGGAATTAGATGAGACACTAGGAAGAAATTGTTCCTCCATGAGAGTGGTGAGACACTGGAACAGGCTGCCCAGAGAAGCTGTGGAGGATCCAAGCCTGATTTTGGATGGGACCTTGAGCAACCTGGGCTAGCAGCAGGCCCATGGCAGGGGGGTTGGAGGTGGATGATCTTTATGGTCCCTTCCAGCTGAAACCATTCCAGGATTTTCAGTTATCAACAGAAGCAAACATTAAGGAGGAGTGATTGATTGATGGTTGGACTTGATCTTGAAGATCTCTTCCAACCCAAAGCATTCTGTGACTGTGAACAGCCTCTACGAGTGGAGACCTTCGAGCAGCAGGACCTTCCCCTGAGGCTCCACTGGTTGCTGAGAGTCAGATGTTCAGAGAGCTCTCAGAAATGGACCTCTTCACCTCTTGTCTGTTTGCTGTTATTTCCTAGAGGGTTTAAGCAAAGTTATTTGGGGAAGGGGGAAGAAAAAAAAAACCTGACTCAGAAGGAGAAATCCTGCAGATTCATCCAGTTCATCATTCTCTGGGAGACTGACAGGTAATTTAGGCCCAGGCAGAGTGTTGAGATGTTGCCAGGGCAACTCACCTCTCTCATGCAAGCTGCAGCCTTGGAAACTGAGCAGAGAAAGAGGGAGGCAAGGAGGAGTTCTGCAAAGTTGAGGAGCAGCTGAGCTCTGCTGTCTGCATCCTGTCGTTGCTGCAGCAAGCAGAGGCTGATCTTGGCGTGATTGGTCAAAGACAGAGGAAGGGCAGAGTGAAGGTCCTTGTCTGGTCTGTGGTGCAGCAGGCATCAGCAGGTCCAGGCACCAAAGGCTGCAGCCAGCCTGGGCTGGTAGGGCTGAGGATTCGAGCAGCAGCTGGCAGGGTGTTTGCATCCCACCTTGGCTGCGTTCTGCAGCGCTCCTCTGGCTTTCCCTGCCAGCAAACTCCTGTCTGGGGTGGGTCTGCCACTCCTGTCTGGGGTGGGTCTGCCACTCCTGTCTGGGGTGGGTTTGCTGCTCCTGTCCATGGTGCAATCTAGGATTTACCCCCAGAGGTAAATTCCCAGGCTTACTTGGAATCTGGAAGTAAACTGCAATCATTATTTACAACACAAGCAGGACATGGAAGTGTTGGAGCAGGTCCAGAGGAGACCACCAAGATGCTGAGAGCGCTGCAGCAGCTCTGCTGTGAGGACAGGCTGAGGGAGCTGGGGGTGTGCAGCCTGCACAAGAGGAGGCTCAGGGCAGAGCTCATTGCTCTCTGCAGCTACCTGAAGGGAGGTTGGAGCCAGCTGGGGTTGGGCTCTGCTGCCAGGCAGCCAGGGACAGAAAAAGAGGACACAACCTCAAGCTGTGCCAGGGCAGGGTCAGGTTGGATGTTAGGAAGAAGTTCTTGCCTGAGAGAGTCATTGCCTGCTGGAATGGGCTGCCCAGGGAGGTGGTGGAGTCAGCGTCCCTGGAGGTGTTCAAGGCAGGTTTGGACGTGGCACTTGGTGCCATGGTCTGGTCTTGAGGTTGGTGGTATTGGGTTGGACTTGATGAGCTTTGAGGTCTCTTCCAACCTTGGTGATCCTGTGATCCTGTGACATATGGCTGCCCCTGTTTATTGCACAGGGGGCTGGGTGGACTTTGGAGGTCCCTTCCACCCCAGACTGTTCTGTGGTTCTATTTTGCTGAGTTGAGAGATTTCTGCTCTCTGGGTGGTTTCTGTTGCAGGAGTGATGGAGAGGTCAACTTGCCTGAGGGTCCCACTTGAGATTGAAATATTGGGCAGATGGTTGAAGGAAGGAAGGACCATTTCTGTCTGTCAGCTGGGAGAGAGGAGCAGTAAGCAGGAGGAAAAAAAAACAAACCAAACCAAACCATCCAGGAGCTGGGCAGCCTGGTAAATGCTAATTGTGCCTCCTCCTTTCATTTGTTTGCTTCTGAACTTCAGCCCTAGCCTTTTGTTAACAAACTGCGTTGAGCAGCAGATGCTGGGTCCTCCTGAGCTCCATCCCTGGCCTTGGCAGCATCTCACCCAGTGACCCCTGCAGAGACATTTCACCTTTCTGCCCTCCAGGCTTGCCAAGCCTGCTGATGGATTTCAGTCCCTGAGAAAGCTGCAGGGAGAAAATGATTCTCCAGCATGCAAAAGAAAGATGTTCCTGTGCTGCAGTGCTGGGGAGAGGAAATCATAACCCTGATCTGACCTTTTCCAGCTCTTCTAGGGAGTCATCTTGGAGTTCATGCCCCTCTGCAGCCTCCCACATCCTCTATTGTTTGGAAGCAGCATTCTGAGCCCTCACTTACCCTGGGTGCTGAGCTGCTTTCCGGGCTGTAACCTTTAAGCAAGGCTCTGCCCTTTCACACGATTCATTTTCTTTGCTTTATAGAAGATTTGTAAAGGTGGGGAATGAATTTTCAGCCCCTCCAGCGATGTGGGGGAAGGTTCCCTCTGTGGAGTTGGCACTTCGTAGTTTCATCGATATCCTTGCAGAGATAAGGGTCCCTTAATGACAGCAATAGGTCACATCTAAAGACTGAGAGAGAGCTGGGAGTTAATGCTTTAACTCTCTTTCTTTACAGCAGAAAACTCTCTGGAGGCCTTTCAGATTTAATTGCTGGGAATTAGGGTGACTTTGCACTTCAATCCATTGCCTACTGGAAAATGCAGGCTTACTTCGATTATTATGGTTATTATTATTATTATTATACTTTAAAAAAAATTGAATCTTCCATCCCTAATTTGAGAGATGTTTTCTGGAGCAGTTTAAAACTCCTGATGTTTTCATTCCAAACTCCTTCCCAGAGAAGGGCAACGAGGCTGGGGAGAGGCCTGGAGCACAGCCCTATGGAGAGAGGTTGAGGGAGCTGGGATTGGTTAGCCTGGAGAAGAGGAGGCTCAGGGGAGACCTTCTTGCTGTCTCCAGCTACCTGAAGGGTGGTTGTAGCCAGGAGGAGGTTGCTTTGTTCTCTCAGGCAAGCAGCAGCAGAACAAGAGGACACAGTCTGAAGCTGTGCCAGGGGAAGTTTAGGCTGGAGGTGAGGAGAAAGTTGTTGCCTGAGAGAGTCATTGCCTGCTGGAATGGGCTGCCCAGGGAGGTGGTGGAGTCAGCGTCCCTGGAGGTGATCAAGGCAGGTTTGGACGTGGCACTTGGTGCCATGGTCTGGTCTTGAGGTTGGTGGTATTGGGTTGGACTTGATGAGCTTTGAGGTCTCTTCCAACCCTGGTCATACTGTGAGACTGTGATACTGTGAAATTACTCCTCTCCTCTCCTGTGCCTGGGATTGCTCTGACCCAGCAAGAGTGGACGGGTGTTGGAATGAGCTTCCCAGGGAGGTGATGGAGGCCCTAACCCTGGATGTGTTTAAAAGTAATTTGGATGTGGTGCTTGAGAGTGTGTTTAGGGTGCCCCTTGTAGAGCAGAGACTTGGTGATCCTGAGGGGCTTCATAGAATCATAGAATGGGAAGGTTGGAAGGGACCTCCAAGTTCAGCCAGTTCCAACCTCCTGCCACAGGCAGGGACACCTCCCACTAGCACAGGTCACTCAAGGCCTCATCCAACCTGACCTTGAACACCTCCAGGGAGGGAGCAGCCACAATCTCCCTGGGCAACCTGTGCCAGTGTCTCACCACCCTCACTCCAAACAACTTCCTCCTAACATCCACTTTCAATCTCCCCTCTGACACTTCAAAACCATTTCTCCTCCTCCTGTCATACCAAGCCCTTGTCAATAGTCCCTCCCCAGCCCTCCTGCAGCCCCCTTCAGATCCTGCAAGGCCACTCCAAGCTCTCCTGGAAGCCTTCTCCTCTCCAGCCTGCACAGCCCCAACTCTCTCAGTCTGTCCTCACAGCAGAGCTGCTGCAGCCCTCTCAGCATCTTGGTGGCCTCCTCTGCACTGGCTCCAACCCTTCCATGGCCTTCCTGTGCTGGGGGCTCCACAACTGCACCCAGGACTGCAGGTGGGGTCTGAGGAGAGCAGAGCCAAGGGGCACAATCCCCTCCCTTGCCCTGCTGCCCACACTGCTCTTGCTGCAGCCCAGTACACAGTTGCTGTCTGGGCTGCACTCACACTGCAGCTTCAGGTTGAGCTTTTCCTCACCCCAGACCCCCAGGTCCTGTTCCTCAGGGCTGGTCTCAGCTGTTCCCCACCCAGCCTGGAGTTGTTCTTGGGATTTTGCTTTGCCTACCTGAATGTTTCTGTGATTCTGTGAACACTCCTGTGTTCACATAGCAGGACATCATCTTCTGCTGATGCTGACTCTGTGCAATCCATCATCACTCCCTGGGTCTCTTCCATTGAGCAGAGAAGAACCACTTCCTTCCTGAGGTAGTATTTCAATTACTATAGTGTAAAATTATCATAGTAGCTCAATTATTAATGCCCTGACCTTAACTAATTGTCTTTGTCAGCATTTGTGGCTTCCTCTACACTTAACCTAAATATTCCTAACCTAAATATTCTTCAGTTCACAATCAGTCAGCAAAGGATACATCAAGCAGCACCTGGTCCAAGGTGGCTCCCTCACACAGCCCAGAGAGGTGTTGACTAATCTCTGAATAGGCTCTTTGAAAGTGTTTTCACAGGATGTCAGGGGTTGCTGTGCCCAGGCCAACCTCATGGCATTCAACAAGGCCAAGTGGAAGGTCCTGCACCTGGGTAGGCACAATGCCAAGCACAGCTCCAGGCTGGGTGGGGAATGGCTGAGAGCAGCCCTGAGGAACAGGCCCTGGGGGTGTGGGGTGAGGAAAAGCTTAACCTGAGGCTGCAGTGTGAGTGCAGCCCAGACAGCAACTGTGTGCTGGGCTGCAGCAAGAGCAGTGTGGGCAGCAGGGCAAGGGAGGGGATTGTGCCCCTTTGCTCTGCTCTCCTCAGACCCCACCTGCAGTCCTGGGTGCAGTTGTGGAGCCCCCAGCACAGGAAGGCCATGGAAGTGTTGGAGCCAGTGCAGAGGAGGCCACCAAGATGCTGAGAGGGCTGCAGCAGCTCTGCTGTGAGGACAGGCTGAGAGAGTTGGGGTTGTGCAGNGTTGTTTGCAGTGAGGGTGATGAGACACTGGCACAGGTTGCCCAGGGAGGTTGTGGCTGCTCCCTCTCTGGAGGTGTTCAAGGCCAGGTTGGATGAGGCCTTGAGTGCCCTGTGCTAGTGGGAGGTGTCCCTGCCTATGGCAGGGGACTGGAACTGGCTGAGCTTTGAGATCCCTTCCAACTTTACCATTCTATGATTCTAAATGTGTGGCCATGGTACTTTGGGTGTGGTTTGATGGCCATGGTGGTGCTGGGCTGGTGGTTGGCCTGGATGACCTTAGAGAACTTTTCCAACTCAAACAACTCCATGATTCTGTGTACCTGCATTGCTTAGGTCAGCAAGTGAGCAAGTTTAGGTCAGCTTCAGCCAGCACCACACAAGGTCCACCTGAAAGTGTTTGCTGTGTTGAAACATTCCCCAGCTCTCTGCTTTCCCCTTGCTGCATCATGAGCACATCCTCTGCTGCTACCAGCACTAACTCTGCAGCCCCACCAGACACTGCCACCTGAACCAGGCTCTGCAAACACAGCACTCTGCATGTTAACCATCAGATCTGTCCCCTCCCTGCCTCTCTGCTGAAGAGTCCATCAGCTGCTGCTTTGATCTCTTCCTTCTCAATTAGCATACTCACAGACTCACTTCTGGTCCCTCTTTCATGTTTCTCACAGTCTGCTTTTCACTTCCTACCTTGATCTTCCTGTTGGGAGTTTGACACCCTTCAGGCAGGGAGCATCTTCTCCTCCCCTGATGCTCTCTCCTCACTTGCTTCCAAGGAGCACCTTTGCTGCTGATGCTCTGCCTCGTTGTGGAGAAATGGAGTCTGTGTCCATTTGTGTACCACACCTCACATCTTCACAGAATCAACAGCTGGGAGGGGTTGGAAGGGACCTCTGGGGAT
>VWZE01016574.1:134134-188523 GCA_013396675.1 Eubucco bourcierii | reverse complement strand
CATAGGCAGGGACACCTCCCACTAGTACAGCTCACTCAAGGCCTCATCCAATCTGGCCATGAACATCTCCAGGGAGGGAGTAGCCACAACCTCCCTGGGCAGCCTGTGGCCAGTGTCTCACCACCCTCACTGGAAACAACTTCCTCCTAACATCCAGTTTCAATCTCCCCTCTGCCAGTTCAAACCCATTGCCCCTTGTCCTGGCATTAGAAGACCTTGTCAATAGTCCCTCCCCAGCCTTCCTGTAGGCCCCCTTCAGATACTGGAAGGCTACTCTAAGGTGTCCTGGAAGCCTTCTCTTCTCCAGGCTGCAGAGCCCCAACTCTCTCAGCCTGTCCTCAGAGCAGAGCTGCTGCAGCCCTCTGATCATCTTCGTGGCCTCCTCTGGACCCGCTCCACACTTCCATGTCCTTCCTGTGCTGAGGGTTCCAGAACTGCACACAGTACACAGAATATGCAGGAAAAACATTAGGAATCAGGGTCCAGTTCAGCAGTTTAATCCATTAAAGTGCAGAGCATCAGTCCAAAGAGAAAGCATTTTGTCCCAGAGTTGGACTGGACTTCAAGAGAGGAAAAACTGCTCTCAGCATCCAAGCACTCATGCCAGGTGAGCTCTTAAAATATCCAAATACCTCCTCCCAAGTAGCCTGCTTCATTACTCACACAAACAAGCCTGGTTTCCTACCAGTGCAATCCAAATAAATAACAGATGTTTATCAATGTAGGATTAGTAAAATCCCAAACAAGTCCCATCATTATTTTGCATTCTACAATTGTGTTTGCATATACATTCCAGTAAAACTGAGACTGAGAATAATAAAACAAACCATTTTGTCTACCTCTTCATTAAAATATTTATTGCCAAAACAGATAAGATAGAGTATTGTAGAAAAGTAGATTTTGGGTTGTGTTTTGGTTTTTTTTTTTTTTTTTTTTGGTTTGGTTTGGTTTTTGTTTTTTGGTTAATTTGGTTTTGTGTTGAGTTTTGCTTTGGTTTTTTGATGATGGTTACAGCAGTGGTCTACAGTGCAGGGAAACAGAATTTTAACTGATTTCATCGAATCATAGAATGGTAAGGTTGGAAGGGACCTCAAGGATCATCAGTTCCAACCCCCTGCCATAGGCAGGGACACCTCCCACTAGTACAGCTCACTCAAGACCTCACCCAATCCAGCCTTGAACACCTCCAGGGAGGGAGCAGCCACAACCTCCCGGGGCAACCTGTGCCAGTGCCTCACCACCCTCACTGCAAACAACTTTCTCCTAACATCCAGTCTAAATCTTCCCTCTGCCAGATTAAACCCATAGCCCCTTGTCCTGTCATTGCAAGACCTTGTCAATAGTCCCTCCCCAGCCTTCCTGTAGGCCCCCTTCAGATACTGGAAGGCTACTCTAAGGTCTCCCTGGAAGCCTTCTCTTCTCCAGGCTGCACAGCCCCAGCTCTCTCAGTCTGTCCTCATAGGAGAGCTACTCCATTTTTCTGACAGAAGCAGTGAAAGCCAATTACTCACTTTCTGTTTCACTTTCTCTAACCCTGATTTGTAGAGAGGAATCCAAGCATTCTCCATGCTTAAGGAGCCATTGGTAATAAGATTAGCAATATTCCTGCTTTTCTCTTTTGATATATACTTTGGGCATGACTGACTGTTCCAGAGTCTTAAACGATTAAGGAGACAAAAAGACAGACAGTGACAAGCAGGAAGGAAAAAAAAAAAAAAAAAGAAAAAGAAGATAAGAAATGGATTACTCTGTAAGAAACTAAAAACTCCTCTGGAGAGCCTAGGCCTTTGAGTTCATTTAAACATTAACGAACTTTACATTTCAAATCATATCTAGGAGGACAAGCGATAGGATTACACAGCTAAATCTATAAGCATTGATTTTTGTCTCAGTCACAGATGCACACTGTGCAGTATTGAAAATCTGCTAAGAAGATAAGGTTATGACACGTGGCAAATAGAATGCAGCCTTGCTTTAGATGAACTTTTCTGTGTCTTTAGAAAAACCCATCCCTTCTCAACACCCACCCGCACCACAGCCCCTGCCCAGTGTCACATTGTCTGAAAAATGTTTCTAGAAGCATAGAATTGTAGGATGGTTTGGGTTGGAAATGACCTCCAAAGGTTCATCCAGCCCAAAACCCCTACAGTCAGCAGGGACATCCTCCATGTCGTGGGTTTAAAGAGCCGACAGAGTAAAGCTCTCAAATGAACTGGAGAAAAAAAACAACAGAACTATATTTGGAGAGAGTTACAGGTAGAAATTACAAAGCAGATACGGAATCCATAAGCGAACCCCCTGAATTTCCCCCCAGTCCAAATCTAAATCTATCATCCCCAGTGCTCCAATCCTCCCCCCCATGCCTCTGCCATCCAAGAGGCCTAAGCACAGCCTCTGGAGGCCCCAAACCAGGCCTATCCTTACATGTTTGCCCCAATAACACAGTTTCTGCCTGGCACAAGGCTGGAGGGGGAGGAAAGGAGAACAAGTTGGTCTTGCTGTGAGCTTATGAAGAGACAGCAGAATTAGGGGATGGAATAACAATCTTCCAGTCCCCAGAGGACTCTTTTTAACCTTATAGTTCCCAACCTGGGACACTCCACTAGATCAGGCTGCCCACAGCCCTGTCAAGCCTCTCCCTGAGTATCTCCAAGGTTGGGGCCCCAACCACCTCTCTGGGCAACAGCATTTTACCACCCTTGTGATAAAGAACTCTTCTCTCCTTGCTCCTGGTTCTATTACTGCAAGTCCTAGGAAACAGTCCCTCTGCAGCCTTCTTGTAGCCCCCTTCAGGTACTGGAAGGCTGCTCTTAGGTCTCCTGGAGACTTTGCTTTTCCAGGTTGAATACCTCCAGCTCCCTCAGCCTGTCCTCACAGCAGATGTGTTCCAGCCCCCTGAGCACTTTTGTGGCCCTCCTCTAGACCCACTCCATCAGGCCCATGTCCTTCCTGTGCTGGGGGCTCCAGGGCTGGATGCAGTACCTGAGTAGGTACTGGAGGTACTAAGAAACCTGATTAGGCCTAACCAGAGCAGAGCAAAGTGGCAGAGTCACCGTTTAAGGCCACTGGATGTGGCAAATGACTGGATTACATTTACAAGATGTAGCCACATTAGTTTTGTACAAATCATGATAGAACCACAGAACTGTCAGTGTTGGAAGGGACCTCAAGGATCATCCAGTTCCAACTCCTCTGCCATGGGCAGGGACACCTCACACTAGACCAGGTTGCTCAGCCTGGCCTTAAAATCTTCCAGGGATGAGGCTTCCACCACCTCCCTGGGCAACCTGTTCCAGTGTTTCACCACCCTCATGTGCATGTGAGCATGTGCAGACCCTTCCTGACTTTGACATTTTATTTAGAGGTTGATATAGAACCTGTGTGAATCAGTGTGGTCAGAAAATATCTTTCAACTGATTTGAAATTTTTAAAAGCACCACGTAGCTCTATGGTACTTTTTAAACTATCATATTTTGTACAAAACATATTTTGTATTTCAGGACACCTGCTATGTTCCCAGTTCAAGCTGTCCTATGAGTCAAGTGCAAGGTCCTGCATCTGGGGAGGAATAACAGCAGGCATCAGTACAGGTTAGGAGTTGCCCTGCTGGAGAGCAGCTCCACAAAGAAAGACCCTGGAGTGCTGGTGGGCAGCAAGTTCTGCATGGGCCAGCAATATGCCCTTGTGGCCAAGAGGGCCACTGGCACGCTGAGGTGCATCAGGGAAAGTGTGGCCAGAAGGGCTAGGGAGGTTCTTCTCCCCCTCTACTCTGTCCTGGTGAGTCCATAACTGGAGTATTGTGTCCAGTTTTGGACACTCCAGTTCAAAAGAGACAAGGAGCTGCTGGAGAGAGTCCAACAGAGAGCCACGAGGATGATTAGGGGACTTGAAGAGAGACTGAGAGCCCTGGAGCTGTTTAGTCTGGAGAAGAGAAGGCTGAGAGGGGATCTGAGCAATGTCTATCAATAGCTGAGGGGTGGGTGTCAAGTGGAGGGGGCCAAGCTCTTTTTGGTGGTGCACAGCAATAAGCCAAGGAGCAACAGATACAAACTGGAACACAGAAGGTGTGCTGGTTTGAGGTTAATTGGAATATTTTAATAGAGAAAATTACACTCTAGGCTGTGAAAGGAAAGTATCATGATGTCTACTTCACTCAGACGCTTGCTGGAGAATTGTTTGGGAACACTAACCAAAACAACCAGAGAAGTCAGTCTCTCTCTGTCGCTTGCTGGGAACAGGAGCTGCTGGTGGGATCTAGCAGCTTCTGGGCTCTGGCTCCTCTGCTGATTAATCCTCACTAACCACTTTTCTTCTAACCCTCCTGGCCGATCCTCCTAATTTACCTTGCATGTAAGGCAAACCTTGGGGTAAGGTACAGGGGTGGGGAGAAGGTGGGAGGGTGGTTGGGAGCCCCTCCTGGGGTCTCTGATTTCTGGGAGGGGAGTTGTGTTGCTGTAGTACTTTTTATTTGTATATTTCTGTAAATATTCTGTATATAGTGTAAATATCTGCTGTACATTGTGCAAAGCTGTAAATAGAGCTTCATCATTTAACTTCCAGCCGACTGAGTGCTAGTCTGGGTCATTTTACAAAGTGTGGGGGGTGGGGAACTCCCAAACCTTCACAGGAGGTTTCACCTCAACATGAGGAGAAACTTCTTTACTGTGAGGGTGACAGAGCCCTGGAGCAGGCTGGCCAGAGAGGTTGTGGAGTCTCCTTCTCAGGAGACTTTCCAAACCTGCCTGGATGCACTCCTGTGCAGGCTCCTTGGGTGATCCTGCTTTTGGTGGGGGGATTGGACTGAATGATTTCTGGAGGTCACTTCCAACCTTTAACATTCTGTGATTCTGTGATTAACTGGAAAGCAGTAAGCTGGTATCTCTTAGATTCTTAGCTTCTATAGAAACCACTATCTAGTTTCTAAAATGGTGGAGAAATGAACTCACAAAGCAGCTCAAGAGATACCATAACTCCTTTTCTTCCTCCATACTTTCCCCCAAAGAAGAAGTCTTCAAGAGCCCTTGAGCGAGAGTGGCAAACATGAGAAAATGACAACCTTGCATGATTCCTAATTAACTTTCTTCCTGTAGGTGTTTATCATATGTCTCTTAGCACAATCAAGAATTGCCATGGGCTTTGCAGTTAAGAGTGTAAACAAGGGAAAACACTTCCCTAAAAAATGAGAGCTGTAAATGTCAGCTACATAGTCAAAGACTTCCTCCATTTCAAATTGCTGGTCCATAAACTGCTGCCTTTTAACTGTATTAGCAAGGTGACAAAGCTGACCTAGTCTTTTTTAAAGGTGTTGGAGTTTTTTCATTAATATTTCCTTTTTTTATTTTTTTCTATCTTCTGGTACAGAGCAAATCTAAGAAAACACTGGAATGTATTTAGAAGAGTTTGGAACCAGATGTTCTCGTTATGAGTGTACAATGGTACGTACTTTGTGTCACCAGTGCAGGAGACTACTGAGTGTGGAAAGACTTTGCCAGCAGGCAGGACATGATCTGGTCTTTTTCTGACAAACTTGCTCCTAATAGCACAGCCAGTCAGTATAATATTGTGTTGTTTCCCCACGTCCTTCTTCCCTCTTCTTTTCCACCCACATAGGTTTGGACCTGGTGGTCTGTCTCAGGTCCCTACTCCTGTTCCACCTGCACATCTCTTGGCCAAAGAGATACTGAGGGGACAGACAATGTAAGTGCAGAGTCAGGCAGCAGTAACCTCCATATCCTGATGCACTGAGCAACCCAGTGTCCAAATTTACTGACCTGCAAGTGGGCATTTAAAATCAACAGAACAAATTCACGTTTTTTTTTATTTCCCTAGCACTGGGATAGGAGAAGTTCACAGAATCACAGAATGTCAGGGGCTGGAAGGGACCTCGAAAGCTCATCCACTCCAATCCCCCTACCAGAGCAGGATCACCTAAAACAGGACATAGAATCATAGAATCATAGAATGGTAAGGTCGGAAGGGACCTCAAGGATCATCTAGTTCCAACCCCCTGCCATAGGCAGGGACACCTCCCACTAGTACAGTTCACTCAAGGCCTCATCCAATCCGGCCTTGAACACCTCCAGGGAGGGAGCAGCCACAACCTTCCTGGGCAACTTGCGCCAGTGTCTCACCACCCTCACTGTAAAGAACTCTCTCCTAACATCTAGTCAGGACTGTTGAATATCTCAAGAGAGGGAGACTCCACAACCCCCCTGGGCAGCCTCTTCCAGTGTTCTGTCACCCTCACAGGGAAAAAATTCCTCCTCATGTTTCCATGAAACTTCCTATGCCTCAACTTCCACCCATTGCCCCTTGTCCAGTCATTGGGCATCACCCAGCAGAGCCTGGCTCCAGGCTTCTGGCACTCACCCTGCACAGATTTATAAACTCTGATGAGGTCATCCCTCAGGTTCCTCTTCTCCACGCAGCACAGCCTCAACTGCCTCAGGCTCTCCTCCTAAGAGAGCTGTTCCATTCTCTTCATCATCTTTCTGGCTCTGCACTGGACTCTCTCAAGCAGTTTATTTAGTCCACAGTTTATCTGTGGTCTTTGATCTGTAGCACAACACAATCTTTAGTTCTTACTTGTAGAAAACACTGAACCAAACTTTCTGAAACAGGCACTTAAATACAACTTCCAAAATGGGTCACTTCTGCAAAGGAAGCAGGTGCATGTGTTAACATGTAGGCATATTTTAGGGAGTGTGGGGGAAGACAGGAAGTAGGACACGTTTACATTTTTAAATCTAAGTTTAGAGTATGCCTTTGCATACTTTGGAACTTTAAGCATCACAATCTTGGGTCTGACAGAGGTCCATGAAGTCTGATGGGCAGACATATCAGTAAGCAACATGATCATATGAGCTTTGATAAGCCTTTGCATACTTTGGAACTTTAAGCATCACAATCCTGGGCCTGACAGAGGTCCATGAAGTCTAATGGGAAGGCATATCAGTAAGTGACATGATCACATGAACTTTCATAGATCACAGAATCATAGATTGGTAAGGTTGGAAGGGACCCCAAGGATCATCCAGTTCCAACCCCCTGCCATAGGCAGGGACACCTCCCACTAGTACAGGTCACTCAAGGCCTCCTCCAACCTGGCCTTGAACACCTCCAGGGAGGGAGCAGCCACAACCTCCCTGGGCAACCTGTGCCAGTGTCTCACCACCCTCACTGGAAAGAACCTCCTCCTAACATCCAGTCTAAATTTCCTCTCTGCCAGTTCAAACCCATTGCCCCTTGTCCTGTCATTGCAAGACCTTCTCAATAGTCCCTCCCCAGCCTTCCTGTAGGTCCCCTTCAGATACTGGAAGGTTACTCTAAGGTGTCCTGGAAGCCTTCTCTTCTCCAGGCTGCAGAGCCCCAACTCTCTCAGCCTGACCTCATAGGAGAGCTGCTGCAGCCCTGTGAGCATCCTCATGGCCTCCTCTGGACCCACTCCAACACTTCCATGTCCTTCTTATGCTGCGGGCTGCAGAACTGCACACAGGACTCCAGCTGGGGTCTGAGAAGAGCAGAGTAAAGGGGCACAATCCCCTCCCTTGCCCTGCTGGCCACACTGCTCTTGCTGCAGCCTAGGACTCGGTTGCTGTCTGGGCTGCATGTGCACACTGCAGGTTCATGTAGAGCTTTTCATCAACCCAGACTCCAAGGTCCTTTTCTTCAGGACTGCTTTCAGCCATTCACCACCCAGCCTGTATTTGTGCTTGGGATTGTGCCTACCCAGGCATAATAACTTTGATAGCCTTTGCATACTTTGAAACTTTAAGCATCAAAATCTTGGGCTTGACAGAGGTCCATGAAATCTGATGGGCAGGCATATCAGTGACATGATCGAATGAACTTTGATAACCTACAGCTATTATAATAACACCTGAGCTCTGAGTGATATCAGAACGAGCATCCTGATGCCAAAGTATTCAAGCCCTGAGATGCACAAGCTGATTCAAGAAATAACTCTGTGAAAATTACACAGATATCCAAATTTTGCTTGAAATGCCCCTCATAATTTACTGGTCTTCTGACATACAGATATGTACATCCAACTGGGAAGGAGAAGAAATTTGGAATTTAGAATTTTAAGACAGCCACTGACCCTGCACACAGGCAGAGACCCACATTTGAGTTGAGAACTGAAGTGAAAACACTTTGCATGCTTGAACCTGGCCACATTCAGCTCTATCTGAGGTGATCCAAAAGAGATTAAAAAAGCCATATTAAAGGAAAAAGAGACAACACAGAGGAGAAAAGCTTAGACAACCAAAGCAGTACAGTATGCCCAAATGCTACTGGATCAGCAAATCTCAGTAGTTAGGACACTTGAGATCATAGCCCCAGAAATGTTAGTAACACTTAACTTCATTAATGAAAGATTAGAACAATAAGTGTGTGCACATGCACAGGCATAATAAGCCAAATTCTGCTTTCCCTTTGCCTGGGTGTAAATATAAAACAGACCTATCAATTTCAGTAGAAGTGTAATGAGTTTACATCCCAGCAGATTAAAGGGATTTTTAACACAATTAATCCAAGAGGTTTGTGCTTGGTGAAGGAAAGGCAGGAGGAGGTGAGGAAGTGAGTCTGTAGGACTTTATAAAAAAAAAAAAATTGCAAATGTATGCAAAAAGTTGCTGATGAATGCTGAGGGAAGAGGAATTGATCTCAGACTACAGTAAGCTCCTAAAGTACCACTTTTCAAACTGTGTGTTATCTTTATTTTTAAAGTAGTTCTTATAAAACAAAACTCAACAGCTAAAATAAATCACAGAATCACAGAATGTCAGGGGCTCAAAGGGACCTCAAAAGCTCATGCAGTTCAAGCCCTCTGCCAGAGCAGGATTGCCTAAACCAGATCACACAGGAATGCATTCAAAACAGGCAAGTTTTGAATATCTCGAGAGATGGAGACTCCACACACCCCCTGGGAAGCCTCTTTCAGTGTTCTGTCACCCTCACAGGGAAAAAATTCCTCCTCAGATTTAAATAAAGCTTCCTGTGTCTCAGCTTCCACCCACTGCCCCTTGTCCTGTCACTGGGCATCACCAAGCAGAGCCTGGCTCCAGCCTCCTGGCACTCACCCTGCACATCTTTATAAACATTGATGAGGTCACCTCTCAGTCTCCTCTTCTCCAAGCAGCACAGCTCCAGCTCCCTTAGGCTCTTCTCATTAGAGTTGTTCCATTCCCTTCACCATCTTTATGGCTCTGTGCTGGACTCTCTCAAGCTGTTCTATGTCCCTCTTGAACTGGGCCAGGGAGGGGAGGGGGTCAGAACTGGACACAGTACTCCAGATGCAGCCTCACCAGTGCAGAGTAGATTCATTACAGTGGTAGAGTAATAAATGCAAGGTACAGGGGAAGGCCAAGCAATCTGTGCAAGATCATGTAAAATAATTCAGGGAATTTAACGTAGGAAAAACAATAATGGTGGTTTAGCCTTGGTTGGGGGTCAGATGTCCACGAAGATGATCAGAGGGCTGGAGCAGCTCTGCTATGAGGACAGACTGAGACTCTTCAGCCTGGAGAAGAGAAGGTTTCCAGGAGACCTTAGAGTAGCCTTCCAGGATCTGAAGGGGGCCTACAGGAAGGCTTGGAAGGGACTATGGACAAGGTCTTGTAATGACAGGATAAGGGGCAGTGGGTTTGAACTGGCAGAGGGTAGATTTAGACTGGATGTCAGGAGGAAGTTGTTTGCAGTGAGGGTGGTGAGGCACTGACACAGGTTGGCCAGGGAGGTTGTGGCTGCTCCCTCCCTGGAGGGGTTCAAGGCCAGGTTGGACAAGGTCTTGAGTGAGTTGTACTAGTGGGAGGTGTCCCTGCCTATGGCAAGGGGTTGGAACTAGATGATCCTTGAGGTCCCTTCCAACCTTACTGTTCTATGATTCTATGTACAAATAGCCACTCTATTACTCCCCTTGTTAGATGGACAGGGGAGAGGGGAAGCTATGACAAAAGGCCTGCAATTAGAGAGAAGCAATTTTAATAATGTGAAGCAAAGGCTGCGTGCAGAAGCCAAGCCCAATGCAAAAGTACATTCCTCCTCTCCCCCTTTCAGATAATGCTGTTTGAGTTTGTCTTTGCTGTGTTGGATTTTTCTGGCAGTTTTAGAAGATAAATGCTTCCGTACTGAGTACAGATCATGTGCCTTATGAAAAAAAGAATAGCTAAATAAGACCTGGATAATCCCAAACCCCGTCACTTGTAAAATCATAGTTCTACTTTGGATTTTAAATCCCTCAGGAAGTTCAGATTAATGCCTCAACAGCACATGCATAACAGTGTTTACTCTGTTTACAGGTCACTCTTTAAGCTACTTGAATACTCCCAACATCTGGACAAGCCAAGCTCTGATTAACCAGGTCAGCCCATAAAATCACAGAATGGTAGGCATTGGAAGGGACTTACCATAGAATCATAGAGTGGTAAGGTTGAAAGGGACCTCAAGGATCATCCAGTTCCAACCCCCTGCTATAGGCAGGGACACCTCCCACTAGAACAGCTTACTCAAGGCCTCATCCAACCTGGCCTTGAACACCTCCAGGAAGGGAGCAGCCACAACCTCCCTGGACATCCTGTGCCAGTGCCTCACCACCCTCACTGTAAGGAACTTCCTCCCAACATCCAGTCTAAATTTTCCCTCTGCCAGTTCATCACTAACAACATTTCATTACATGCTGGCAACAACCCCTTTGTGGCTGCACAGACACCATGTAGTTCTCCCAGTACTGGTCATCCTGCCATGTTGCATTAATGAATGCAGTGAGACCACAAATCAGCAAAGACTTTTGACCATTTTCCCTCTCTGCTTGGTCATTCATGAATTTTCAGAAAAGAAAAAGCCTACAGCAGCAGATGCCTAAGGAATATCTAGCTATGCACAGGACCTACTTGAATAAACATGCCCAGCAAATGTCCTGCAGGCAGTGGGGTTTGCCAGAGGCCCTTCCAGCAGTGAGATAAACAGTCAGGTTGCTGTTTGATTGGAAAATGATTGCCCTGTTTAGCCCCTGGCTCATGCAAAACTCAAGGTGAGCTGCTTCCATGGGGTGTGGCATGCATGACGGGTTAGCTTGCAAACCCTCTGTCATCCAAAGCATGCTGCTGCCCCACACTTCCCACCAAGGAGAGAATTTACTCTATCATTATGCCAGCAGTCTTCCAGTCCTAGTATAGTTAATTTGCAGGTATAAAAGCTGACTAACTTACTGGGGGCATACAAATGGTTCCTTAAATCACCTGCCAGGTATTTGCCACAATTTCTATTCACTGCCTTTGTCAGTAGGGTGCGACTACAGGAGATAAAAACTGAGCACAGCACAAACAAAAGAACTGCTCTAAACCACGGGTGTACCATCAAAGGTGGGCTGCAGGGAGTTTGACAATTAGACAATAAAAAGAAACTTAAAAACCCTCATGCTTTGTTTGGTGCTTCCTTTTGAGATAAAGGGGTGCAGATTCAATGCTTGGACTTGGAAAAGGAGCACCTTTCACTTGCTAAAATTAACTCATCCCATGCAGCAATAAAATCAGGGTACTGACTGGCCAAACACACAGGCTGCACCTCAGGTCTGGGGGCAATAAGCCTGTCATCATGAGACCTGCATGAGGTACCCTCAGAGCCAACAATTTTTATGGATTATGGAGGCATCCCTTCTGGTAGAGCTGACAGAGGCCACAGCAGGGCATGAAGGCAACACATGTCACAGGTGGGCAGGCACCCAGAGAAAGGGTAACCTTCAGGAAACTTAGTGCCTTCAGGACACTCCAGAGCCACTTCTGTGACCAGGCTACACTTTGTAACTCTGGGTAAACACTTCTAATCTAATGGCTGGAGAGCAGCCCTGAGGAAAAGGACCTTGGAGTCTGGGATGATGAAAAGCTCAACATGAGCCTGCAGTGTGCACATGCAGCCCAGACAGCAGCCAAGTGCTGGGCTGCATCAAGAGCAGCGTGGTCAGCGGGGCAAGGGAGGGGATTCTGCCACTTTACTCTGCTCTTGTCAGACCCCACCTGGAGTCCTGTGTGCAGTTCTGGAGCCCTCAGCACAGGAAGGACATGGAAGTGTTGGAGCGGGTCCGGAGGAGGCCACGAGGATGCTCAGAGGGCTGCAGCAGCTCTGCTGTGAGGACAGGCTGAGAGAGCTGGGGCTCTGCAGCCTGGAGAAGAGAAGGCTTCCAGGAGACCTTAGAGTAGCCTTCCAGTATCTGAAGGGGGACTACAGGAAGGCTGGGGAGGGACTATTGAGAAGGTTTTGCAATGACAGGACAAGGGGCAATGGGTTTGAACTGGCAGAGGGGAGAATTAGACTGGATGTTAGGAGGAAGTTGTTTGCAGTGAGGGTGGTGAGGCACTGGCACAGGTTGCCCAGGGAGGTTGTGGCTGCTCCCTCCCTGGAGGTGTTCAAGGCCAGGTTGGAGGAGGCCTTGAGTGAGCTGTGCTAGTGGGAGGTGTCCCTGCCTATGGCAGGGGGTTGGAACTGATGATCCTTGAGGTCCCTTCCAACCTTACCATTCTATGATTCTATGATTCTTCCAAGGTGGGACTTTGAGAAGCACCTGGCTGTGGCCAAATGCGCCTCCTACTGATGTTTGCAGGCAAGCACATCCTTAAGCAACTCATGTATCTCCTGAGTATGTAGAGTGGTGCCCGACTCCTCTGACGTGGTCTCTACACTTAACCATTCCTAAAGCACCTCCATCCTTTATGCATCACATAATACAAAGTAGAAAAAATGTACTCATTATGCATCTGAATATTTCCTCCCCCTTTTTTAAAGTTTAGGATAGCTACCCCAAGTTGTTGTCTTGTCTCCTTGACAAGAAAGGGAATTTTTCAGTGTCCACCAGAGACAGGTGCTTGGACACCATAGCAAGGATACTGTCACTAACTTCACACAGAATCATTAACCAGGTTGGAAAAGACCTCTAAGATCATCGAGTCCAACCTGTCACTTAACACCTTCTAATTAACTAAACCATGGCACTAAATGCCTCATCCAGCCTCCTTTCAAACACCTCCAGGGATGGGGACTCCAACACCTCCCTGGGCAGCCCATTCAATCACTCTTGCTGTGAAGAACTTCTTCCTAACATCCAGCCTAAACCTGCCCTGCTGCAGCTTGAGGCTGTTCCCTCTTGTTCTGTCACTGGTAGAAGAGCCCAACCCCACCTGGCTACAACCTCCCTTCAGGTAGTTGTAGAGAGGAATGAGGTCTGCCCTGAGCCTCTTCTTCTGCAGGCTGCACACTCCCAGTTCCCTCAGCCTCTCCTCACAGGGCTGTGCTCCAGCCCCCTCACCAGCCTTGCTGCCCTTCTCTGGACACATTCAAGCACCTCAGCATCTTTCTGAAATTGATGGGGCCCAGAACTGGACACAGGACTCAAGGTGTGGCCTGACCAGTCCTGAATACAGGGGCAGAAGGACTTCCCTGGTCCTGTTGGTCACACTATTCCTGATACAGGCCAGGATGCCATGGGCCTTCTTGGCCACCTGGGCATGCTTGGTAGCCATCAACTGCTGTAGGTAAATGCAACCATCTATTTATCATTCTGAAGGTGAAAATTTAGCTTTTCTTACATATTAAAAAAGTGCAAATTTATTATCTATGTAGTTATCTCATCCATTGACAATTATTTCATTTACCTCCATTAACTGCTCTGTTCTTTGATTAGCTTCATATATTTACATAAAATGATGCTATGAGCTCTTTGTTGCCAATCTGAATTCTGATTACTTTTAACTAGCACAAATATTAAATCAAAATGGAGAAAAAAAAAATCCCCCTCCGATTGCATAGATTTGCTCTGCCTCTTTTTACACAGATACCTTTGCACAGTTTTGATGAGAAAGCTACAGAATTCTCACCACATGGCCTTGGTGTAAGAAGCTCCATCAAATAAGGCTTTAAAACAACACCTCAGGGGACACTACTGACATAATGGCTTAATCTATAGCTGACCCTAGCTCCAAACCTTACCCTGTACCTGAGGCACACACATGCTGGCAGTCACAACTTCTGGCTGGCAGTGCCTGCCACTCAGAATAAGCTGGACTGACACAGAGGTGACAAAGGGTGCTGGCTTTCCAACATGCCTTCAAACCACATTTTTGCCTACTGTAATTTGTTCATTTGTGTTTTCATTATTTAAACAGTTGGAATAGTTAAATCTCTTGCAAAACTTGTGGCTTTTTAAGAGCAGTGGTTGACTTCTGTGAAAATGCACGAAACCTTGCAACAATCACCATGCAGTTCAACAGCTGAACCACACTTACTAACATCCTGCTCCACTTTACTCTGGGTAGAGAACCAGTGCCAATATCTGCTCAATATTTGCTCAATATTCAGTAAGCAAACTCAGATACCTTTCAATGGAAACTGCACACTGCTGGTGACCTATTTTTAAACAAACATAAGCAAGCCTTACCTGCCATGTTACCTAAAACCATGCTCTGAGAAACAAACAACACGGGGAATGGTGGATTTAGAAGGAGGAAAATAGTAAGTTAGCCAAAGCCCTCAGTACTGAATCACTGTTTGTTGGTTTGGGGTTTTTTAAATGTGATTTTTTTGTTTGGTTGGTTTTATTTTTGTTTGTTTTGTTTTACGTAATACTATTGTGCAATGATTTTGTAGCTATAAAGACCACTTCTTGATTAAAAGCTCAAGGCAGTATTCATTACAGTATTTTGGTGGATTAGTTATATAAATCCAGGTTTCAAACAGGCTTCTGCTCTATAATACTCTGGGAATCATGGCAAACCACAGACAATACCAATGCAGACTACATGTGCTTAAAGTACTGATTATCTGCAGCTGCCTTTGTATCACAGTATCCCAGTATCACCAAGGTTGGAAAAGACCTCAAAGATCATCAAGTCCAACCCATTACCACAGCCCTCAAGACTAGACCATGGCACCAAGTGCCATGTCCAAACCCTCCTTGAACACCTCCAGGGACGCTGACTCCACCACCTCCCTGGGCAGCCCATTCCAGCAGTCAATGACTCTCTCAGGCAACAACTTTCTCCTCACCTCCAGCCTAAACTTCCCCTGGCACAGCTTGAGGCTGTGTCCTCTTGTTCTGGTGCTGCTTGCCTGAGAGAAGAAAGCAACCTCCTCCTGGCTACAACCACCCTTCAGGTAGTTGTAGACAGCAAGAAAGAGCCTCCTCTTCTGCAGGCTAACCAATCCCAGCTCCCTCAGCCTCTCTCCATAGGGCTGTGCTCCAGGCCTCTCCCCAGCCTCGTTGCCCTTCTCTGGACACACTCAAGCACCTCAATGTCCTTCTTCAATGGAGGGGCCCAGAACTGGACACAGGACTCAAGGTGTGGCCTAAGCAGTGCAGAGTCCAGGGGGAGAATGAGCTCCCTGCTCCTGCTGGCCACACTCTTGCTGATGCAGGCCAGGATGCCATTGGCCTTCTTGGCCACCTGGGCACACTGCTGGCTCATGTTCAGGCGGGTGTCAATCAGCACCCCCAGATCCCTTTCTGTTTGGCTGCTCTCCAGCCACTCCCACCCCAGCCTGTAGCTCTGCATGGGGTTGTTGTGGCCAAAGTGCAGCACCTGGCACTTGGATTTGTTGAGCTCCATCCCCTTGGACTCTGCCCATCTGTGCAGGCGGTCGAGGTCCTGCTGCAGAGCCCTTCTGCCCTCCAACCCAGCAACATCAGCCCCCAGTTTGGGGTCAGCTGCAAATTTGCTGGTGACTGACTCAATGCCCTCGTCCAGATCATCACTGAAGATGTTACAGAGGATGGGGTCCAGCACTGATCCCTGGGGCACACCGCTAGTACCCGGCCTCCAGCTGGATGTGTCACCATTCACCACCACTCTCTGGGCTCAGTCCTCTAGCCAGTTCCTAAACCAGCACAGAGTGTTGCCATCCTGTGTTGTATCCTTGCAAAAAGTACCAGCCACCCAAGGAGGACTTTGGGAACCACCAGCTTCTGCCTTCCTCCTTTTCAGCAAATCAACAAACCATTTCTTAGCCTGCGAGTTGCACGTCTCAGTGACCTGCCCAAATGCATGGCTTTCCTCTCCTCCTAGTGCTGTGCTCGTCCCCTTCCTTGGGGTAAGAGTGATGGACAGACAGCCAAAGAGCCAAAACACTCAGTCTGCCCTGGGTCTGGAGCAAATCCCAAGAAAAGGCTCCATGACTGGTTAAAAAGAGAGATAAAGGCACATTAATAGGCACACTAAGGAGCTTCATGCTGCTGATGCTCCTGTTTCAAGGCCCCTGGTGACAAAAGAAGGTCTTCCCTCTTCACCACTTGTCCATCTGGCACCTTCTCCAAGCACTAAAAATGCATGCCTGGTTTTTTAAATTTATTCATCCCCTTTAGTTATTAAATTACACCTTCAAATGTAACATACGGAGAGCAATCTGCAGAAGCGAGGGTGAGATCTCAGTTATTTTACTCTGTATGTGCACTTACTGGAGTTCAAAAAGATCTTTGCATCTGGGAAAGGCAGAGGTGAGAACAATGCTGTATTCTAAACCTGTCACTCTAGGATGCATCAGCACAGGAGTGGATAAACTTTAAAATAACAGCAACAAGAAAATCTGTTGCTGTGCTGTTTAAGCTGCTGAGTCGAAGGTTGCTCTACCATATTTAGATATATATAAGCAGAAATACAAGGCAGGTTTGGGGGTTTTGGGGTGGGGTGGGGTTGTTTTGTTTTGTTGTTTGGTTTTTTTTGCCAGAGTTGATAGCTCCAGTTCACTCCCTGGATAGCAGGATGGCTTTACTTCTTTTTAGTGGTCCATCACCAATCCCAGCATGAATCACCAAAAAATTACTCTAAGCATGTAGTTTCCCTCACAGCTGAATCATAGAATCATCGAATGGTAAGGTTNTCCTCCAACCTGGCCTTGAACACCTCCAGGGAGGTGTTCAGCCACAACCTCCCTGGGCAACCTGTGCCAGTGCCTCACCACCCTCACTGCAAACAACTTCCACCTAACATCCAGTCTAAATCTCCCCTCTGCCAGTTTAAACCCATTGCTCCTCGTCCTATCATTACAAGACCTTGTCAATAGTTCCTCCCCAGCCTTACTGTAGCCCCCTTTCAGATACTGGAAGGCTACTATCAGTTCTCCTGGAAGCCTTCTCTTCTCCAGGCTGCAGAGCCCCAACTCTCTCATCCTGTCCTCATAGGAGAGCTGCTGCAGCCCTCTGAGCATCCTTGTGGCCCTCCTCTGGACCTGCTCCAACAGTTCCATGTCCTTCCGTGCTAGGGGCTCCAGAACTGTACACAGGACTCCATATGGGATCTACTAGAACATCTCAATTGGCAGCTTTGCCTCACTTGAGCAGTGGATTTGTAAAAGCAGGGTGTAAGGGTAAAGAATACCACAAATATGTGGTGGAGTTGGTGGTAGGAGCCACCAAAGAAGGAAAATAAAGTGTCACCAGACCTATAATGGGAAAATCAGAGTTTGAGTATGAAAGAGTTGTGAATGACATCTTTGACATAAGATCTACTCCTGTTTAACACCTTCTGCACGCTCTCTAAAACACAGAAGTTTAATTATGAAGCTGAGTAAGGCACAAGATGCTCCACCAAAGCACATTCCACTGGCAGCTTTGGATAGCAGAAACTTCATTTTAAGCAGATTAAATCCTCCCAACTTTGTGGGAAATTAGCTAATAAACTGAAACAGATGTTGCTTGGCCTGATAAGGGAGGAAGGTTGCTGTCTTTCCATTGACCAAAGACAGATTGACAGTCAGGACTGAAGAGTTTAAGGGTGCATGGGACCAATAAATAAGTGGTACCTTGACACTGGTCCATCCTCACTGGGCCAGGGGATCATAAATCACACCCCAGGCATCTCCTGTGTTGCACAATACTACAGTGGGGATGGCATGCAGGCAAGCTACCATTCTCACCATTCATTCACTTTGACCATCTCTAAACACCTGTGGGTGTTTCTGGATAGCCTTTTGAGGCCATGTCAGGTGTCTAGCTTCAGCATGCCACCTACTCAGAAGGCCCTAGCTGGCTTTAAATGGTGCAGACCTTGCTCAAGTATCCAGCACAAAAGAGAGATTATGCACCTTAATCTACCTTGCCCTTTCTCCTTGAAGACTCTCTACTTTGAGGGACTCTGCTTCAAAGCTTTCTCTAACTTTTGGCACTGATGTTATTAAGTAAGTGGAGCTTTTGGCAAATTCAGCTCAGCTGCTAGAGGTAGCAAGAGGCCAAAATGAGGTACAGATCAGAAATATTAATTTGAAAGTCAGGAAAATGTCACCTGGATATACTGATTGCTTGCATTTAAATAAAAACAAGCTACTGTGAATGTTATGGAACCAGGGAAAAATAACTGCTTAACACTACTTGTATGTCACAGGGAGAACTGCAGCCATCAGCACACCATCAGCTCACTATCAGGATAATGCTGGAGAATAGGGGCAGGATTCACTGAAATCTGCCCAGTTTAGAAGAAAAAAAAAATCAGAGACTGTAATGCTTTTTAGAAAACCATGATGAAACCTTTAAAACTCCAAACTGACAGTCCTGAATCCCCTTTATCAGTATGGGGGACTAATTGCAACTGGAAGCTATATCCTTTCCTACTCTCTCTTTCTGCCTATATCTCAAGAATAGATAGTTAAGAACATCCTGAACACCAAAGAGACCTGCTGCACTTATTAAACAGCCAGACCCACCATTGAGCTCCTCTTCCCAAGCACCACTTAATCTTTCCTGGCAGAACTACCTTTATGGATATCTTTTTGCACATGAGGACGCAAAATGTGTCTGTAGCTCTGGCCAGATTCTGTGCATCCTTTTCCAACCTCCTTTTCTAATTTTATTTTTTTTTTTAATCCCAGTCACCCATTCTTTTTCCTTGTTAGTTCCCTTCCTCTATTCAATATAAATTATTACTCTTTTAAAGAAGCAACAGTGTAAGTTGTGATAACTATAAAGATGAAGATCAAATGGGGAAATAATGAGAAGCAGTAACAGAAGGGGGAAGCAATTGAAAGAATTATGCATTGAAGTTACTTAGTTCGGTATAAGCATGTGGGAGGGCTGTTGCACAGGCTACCTTTTGTTCACATTCTCTCTCTTTTTATTAATGCCTGTGGTTTGTGACATTCCTCCTTACCCCTGCTCCCAGTTTGCTCACTGATATGGGACATATTCCAGAGACTTGGACTATGGAAGGTGTCATAAGGAGTTGGTGTATACAGTATTGTGCTCGGTTTTTCTTTTTCACTTCGCATGAATACCTTTCAACCCCACAGTTCATTTGCTGAATTCATCAAATTAATTTTTAGCTCTTTACCATAATTCCTCTGGTCACAGCACAACTGCATCCTCAGTGTCACCATTTCAATAATGATGCTACTGGATCTTGAAGAGAAAATATGTCAAAAGCTGGTTTGAAATCTGCCCTCAATAGATCTTGTTGCTTTTCAAGTGAAGGAGTTGCTGCAGTTCTGCAGTACAATTAACCATATTACTTTGAACTGGTTGGGCACACAGCCCTCCACAAAGCCATCCCTTTTCATTGCAACAATCTTCAATGTGCTGAGCAAACTGAGGGAGCCCTTAAAAAGTCCACTGTAACTTTTTGCCTCATCTATTTATTAATATTTGGCAGAAGCAACAACTCTACATCTCTGTTAATACACAACACAAGGTTCTTGTGTTCTGTAAGGACATATCAACCATTTCTCCCTCATCATTCTCATTTGATGAGACAGAAGTAAGACAACATAATCTAAGCAACTCTGTGTTTCATACAAAGGCCATCACACACTGAAAATTGTACCTGTTGTATTGTCAGGTGTCCAAAGCCATTACAAATGAATCACTGTGAAGTTAGTAGACAGCCAATCACTAGATCAGAAAAGAAGTACATGACTCAAAAGAAGCATGGTCAGCAGGGCAAGGGAGGGGATTCTGCCCCTTTACTCTGCTCTCCTCAGACCCTATCTGGAGTCCTGTGTGCAGTTCTGGAGCCCCCAGCACAGGAAGGACATGGAAATGTTGGAGCAGGTCCAGAGGAGG
Source organism: Eubucco bourcierii (assembly GCA_013396675.1). Taxonomy (NCBI): domain Eukaryota; kingdom Metazoa; phylum Chordata; class Aves; order Piciformes; family Ramphastidae; genus Eubucco; species Eubucco bourcierii. The sequence goes on along the minus strand of VWZE01016574.1, from coordinate 168,491 downwards.
CCAAAAAGATGCTCAGAGGGCTGGAGCAGCTCTGCTATGAGGACAGCTCTGCTATGGGGCTCTGCAGTCTGGAGAAGACCTTAGAGTAGTCTTCCAGTATCTGAAGGGGCCTACAGGAAGGCTGTAGGGGGAGGGACTATTGACAAGGTCTTGCAATGACAGGACAAGGGGCAATGGGTTTGAACTGGCAGAGGGGAGATTTAGACTGGATGTTAGGAGGAAGTTCTTTACAGTGAGGGTGGTGAGACACTGGCACAGGTTGGCCAGGGAGGTTGTGGCTGCTCCCTCCCTGGAGGTGTTCAAGGCCAGGTTGGAGGAGGCCTTGAGTGACCTGTAGTAGTGGGAGGTGTCCCTGTCTATGGCAGGGGGTTGGAACTAGATGATCCTTGAGGTCCCTTCCAACCTTACCATTCTACGATTCTATGACTTCAGGTGGTATCAAAATGAAAAGAGGACTGGAATAGTTTGTTGGTTTGTTTTTTTTTTTCTTTGCTTGCTTGATTGGCTTGTTTTGGTTTTCCACAAAAGTCTGGTTGCCTATTTTCAACTTCTCTAGTACCATAAATTTGAGATGGTTTCCTTAGAGGACTTAGGAAAATTTTTATACAAAACTGAAGCCCACTCTTGAGAGTTCCAGAAAAGTCACAAGAATTAGCAACTTTTTTTTTTTTTTCCCCACCAGTGGAGGTAAGAGGTCTTCTCTAATAAAAATCTGTCTTCAGGTCTGTTATTTCCCACCCTACTATATCCTGGATTCTGACAGTAAATTATGGATGGGTCTGTGAAGCTAAACTAAGTTTAAGGTCTTCAAGGAACAAAGGTGGTGGAGAAACAGGCATCAATATTGTTTTAACTGACACCTGACTTTATGGAAAATTTCATTTCAAAAAAAGCATATCTGTAAGTTATGAAGACATTTAGGTGGGATCAGTATTGTGAATACTATTTTTCTAAAGAGCTGTGGGACAAAAAGGCTCCATTTGTCCTCTTCATGGCCAACATATGCTAAGTGAACAACTATTACAGTGAAATGTTACAGCAACTCCTCTCTTAACCTTGAAAAGATCCTGGAACTTGTTTGTAAGAACAGCAAAAAGAAGAATAACTTAGAAGTCTGAAGGTCAATGACTTAACAAAACCTGCACTGAAAAATGTTTTCTCCCTCTCAAATTCATTAAAGGTCACATTCTTTTCTGGAAGCCTCAGTGGATGATCTTTGATCATTCTGAAGCTCTTCTGTGGATTTTTATTGGCTATTATTTAATCTGGCCTATTTTTTCTAACCTGTTCCCTTAAAACTTTTAGCAGTAAAGAGGTGAAAAGCTTGCAAGTGGAACTGCACCTTTCTAAATGTGTTCCACCTAATCGTATTTTTCTACTTCATGTTTATCTCAGTTTAAAGACTCAAAGCAGAGCTTTTCTGATGTTTTATTATGGACAGCTGGTCTGTAAATTATAAAGGATTTTACAGACTATAAGAAGTGATTCATAGGCAATCTGTTTTCTTCAGATAATTTAGTAAGGTCTTTCCTTTAGGCCTTGTGGCTTGCAGGAAGAATTTTGAATTTAAACAAGATTAAAGTTATGATTAAAGCATCCCATTTTGCAACCTGTTCCAGGAAAGTTATATTGTGAAGGTGGAATAAAGCTGTATGTCTTTACTTAAGACAAAATCTTTTTTTCCCCCTTTTAATTTATAAGCTCCCTTAATTCATGTGGCAGATCACAGTGATATATGATATAACAAATAACAATACCTTATTATTCCTCTCCAGAAGCATTATTTATTTCTTTGTTACTGGCATTTGTTGAATTATTTTTCGTATTCCAGTAATCCATATTGGAAACTGAGATCAATGCCTATTGCCTAAGAAGTATTCACTTAATACACTAAGAGCCTTTTTGTTTGACATTCAGTTGTTTAGAATTAATAATTTTCTTTTTCCTTTTTGTTTAACATTCAGTTGTTTTTTCTTTCAGAGCCAGAAACCTGGAAAACGCTTTCTTCAAGATAGGGAGAAAAAAAAATTACAAAGCACCAAAAGAACCAAGGTAACTTTTCTAACCTCCGTGCTTGCTGTTGTTTACTCCTGCCAGGCAAAAGGAAAGCTGCCAGCGATCAGCCAGGTAATGGCACACCACGGAGTGTCTCAGACCGGCACAAGGAAGCCTCCTTTGCCTTGCTTAAAACCAAACCCGTCGTCTTTTAATGGGATACAAACGGGGAGGCTGTCGACTGTTAAAAAAAACCAAGTCGCTGTTTACCATACCTTCTACTTCAGAGCCAGAGTAATGCCCTCAAAAAGCAATCCTGGATCTGCAGTCATTAAGCCATTAGTCATCCCTGCAGCTTCTTTCCTTGTACAACAAAAGCTCCAGAGTGAAGCAGAGTGAGTGCAATTCTTGTTAAGCTCCCAACTATGCAGAGATCTCAGGATCTCAGCATTTGGTACTGCTTTTGCAATCAAAAAGCCTTGGTGGTAAAATGTGCATGGATGTGTTGTGTGGTGGGAGAGGAGAGATCGCTGTACTTTCCTCAGGACAGCAAACAAAATGGAACAGTGATCTCATCCAGTATGGCAAGTCCTTTGTGTCTGACCTAAGTGCAGAGTGTAAATTAATAGTTGTTTTTCACAGTTACTTCAGTGCATCCCATCCTACTTCTATTTTGTGTCAAAAGGCTCAAATGCCAATGCTTCAGAGAAGATAAAGCAAGAGCAAAATGCTCCTTAAGGCTACTTGCACATGACTCACATGGAAAGACAAAAATACTCCGTTATGGCTCCTGTTAAGTGAGATCTTTTTTTAATCGTCAATTACATCCTCACACTATTTTTATCTGCTATGAAAACAATCCTGCCGAGCAAGCAGAGAGCGAGGAATGGAGAGGGCACTGTGCACATGCAGTTAAAAGCAACTTCATGGCACTGGGAGCCCTGAAGAAACGAGAAATAGAATATGAACCAAAACCGAACCTCACTCTCCTCCATTCGCAACACCTAAAACAACAGGCTGTGAAAATGGTTTCATTAAAAAATAACAAGCACACGCTCACCAGGGGATAGATCAGGGCAAACTCAATAAAAAATTCTTCAATCATTGCTGAAGTAGGTCAACCAGAATTAATTCAAAGGGCAAACATTCAAACTGAGCCTGCCACCTCCCCACCTCACCCCACCTCCCTGCTGCATGTCTCTCTGCCTGCCCTTTGACGAGGCCAAGTGGAGACCCATGCTGACTTATTACTTAACTCGCCACAGTGGGTCTCTTTCTCTCCTCAAGGTAACCTGATAAGCCATGGATTTCCTCCAGATTTACACTGATGTGAAACATAGCAGAGCCTGGTGGTATCTGGGAACAAAAAACACAGAGCAGTGTGGCGCCCCAGCTTAGGAGACAAGCTCTAAAACCACTTTCTGGTAGGGCCATGCAAATTTCTGTCAAAGAGACATAGCCTAGAAGGCAGAAAGCGTGCGGAAAGCAAATTCTAGGAGATAGGAGTCAGACACAAAAGCCTATGGGTGGTAGCCAGCTAAAAAACACAAAAACTTGTACTGCCCAGCCAGGATCCACATCCTGCCTTGTGCTGCTGGGACAGTGCCCTGGGACACATTGATGTCTTTGCTAAGTACATCAGCTGGACCAGGGCACCGTTCCCTTGAGCTGACCTTCTGTTGGCATGAAGCAGCTCTGATGTATTGTACAATATTAATTGACTTAATGGCTTTCAGCTCTATGGCTTCTGCACGCAGTGAAGCTGGCTTAGCACTAGATGTTCTTCAAAACTTATTTGTCTTGCAGCAATGGATTTTATGAATCGTTATTTGGTTTTAAATTCCCTCTCTCTTTTCCCAGGTGAACTGTCATTTAATTTATAGTAGGAGAGAATAATTCAGGTCATCATGAAAGAAAAGCTTGGGGTTTTTTTTTTTTCCTTAGCTGACTCTAGTAAAATACATTAACCTCCCCTTCCCCACCCCATCAGCCTTTTCAAACCAAACCTTATGACTGAGGCTTGAAATGCAGACAGGACCGGTTAACTCTGAGGGGTACAGTCTCTTAACTGTTTTATTTAAGACCTCCATCTAATGAAACAGCTGTCACACCTCCCACCACCCTAAAAAGCCAATTAACCCTATCCCTAGAAGAGTGCATCCTTATGATATAACAAAGAAGTGCCACTTTTCTTTCACCACAAGCAATGACATAGCTGCATTAGGAGTGAGAGCATTAAGCTGTGCCCAGATTTTCAGCCTGTGAAGGACACTGCCCCAGCCAGAAGAGGATAGTGGCATTTTTGGGTAACAATCAGGCTTTGCCCAAGCATAAAAGGAAGCTGTTTCTTTGCCACATTTTCAAATAGCAGGCAGCCCTTTTAGCCGAGAGGCAAGAGAAATAACACGAAGCTTTGGTGAACTTGGCGGTTCCCCCAGAAAGCACTTAAGGGAACTGGGATGCCTATAATACCTGTAAGATGAATGCAGCCATGCTTTAAAAAGTTAGAAGCTTTTCTTTTCTTTGGGAAAGAGACCCCCTCCTTTTACACACCACTTAAATGACAAAAGCTGGATTCTACTGCCACGACTACCAATAGACCTTTTGCCCTTAATTTTAGTCAGAGTTTTATCTGCTCCTAAGAGAGAAAAATCAATGTCCTGTAAAGCAGGGCAGACATGAGATTGGGTTGCTAGCAGCCCTCTACTGGGAGACAGATTGGGGCCTCAGTTTCTGCCGTGCTCTTTTGTGAAGCCAACACCAACAGATAAAGGAGCAGTTGAGCACCATCTTCTGCACTGTGGCTACATTCAATCTCTCACTGTTCAATTGCCAAGGGATGGATTTAAAAACCATATTGAATTACTCAAAACAGGAGAACGAAAAAGTCTGCCAGTGTTTGCCTTACAAACAGCCCCCTCACGATAAGCTTTTTCCTCCCATTCCTGCCAAGAGCATCACCTGCCCTTCAGTTTGTGTGCTGAGCGCATGGCACATGTCCCACCAACATACAGAACCACGTTCCTCTGCCATGTCACAGTATCCCAGTATCACCAAGGTTGAAAAAGACCTCAAAGATCAAGTCCAACCTGATACCACAGACCTCAAGACCAGACCATGGCACCAAGTGCCACATCCAAACCCGCCTTGAACACCTCCAGGGACGCTGACTCCACCACCTCCCTGGGCAGCCCATTCCAGCACTCAATGACTCTCTCAGGCAACAACTTTCTCCTCACCTCCAGCCTAAACTTCCCCTGGCACAGCTTGAGACTGTGTCCTCTTGTTCTGGTGCTGCTTGCCTGAGAGAAGAAAGCAACCTCCTCCTGGCTACAACCACCCTTCAGGTAGTTGTAGACAGCAAGAAGGTCTCCCCTGAGCCTCCTCTTCTCCAGGCTAAACAATCCCAGCTCCCTCAGCCTCTCTCCATAGGGCTGTGCTCGAGGCTTCTCCCCAGCCTCAGTGCCCTTCTCTGGACACGCTCAAGCACTTCAATGTCCCGACAAGAGAGGTAGAAACTCCAGCAGCATCACCACTTACAGTTCACATATCATTCTGCACTATAGCCATGGTCATGCCAGTGCCTGTGGAGTCAGATAAACTCGGTACTCACGAAAAGTGGGGTCAAACATTGCCAGCGGGTTCTGGAAGAAATGACCGACATTGTGGTGTACATCAAATATCTAAGCCTGGTCTTGAGGGAACAAAGGACATTTTACATAAGCTCTTCTGTGCACAGAGAGGAGTGTGGGTCGCTTTGCTGTGTTATTACAGAAAGATTGTTGCCAAAAACATTATCCTAAAGTCTCGTTTAGGTTTAAAAGCAATTTTACTGTTAATTGTCTGCACTCTCCTCACTCCATAGTGCAGCATGCCCAACAAGCCTGTTTCAGTTTCATGAAATGGTCATCTTTATTACAGCCTTGGTTTACAATTGTCTAAATGCAGGGGTTTTTTCTCTCTTCCTCTGTAAAATGCCACTCTTGACTACCCAGGGGCCAAGAGAAGAATTTGTGCTACTAGACGAGGGCATCAGTCTCCATCATCAACCTCTCTCACTCATGTTTTCATAGTCTAGCTAACTGGGAGAGGGCTTTTTCCCCTTCCAGTGCATGGACAGAAATAATTCCCTGCCAAACACCCTAAAGAACTTATTTCCCCTTCAACTCTGGAAACAATGAAGCTGACAATGTCTCATTATTTCTCACTTTTCTGGCATCTTGATTAGTTTCCAACATTACTCTCTCATAAAGAATCTTTGTAGCACCTTCTATCTATCAGAGTCCCTTTCCCTTTGCTCCTGCAACTTAAGCCTGCAAAGTCTTTTAGGTGAGTTGTACAATTCATTGTACATGTACACATTGTACATTGTACACAATTGTCCTTGTTCAGCTCTCTATTTGAAGACCACCACAGCTGTTAATTTAGAACCAAAGAGCAGAACTATTACCCTTCTGTACTCTGCTTTCTCTTGCCAGTTGCATGTATCTGGAAGATTTTACTGTGCTAGTTTTAAAACACATAAACAGAGCATCTGGACTTTGTCTTAATCAGATAAGGTTTGCTCTACACTTTCTCAGTGGAATTATCTTCACTGTATAATTGATATCAATGACTTCAGAAGCGAGTCCTTGTTCTGCCAACAGCATGCTCTGCAAAGAAACGAGGGAGCTAGGGAAGGCAGGCCTCCCTTCCAAGGAAACGTTTGGGCTTGTCTAATTACAAAACAAATCACAATGGAAAAAAAGTCTCACTCTGCTGACCTCTCAAATTCTCTGAATGTTGTAGGAAAAAATAAAAATGTGCACACTTCTGAAACTCCAGACCGTAAGGTGTTTGGGCTTAGAGATGAGCTTTGCAATCTCAGGCACAGAAGCCTCCTTCCCACTCCTTTAGGATGCTCTCCTACAAAATTCTTGGCAAACAGCTGAAGCTAATACTTTATTCCCAGCCACGCTGAATTAATCAATCCAACTTCTGAACAGGCAGACTTCCTATTCAGCTGAAGGCTGAAAATTTGGAAGAGATGCTCATAAGCCTTTTGTGAAGAGTCCAGCCTTTTGAGCCTACAGAGGAAACCAAGTCTAAGCCTGCTTTAAAAAGAGTCTCTAGGTATTTTCTTTTGCAAGGGTGAGTTTGAGAATGTCAGTGATGCAGACTTCTTGCTGGAAGAGGAAGGAGTATGAGTAGGACTTTATTGTCACCCTGAGTAGACAACATAAAACAGACTTTTCCCCTACCACATACTTCGAAGTGAAATAGATCAATTAGTTTGGGGTTTATAGCAAGCACCTCCTTCAGTACCATTCTTCTGATCATTAGTTACAGCTTGGTCACAGAGAGGGAGACAAATTGGTTTCTTAGCACCGTTTGGAGTCTTCATTCCTCTCATCTTTAGTGAGCCTTCCCTCACTTTTTTTCTTGGCTTCACTTGTTTTGTCAGAATCAAATGAGCCAAAGTGAACCACTTAATAAAGGTGAAAAGTTATAATAGACAACATTATCTCTTCCTTAACAATGTGAGATAGACCAGTATTCCACTTACCACCTTTCCCTGCCACGCAGGTATCTTTAGCCATCTACCTTCAGTGCCTTCCAGCTCTTTAAGGTTATTTAAGCTCATTTGAGTTGGAATGGGTAAGGGAAGCTGCTCCGAGGTCTGCACAAAGGGAAGTGATGAACACTCCAGGAGCCACAGTCCTGGGTACAAGGACTACAGGGCAACAAAAAGGGCAACAAAAAGGCAGGCAGGCAGGCAGTGCTGTGACGACCTCAGACCTCACCAGGACACACGATGCTTGTCTCCCTTTCCTCAGACCACCGGGCTGAATTCTTTCTAGAACTTGGGTGCACTCAGATGTAGAAGGGAAATGTTTTAGCTCTCATCATTTTATCTCCTCTAGGGGCGGCTCAGGTTAGCACAAAACTTGTCTCTGATCACCAGTTGGTTTTTTTTTTTTTCTTTCCAGTATGCATTTCACTGTACTTGCCTGTCTGGAATTACCTCGCCCAAGTTTCTAGCTTTCTCAGGAATTTTCAGTGTTCTGTGTGGCTGCACAAAAGAGTTCCTGTTGGGTCAGTAGTCACTTCCTTACTCCTCCCAACTACTCTAAATGCACTTAACACCCACTCCAGGTTTGAACCCTGCAGCTACCTATTAACACCCTCCTCTTGTGCATAGATATTGGTCCTTGTATTCTTTTTTCCTATTTGTAATCCAGGTGAACTAATTCCCTCTCTTAATCACTGAACCCATTTGACTTCACTTTAACCTCTAATTAACGAATTTCATTAGAAGGTTTCATAAAGAGAGCTTTGTAAAAAGACATTTGGAAAAAATAATTAGTTACATCTACATTCTAATAACACAGGGGGTGGGAGTGGAGGCACAGGGGTGTGGAGTGTGTTTCTGCATTGTTTTAAATCATAAAATGGTAAGGTTGGAAGGGACCTCAAGGATCATCTAGGTCCAAACCCCTGCCATAGGCAGGGACACCTCCCACTAGTACAGGTCACTCAAGGCCTCCTCCAACCTGGCCTTGAACACCTCCAGGGAGGGAGCAGCCACAACCTCCCTGGCCAACCTGTGCCAGTGCTCACCACCCTCACTGCAAACAACTCTCTCCTAACATCCAGTCTAAATCTCCCCTCTGCCAGTTCAAACCCATTGGCCCTTGTCCTGTCATTGCAAGACCTTGTCAATAGTCCCTCCCCAGCCTTCCTGTAGGNCTGTGCTGAGAGCTCCAGAACTGCACACAGTACTCCAGGTGGGGTCTGAGGAGAGCAGAGTAAAGGGGCAGAATCCCCTCCCTTGCCCTGCTGGCCACACTTCTCTTGATGCAGCCTAGGACTTGGTTGCTGTCTGGGCTGCATGTGCACACTGCAGGCTCATGTTGAGCTTTTCACCAACCCAGACTCCAAGGTCCTTTTCCTCAGGGCTCCTCTCAGCCATTCCCCACCAAGCCTGGATTTGTGCTTGGGATTGTGCCTAACCAGGTGCAGGACCTTACACTTGGCCATGTTGAATGTCATGAGATTGGCCTGGGCCCACCTCTGCAGCCTGTCCAGGTCCCTCTGGATGGATCCCTGCCCTCTAGCAAGTCGACTGTGCCACACAGCTTGGTGTCATCTGCAAACTTGCTGAGGCTGCACTGATTCCTCTGTCCATGTCACTGACAAAGATGTTAATATTTTCGTTAATGCCAGTAGGGCATCAAAAGTAACAGCAAGCTAATTTATTAAAACACCAAACATCGATTTTCCTAATATGGAGATCAAATCCACTGGCCACAATATCGTTTCTGCCACTATTCTTGTCTTTTAAAAAGTCTTTTTCAATTGACAACTGTTCTCATTTAATAGCTGAGGTTGTTTTCAGTGATAATCCACACATAACAGTGACTCTGCTGCTGCAGTTTTGCTGAAATCTCAGACGAATGCCATCTGGTCCCCATGATTTACTGACATTTCATTTCCTGAGTTCTTCCATTTCACACACATGCACATACATATATATAGATACACAGAGAGAGAAATACAGAGGCTGAGAAAGTTAAGGTTGTTCAGCTTGGAGAAAGGAAGGTTCCAGTGAGACCTTAGAGCAGCTTCCAATAAAGGAAATTATGAGTAGGGACTCTTTTTCAGGGAATGTAGGGATAGGACAAGGGATAATGGTTTTAAACTGAGAGAGGAGTGATTTAGATTAGCTATTAGGAAGCAACTCTTTGCTGTGATAGTATCACAGTATCACCAAGGTTGGAAGAGACCTTAAAGATCATCAAGTCCAACCCGATACCACAGACCTCAAGACTAGACCATGGCACCAAGTGCCACAGTACGGGAACAGGTTGCCCAGAGAAGTTGTGGATGCCCTCCCTCCCTGGAAGCATTGAAGATTAGGTGGGATTTTGGAAGCAACCTTGTGACAGGAGAGTTGGAACTAGATGGTCTTTAAGATCCCTTTCAGCCCAAACCATTCTATGATTCCATGATCTATCAAAGTGAGCACTGCACCATTACTATGTGAAATTCTCCCACCCCAAATTCTCAGCAGCAAAAACAAAATCTTGAAAAGTCCTTGCAAAACACTGAAATTCTCTGATTGCTGCCTTACATCTTGAGGGACCTTCTGATTTCTGTGCCTTCTTGCTCCTGATATGCTTCAGCATTAGCTTGCTATGTCCCTTTGGCTATATAGATTTTTCTAATTCTCCCAGCCCAATTAGCACCCATTTAGAATTTAGCTGCCAATTTTACTTTGTTCTGTTAAGCTTACAGCCAGAACTTAATTTCCATCTTTAACACTGCTTTCAAGGATGGGGCCAATTATATATACTGCACTGCAACTTTGCTGCTTTTCCATTAGATGATAAGCTCAGTGCAGCGAGGAGTTAAAAGTGTTTTAATATATCCTGCATATGTGTGAACACATACAAGGAAATCTTTAGTCTTTTTCAGTACCAGGTCTTTTTACTAGCGACAATGAGAATGTCACTTTTCATTACAGTATGAATTACTTATGAATATTTTATTCCACTGTATGAATTAATTATACTGCCATCACCATACAAAGGGCTTAAATCAGTTGCTCTAAACATAGATATCTAGTGTAATTGGAGATGTTCCATTTTAAAACTCGTGCATCCACTGGGTTGGGAAGAGTTAATAATTTAGGGGAAAATACACTGACTTTGTTCTACATAATATTTTGATTACCTTCATTCAAGCAGCAGGATTTATACCTTAAGAGGAAGAAAGGATGTATTCAACAGACCAAAGCAGAATGTTAGTTTGAGTTTTGGGTTTTCCCTCCTCCCCCCAGCCCCGTACCAATGTGTGCAATAAACGAGACTCATGTGAAGCAATCTTTAAGGTCACAAAAAAGCTGAATTATTTCTGCCTCTGGAATTTAATTCACAAAAGGTATCTCCTCCCCCATTGTATGTAAATCTGAATTAGACAACGAAAATGGTCTTCGTTGAGGTACTAGCTCCAGACAGACTCATGAGACTCTTCAGAAAGGGGGGAGGGAAGGATCATATTTTAAAAGCAACTCTGAAGCTAGTACAGCTTCAGGCTCATACGAATTCACACACATCTTTCTGATATTAATATCACACCCCTATCTTTAGGAAAAAAGACACTGGATCATGACCTGCTTCCAGTAATACTTTAGCACTAATAGGGATTTTTTGTCTCCCTATCAAACCAACACAATTCACCTTGAAGTAGGTTATTATTTCTTACTCAAGGCTAGAATTCAGCAAACCTTAGGTCTTTGTAATTTGAATAATTTCCCGTTTGGTGACACTAGTGATGCTAGGAGACTCAGACAGTCTAGTGTGCAGGCACTCTGGGGAATTCACCTCTTGATAAAGGTGATAATTTGTGCCCCAAGCCTAGAAGTGGATTTTTGGAAGGAGAGACTCCACTGAAGGATCAAAAATGAAGCCTCCAGAATGCCTATGCTGTGAGTCTCCTATTGTAGATGGTTTCTTGATGCAATTGCTAGGTTGAATTAATTTTCAACTCTTACCTGACTTTGAACTCAAATAACGAGATGCAATCAAGATGAACATTGCTCATGCTTAAGTGACATAATGATGTTATGATGAAATCCCAAGGCATTAAAAACTAGTCCGTTTATTCCTACAAGCAGTCCCATTGAGGTTCATGAGACCAACTGGTTGCACACATTAACCAACTTTATACAAAACAGAAATAATCTCAAAAGTTCACTTTTCATCATAGTTGCACTTTCTATTATTTTGTTTTATTAAGTCTAATTAGTGAAACAAGAAACATTATATGCCAGTTATAGATTCTATTAGGATCAAAAACTTATGAACACCTGTGTAATCTAAATTCTTCAAAATAAGGGTAATAAAATACTGGAACAGGTTGCCTAGAGCAGTGGTAGAGGCCTCATCCTTGAAGGTCAAACTTGATGGGGCCCCTGACCACCCTGATCAAAGAGGTCTCTGTTCATTGCAGGGAGGTTGGACAAGATGACGTTTGGGCATCTCTTCTAACCTGGTGCATTCTATGATTCTATACAGCACTGCAAACCCAACTCAGAAATGTTGGTGTTTGCTCAAAAGCAAAAAAAACCAAACCCCAGACAACAGAATGAAAAGAAAATCCTCAACAAAAATCCCACCCTATGAAAAACATAGACCTGTCTCGTCTGACAATTTGTCACCCAATCTCACCCTTCTTATTCTCTCCTATGGGTTCCTCTGCATTGGGCTGCTTCCTCTCTGCCCATGCAAGAGCTTCCACAAGGTCCCTATTTGCTGCTAGCTTGCAACTCCTCCAGCTAATGAAGATAACTGTTACTCTAATGAAGATTTGGGATGCTGTTAAGGTGCACTCCCGCATCTCAGACCCGATCAGTACTGACCAAAGCAAATGAAAGGCATACATAGTCTTTAGAAAGCAATGTGGCTTCTTTATAAAAGCAGTGAGTTTAAATGCTACACTTCCTCAACAAATCATCTTTAAACCCAGTGCTGAAAACACGGCATTTATTTTTAGGCACGCTAAGGCAAAGGACCCTGTTAGGTTTAGTGCAGGAGAGCTGAGTGCTGCTATTGAAGCCAGCACTCCTCCTTCTGCGAGAAGAAAAGCTTCACAGGTAAACAAAGACAAGCAGGAATTCAAGATTGCTGGCTACAGCCACGGCTCCTGGGAGAGGTATTTCGGGAACTCAGTGTCTGTGCTGTTATCATCACTGGGGACCGCAGGCTCAGCAGATGGCTCACAAACACTGTCCCACCAAGCACCACAGCATCTCGCTGATCTCACAGTTCAAGATGGTTCTTATAGCTGTTGTGTGGGCTGGCTCTGCAGCTCTGATAACATGCCTCATCCGAGGTCCCAGCAGAGATAAACAACATTATCCAATCGCAGTAACTTTTCCGCTGTAGACAAAGGCTGATCATCTGCAGTGATAATTACTGCAAGGTGCAAGAGATTCCCACTGAAGTACCTGTACTAAATAAGGCATTGTCTGCAGCCAAAGGTGCAGAGAGAACAAACCTTGCTGTACAGTAACTCTTTAACCACTTTGATGCATATGCTTCCACCTGGATTCTACATAAATTCTAAGAGCAACATTTTGCATGGGATTGGTCTATTGCCATTACACACTTTGACCACAGCAAATGGAAATCCTAGAAATAAAATCTAAAGATTCCTAGAAACCAAGAAGGTCAAACAAATTACTTGCCTCCATGAAAGTGCACTGTCTGTTTCCCAGTGGTCATTATGGCCTATGTCAGGAATAGTGTGGCCAGCAGGACCAGGGAAGTCCCCCTGCCCCTGCACTCAGCACTGGTTAGGCCACCTTGAGTACCGTGTCCAGTTCTGGGCCTCTCAATTTAAGAAAGATGCTGAGGTGCTTGAAGGTGTCCAGAGAAGCGCACCAAGGCTGCTGAGGGGGTTGGAGCACAGCCCTGTGAGGAGAGGTTGAGGGAGCTGGGAGTGTGCAGCCTGTAAAAGAGGAAGCTTGGGGCAGACCTCATTGCTCTTTACAACTACCTGGAAGGAGGTTGTAGCCAGGTGGTATTGGTCTCTTCTACCAGACACCCAGTGTGACAGAACAAGAGGACACAGCCTCAAGCTGAGCCAGGGCAGGTTTAGGCTGGATGTTAGTAAGAAGTTCTTCACAGCAAGAGTGATTGGCATTGGAATGGGCTGCCCAGGGAGGTGTTGGAGTCCCCATCCCTGAAGGTGTTTAAGAGGAGGCTGAATGAGGCACTTAGTGCCATGGTTTACTTAATTAGAAGGGTTAAGTGATAGGACTTGATGATCTTAGAGGTCTTTTCCAACCTGGTTAATTCAGTGATTCTGTGAAACACAGCTGTGCTTGCATGTCTAGAAGCTAAACTGAGGTGCTGAGTAGGCTCACACTAAACACACCAAGTGTATTTTCACCAAAGCACAGTAACACATGAAGAGAGTACCCTCAAACGCTGCTTCTGAGATGAAGATTTCTGGGGAATGAAAGCAAACAGAAATAATCTTGCAAAGGATAAAATGTAATCTTTCTTCAGTGTTTTTAAAATGATGTGAGAGAAGATGCTAATCTTTAATGTTCACCTCTCGAAGCACAACCACTCCTTCCCACCCCCTCCCCTAGCAGGCTATTGAGGTTAACAGAAATATAGTAGGAAACACATAGCCATATCATCACTTCTGCCTATATGCCCAGAAGTGAATTGGGAACATCCATATTAGAAAAAAGCTACATGAATTAATAAGGCTTTAGCAAGGGACCTGGAGACCCACATCACCCCTGGAATGCAGAAAACATGTCTAGTTACATAAAAACTAGGTGAGAACTACAAACTGGCCTCTGGGAATTTTGCAGATGAATGTTTGGGATCAGGAACTGAACAGGGGGAAAATTTCAAGTCCAGATAAGTCTTTAATTATTGATCTCTTAATACTTCCCTGTCTCCCTCACATTCGTCTCTGAAGTGCTTCTTTGCATAGGTCCATTTAGCGTAAGGATGTATTTGATCCCGTGGCCTCAGCAATGTCCCACACAGGCAGTGACCAGTTGCTATGTGTGCAGTGCCTGATGTGGGGCTGGCTGAAAAGCTCTAACCATTTTTTGCCATTCAGACCTCAAAACCTCAGCTAGCCTCCCTGGTTGCAGTGCTAGAAAAACCTTTAACTAAACCAGCTAAGGAGCGAAAGGCTACCACAGAAAAGGCAAAGGGAAAGTGTCAGTGAAATGAGATGGTTTCCTGGCATTGATGATAAGTGGTCAGACCTATTGTCAATGCTTGGGCAGAGAGAGAAGCACATGGAAAAGTCCCCCTCCTTGGTGGAAGGAGGTGCAGGGAGGACAGTGGATGCAGCACTGCAAAGCCGAGAGAGAAGCAAGCTTCAGGCAGAGAAGGGGGCATCAGCTCCATTGAGCGCTAAGTAGTTGGCAGCACCCAAATGAGCTTCTTTTTGGCCTTCTGCTCCTTCCCTCTTGGGGCTGCCTCTGCCCAGGGGCAAGCAGCCAGTTGCAATCCCCTGCTGGCTCCCCTGGGCCCACTAATGGTCTGTGGCCACGGGAATAATGTGATTTGTCAGGAAGGGGACAAATGCTGCAATAACAACGTCCACCAAAACTCAGGCAATGGCGTGGTGTAATCATCCCTGCAAGACACCCTCAGTACAGCTATGCTGGGGAAAGCCAAGTGCAGAAAGACATTATTTGCCTGTCCTTTATTGAAAATTTCCAGAAACCCAAATATTACTGTCCCTAGAGACTTGAGCAAGTAAGCTAAGTGACAGGGAAGATAAATGCTTCTTACTGCCAGTGACATACCCAACAGAGAAATAGAGAGGATATTTTCATAACTTTGTTCTTTAAATGCCTTTGATAGAAAACCAGATTCATGGTTTGGGCTCTGAGGGAGAGCAAAATAAACTTAGAACTGTACAAGTAGTTGTGCACCCATGGATGCAAGTCTGTGATCATCAGTGCAAAGAAGGGAACAGCATTAAAGATAAGTACTCTACCTCTGAATAGAAAGGCCCTACCTGCTGTTCTCAATTTTCCTGACTTCTGTTCCCATTAGAATCTCTCAAATAAAGTAAGGTACAATTCAATATCCTATGAACAAAGTCATAGCCTCAAAGAGGAACCAACCCAGATTATCCTTTTAGAGTTATACCATAAATAAAGGTACTAGAGGAGACAAAAAGTAATTATTCTTCAAATAGTTGTCTGTGTGTTGTAAAAAAAAAAAAAAAAAAAAAAAGCCTAAAAATATTATATTCAATAAAAGAAACACATAAAAGATACTTTTTAGTAGGCCTCTGATAACCTCTAATACCAACTTCAGATCAACATAATTACTTTAATTCCTCAATTATCCTCAGACTGGTAAAGGAAAGAGAATGAGGGCCAATGACATCTACTCCACCTTGTAGTCTAAACATTAATGTTAAGCACAACCAAGCACAACTATCATCAAGAAAAGAATCAGCACTATCCAAATCCAGTATTGCGAATACAAGGAAGTATTTTTAAATCCTTACTTTAAGAAGGTTTCTAGAATCAGCAAAAGCATAGTAAGGATAGATCTAACCACTTATGAGGGGAGCCTGAGGGAGCTGGGGCTCTAGTTTGGAGAGGAGGAGACTAAGGAGTGACCTCATTCATGTTTATAAGGATGTGCAGGGTGAGTGCCAAGAGCATGGAGCCAGGCTCTGCTGGGTGATGCCCAATGACAGGACAAGGGGCAATGGGTGGAAGCTGAGGCATAGGAGGATCCACGAAAACATGAGGAAAAAAATCTTTCCCTGTAACAGGCTGCCCAGGGGGGACTGTGGAATCTCCCCCTCTGGAGATATTCATAACTCGCCTTGATGTGTTCCTGTGTGATCTGTTCTAGGTGCTCCTGCTCTGGCAGTGGGGTTGGACTAGATGAGCTTTCAAATTCCCTTCCAACCCCTAACATTCTGCAATTCTGTGACACTTATTTTTATAAAAAATTTCATATGCTTCATATCTGTCTTTAAATCCTTTAGGGTTTCCAGTCTGTTTATACCTTTAAATGTGGTTAAATCCTAGTTGGTACACAGGCAAAAATAGCTGGGTATCTCTCTCCTCAGCAGCTTGATAAATGAGAACTTGTTAAGTGGAAAAACCCCTACCCTGTAATATAGGGCAGGCTCCCTGTCTTATATTCCATCTGTCTTCCCACCCACACTGTAACAAATACACTTATTATGTGGTTGACATCAGGCCAGACTGGAGAAGGCATTGATACTTCCAAAAAACATCCAACAAGGCAGGTTAACCTCTAGTCTTGGTCATCTAGGAGAAATGGGCAAGGAGCAGCAGGGCTATTTGGGCGGCAAACTGGAGAACAAGTGGCACCCCGGTTAGGTCTCAGCTCCCTCTCAGTTCTCATCTGAATGTAAAGGACCCATTGAAATCCATAGCCAGTGGAAGTTGCAGTGCTTTCCCCTCTTCTAAGGCCATTTACTTCATCCACCTGCAAATGCAAATGTTTCTGCTACCTACCACATGCCAAATAGTTGTGGGAATGCTATGGACTTTGGGATCAAAACTTCCTCACTACACTCAGAAGGTTCAAGTCAGCGAATATTGTAAGACTAATGTTCATGCTTTCACTTTGCACAAGTTAAATTTTATACTGTGGTTATATTCAGATGAGTCAACAAACATAAAGCATCAAATACTGGATCTTTAGGGCCTAAAATACATCATAGGTCCACATGCCAAAGTCAGCATTTGGAGTCGCATACAAATGTGGCTGAGGCTCTATTTCTGCATTAGCCCATACACTAACCCAGGTTTACCCAGACCCCTCTACATAACTCAATTCATCTCAAGATCACCTGAAATTGCACCAAGGCTTTTTGAAAGCCTTAAAAACTGGAGAAAACTATTTGTCAAACTGGGGTTGGCTTCTGATAGAATCATAGAATCATAGAATGGTAAGGTTGGAAGGGACCTCAAGNCATTGCAAGACCTTGTCAATAGTCCCTCCCCAGCCTTTCTGTAGGCCCCCTCGAAGCCTTCTCTTCTGCAGGCTGCAGAGCCCCAACTCTCTCAGCCTATCCTTAGAGCAGAGCTGCTGCAGCCCTCTGAGCATCCTCGTGGCCTCCTCTGGACCCACTCCAACACTTCCATGTCCTTCCTGTGCTGGGGGCTCCAAGACTGCACACAGTACTCCAGGTGGGGTCTGAGGAGAGCAGAGCAAAGGGGTAGAATCCCCTCCCTTGCCCTGCTGCCCACACTGCTCTTGCTGCAGCCTAGGACTCGGTTGCTGTCTGGGCTGCATGTGCACACTGCAGGCTCATGTTGAGCTTTTCATCAACCCAGACTCCAAGGTCCTTTTCTTCAGGGCTGCTCTCTAGTCATTCACTACCCAGCCTGGATTTTGTTTGTGATTGTGCCTACCCAGGTGCAGGACCTTACACTTGTGCTTGTTGATCTGACAATGAAACCAGTAAAGGAGGCAGTGTAATGTTCAGAAGTCATTCTATCCATTCATGCTCCCTCTTTAATGTTTCTGGAGTACAAACCACAGTGTACCCATCTGGTAACCTGTCAATTACACTCTGTTGCCATAATCAAATTCCAGTAGATTCTGTCATTTTCCCTGACCAACTTCCTTGTAGATCACTAATGTAGGCTCAGGCATAATGAGCAGCCTGTAATGTTTACTGCTGGCTGGTGAAGGTTGGCAGTGAAAATGCAAAGGATTACCTGGCTCCAGTCTTGAAAAGCAAACAAGAGACTTATTCTTAAAACCAGAGGGAAACTCAGCCTTCCCATCCTGCACTCCTGCACAAATGTTTCATAACATTTCTGTCACTGCCCACTGCTCAACTGAACCAGCACTTTGCTTTGAGTGTCCTGGACAAGTTCCCTTCTTTGCTGATGAACGAAACTCTTGCTGGTATCTAGCAGGGAAGCCCAAAATATGAGCCTGGTTCAAGGAACTGTAGAAATGGATTTAGCACTCTGTAGCTACTCAAGGAGTTAGGGCTTCATTTGCATTTCCTCCATTACCCTCTTGACAAGTGTAAGGCTACTGTGACCCCCTGCAAAAGCACTTCATCTCTTCAATATAGCAGGTTAGAAGACATTATACCTTTAAACACAGCTATGTTCATGCAGTGTGTGCTCCTCTATTTGAAAGTTAGTCTCTGTCTGATGTGAATATGCTTTCTCTTCAGGGTTTCTGGCCAGAATTTATCAGGTTGTTACTACTTTTTTTTTTTTTTTTTTTTTTCCCTTTCCTGCTAAGATTTGGAGCTGCTCACAGACAGATCAATCCATAGATAAAATGAGATTAAATGTGATTTCTTTTTTCAAGGAGCGAAGTCTGTATGAATACTTTAATGTACCTCAGACATTTTGGTGACCGAAAGAATTATACAGATTGTATAGCAGCATGAAGATAAAATTAATTGGGTCTCTTTGGATGGCATCTGTTATGAAAGCAGTTAAAATAGTTTTGTGTATTTTGGATGAATTGAGGAAATGTCACTTTGATAATTTTTTTTCCCCCTTCTCCTTTCAATCAGCATCTTTTTATTTTCATTTTCATACACCAGCTAAGAGTATCCTGCTGTATTCACAGTTCAGCATGAAGGGTTTCATATTTAGTAGAAAATGAACAATTCACACCCTGAAAATTCCAATTATTCAGTTCCCTGAAAGATTCATCTTTGGAGGATCGATGAAAAGAATGGAATGTTAAGGTAGGAGAAAGTGAGAATATATATTTCCTTTTATTTTTTTTCCCCCCAATAAAATGTTTTGGGGAAGGGGAGGTTTAAAATCAGTAGCTTGACGGCCTAAAAAAAAAAAAAAGACAAACTAAGAGCAAAAGGTTGTTGAAGGATATCTGCAAGTTCACATATTTGCATCATTATGAGGACAGTTTTACTGGAGTTCTAGTTCTGCCAGATATGCTTGAAGAGGACAATAATATTAAAAGGAAGTTGTACTTTTCCTCTCATAGAACCATAGAATGCAGCTTTAGATATGGAACTAGATGATCCTTGAGGTCTCTTCCAACCTTACCATTCTATGATTCTATGATTCTATATTCAAATGAGTTTGGGGATCTTGTTGGGGCTCTACTGAATCTATAAATGCCTCTACATCTACAAGAACAGCCATCATAGGAGTAAAATGAGCAGCCAGACAGGAAATAGTCCTGTTTAACTTTTCTTCTGGCCACTCTTCTGATCACAAAATCCCATGCACTCTCTAGACAGCAGAGCTCCCTTTCTAACCCTCCACAAATGCAAATATGCAATCAACTTTGGAAAATAGATTAAGGTCTGCCATTTCCATTTCACAATGTCTCATGCCAATCAATAGAAGCATTTTGCAGTAATGGTATCCACTAAAGACAAGTTAATTATCGGCTTTGTCACATTATTCAAGCAATGTGAGAGCATCAACAGCTCAAAAAAAGACAGTGATAAAGACTGAAGGGACAACTGTGCAACACAGAAAACTGCCTCCTTCTGAGAGGGTTACAACCTGAATGGCTTGGTTTGGTCATGTTTCACTGTAATAACCCAGTGGGAGAGAGGGAGGGAGACATGTAATGAAAAAGAAAGAAAAGGTCTGCAACGTACCTCTGGACAGAGGTATGATGCATGGGAACAGAGTGTATTTATAGCCCACCAAGGCCTGTCTTCTACTAGAATAACAGGGACATCATTTACTAAACAAACACCAGCTGCCTATAGATCTCTGACACCTTGACCATTTAGGCAGTTCACAAAACTTCAAACGCAGCCATCTATTAAAGAGTACTAAGAATCAAGGCAAAAAATAATACAGACTGTTGCTCTCAAAGCTATGGGGGGGAAAAAAAATGGGACAGGCATTTCTTTTCATCCTAGGTACACCACATCAATCTGTCAGAGCCATGTACAGCAGGGGAGGCAACACATCTCTTGTTTCACCTGGAAAACACCACCCAAACCAAGGGTGGCTCTTCTGAAAATAAACACAGGCACGGGCATACTTCCTCAGTTTCCTCAACAGAATTTGCAGGAAGATCTCCTTCAGCTGCAAAGCTGGAGTAAAAAAAAAAACAAACAAAAAAAAAAACACCAAAACCCCAACCCATAAAGCATTTGAAAACATACTACTTCTTGCTTGGTTTCCCATTTTTATTTCACATGTAACATGGATCACTTAGCAGTTCTGTGGTGTAACAGAAAGACAGTAATTGCTCGGAACACTTCAAAAGTCAATGTGGGCTGCATCAAGAGCAGTGTGGGCAGCAGAGCAAGGGAGGGGATTCTGCCCCTTTACTCTGCTCTCCTCAGACCCTATCTGGAGTCCTGTGTGCAGTGCTGGAGCCCTCAGCACAGGAAGGACATGGAAGTGTTGGAGTGGGTCCAGAGGAGGTCACGAAGATGGTCAGAGGGCTGCAGCAGCTCTCCTATGAGGACAGGCTGAGAGAGTTGAAGCTCTGCAGCCTGAAGAAGAGAAGGCTTCCAGGAAACCTTAGAGTAGCCTTCCAGTATCTGAAGGGGGCCTACAGGAAGGCTGGGGAGGGACTATTGAGAAGTCTTGTAATGACAGGACAAGGGGCAATGGGTTTAAACTGGCAGAGGGAAGATTTAGACTGGATGTTAGGAGGAAGTTCTTTACAGTGAGGGTGGTGAGACACTGGCACAGGTTGCCCAGGGAGGTTGTGGCTGCTCCCTCCCTGGAGGTGTTCAAGGCCATGTTGGAGGAGGCCTTGAGTGAGCTGTACTAGTGGGAGGTGTCCGTGCCTATGGCAGGGGGTTGGAACTAGATGATCCTTGAGGTCCCTTCCAACCTTTCCATTCCATGATTCTATGGCATTGCTGAATTTGGGCTACTGAGAAGTCTTCCCAGCAGCCAGATGGGCTACGTGAGATTAGCAGCATTTGTCCCAAAGCCTTCTTAGCAAAAGCATCACAACCTCTTCCTCAATATTTCACGTTGAAATGGCTAATCACACAAGGCAAAGGAACTAAACATTACCCCCTTCTTGCTTTCTCTTTTCAGGATGCCCTGATGGTAACATCTGCTGGGAGAAGATCTGCAAGACTACATCTCTGTAATCTCCTCCACCTGTGCATTGCAACCTGCCATACAAGACGGAGCTTGATTGGTTTGTTTTGTGTTTTAAGAAAACCTCATGGAGAGTGGATGGAAGAATTGTGAACCACTCTGGCAGATATGGGAGGCCATTCTATACCCTTCAGTGTTAACAGTCACTCATCACCACCTTGCATGTGTTTTCCAGAGCTGTTATTTACTTGGGCAGGAAATCCTAAAATTTCTGTTCATAACTGCTTAAGGTTCAGTTGGACCACAACCCTGAAAGAGAAGAGCTCTGCAGTTGAAACAATAACAGAAGGGCATTTTGCCCACTGTTTTTTACCTCTTTGTCCTTTGCTAAATTTGTCCAATTTTGTTTGCCTAAAGCTTGCTCCATTCTGGACTATAGCTCATTCCAGTTAACTTTGAATAAGGTCACTATCCTCTCTTTGCAATCATGTTGTGTTTCCGCACTAGGGCACTGCCACAAGTACAGCACTGTTCTCGAGGCTTACAGACCTGTAATCCTACAACCTAGCCTAGGTAAGGAGAGTTAAATCTTAGCAGAACAGTAGTAACTGGTCTAAGACCTGCTATTTTCTCCTGTGCCTCTATGGAATCACTTGGAACAGCCAACACTCACTCAATCACAGGCAAGGTACACTTAGCTTAGGGCATGGATATGACATGCATATGTGTTTAAAAGTTGTCTGGATGTCGTGCCAAGGGATATGGTTTAGGGTGGACTTTGTAGAGTAGGGTTCTTGGTTGGACTTGGTGATCCTGAGGGTTTTTTCCAACATGAATGTTTCTGTGTTTCTGTGACATGTGTCCAATGAGTTTTTAATTCCTTTCTGTATGGAACTGACCACTTCTCCAAGCTATTCTGGTGCTTGATTATTCTTCTCCTTTGAAAGATGTCAACCTTTCGGGACATCAACCAAAATCTCTTTTCTTGTAACTTCAGCCTGTGCAGCCTTGTTCTGTCAGAACACAGAAAGGTGTCTGATCCCTTCTTTGCAAAATTTGTTTTTCATCTGTTTAAACACAAACACCTTACATGGATATTGACCCAAGTAAGTACATTTTTAAAAGCACCTAAATACAAGCAGTCTCTAATTATGGAATGCCACAGTTGTAAGCACTAAAATATACACTATTCAAACATAAATTTTATGTCTGAAGGTAACTAACTGCCTAAGATATGAGACCCACAAGGCTCATAGCACCAAAACAATCTTTTCGTTTCTGAGTCATATTGCAAGGAGCAGACATCTATGGGATACATGAGGTCTGAGAGCACTATACAGCAATATCACAGAATCACACAAACATTCAGGTTGCAAAAGTTCCCCAGGATCACCAAGTCCAACCATTATCCCTACTCTACAAAGTTCACCCTTAAACCATATCTGCACTATATCCAAATGACTTTTAAACACATCCAGGGTTAGTGACACCACCAACTCCCTGGGCAGCCCATTCCAATGCCTGACCTGGCAGGGAAGAAAACTCTTCCTCATGTCCAGTCTAAACCTACCCAGTCACAGCTTGCATAAGGAAGGAGAAAGAAGCAGGATGATTTCTTGGTTTAGATGGCCATCCCTAATGGACACACAATTCACATTTTGAGAGAAGAGCCACATGAACCATCAAGTAGGAGATTAAAAATCCAGAGACTTGCTTGGGGGTGATAGCAGCAATTGTTTCGGAGATTACATAGCGTAACTACAATAGCTGGCAATACATTTCTGTCATAAGCAACTATCATGGGAGGTAGTAGCTCCTTTAACTGTGACACCTTGAGTTAACTTAACAGCATCCCTGCCCCAGACTATGTATTCTTTAGATAATCTTACCTGTAGGGCATTCTACACTGTCACTCACAAATGCGACCATCGTCTCAATCACAGTCACCAAAATATTAAAACAACTCCTGTGAACCTTATTTTGCTGTGTAACCTGCACTGGAGGTTCAGCTTAAACTGCAGACAGATGTAACATTTTCCCTTTGCACATTTTCCTTCCCCTTTGGCTAGTTAATTTTAGCAGGTTAAGAGCTTGGCAAGCCACAGCTGATAAAGCTGTGTTGTGGCGAAAGGCCATCCACCTTCAAAGTAGCAGCTCTGTCACACAGGCTCATTTTCAGCCTGCTCGCTCCCCAGCTACTCTTTCATTCAGCACTCACTTGGATGTTCAAAGCAAATGCAAAGACAAGACTTTAAGCCATTTATTAAGGTCTCAGGCCAAAAGCTCAACATATCTCTGTGCCATCTTGTGACTGAGTAAAATTCTTTAATTTTACATGCCTGGAGGTCTAATCGGTTTGCTTTTACACGGTTGTCTGTCTTCTGTAAACTTCTTTAAAAAGTGAACATTCTTTTACTGACTTCTTTCTGGCTGAAATCCTCAGCAACAGTTAAATTCCTCCCTTTGTACCTGGAAATCTTCTTTCATAAAACTCTGTGCTGAAGGTGCAGTTGAAAATGACAGTCATTTATCTGATGTCACTTCATCTGGGAGTGCCGTGCTCTCACCTGTCAAGACTAAGCCTCTTTACCACGATCTCTTTAGAGAATTCCCAATGCCTCTCTGAGCTGCAAGGCTTTTCTCTCATGCTCACATCACCTCCAGGGGCAGTTGATAACAGTGAGCACAGTCAGCCCACCAGCCCCTTGGTGCCCACTGTTTCCCCCATGGAGCCAGGCACAGCCCAGCACCACTCAGGGATGCTGAGATCCTTCCTGTCCTCTGATATCATCCTGGCTGCTTTTCCCTACTTGATTCTGCAGTGCACACACACACACACAAGTGTCCTTTTATCCATCTTCAAGCAGTTCATCTTTTCCCCAGACTCACACCAGCCTTCAACCCTTAGCTCCAACACTAGCACTTTTTAAAAAAAAACAACAAAAAAACAAAAAACCAAAGCCAAACTTCACAGTCTCATACTTGCTCTTCCATGACCCTTGGTCTCTGCCAGCCTTTCTATCTGGTACCTTTCTGGCTGCCCAGTTCCATTGAGAGACACTCACACACAGATATTTGCTGGCCAAAAGAATTGTATGAAGGAGTAAAAGGAATTTGGGAAGTCAGAAAACTGCCCAGTGCCCTCTGATGTTTGACAGTGCACAGCTGGATTTTCCCTGGCAGCAACATGGCCTGGGCTAAAATCAGGCAGTTTTTAAGGAGGAAGAAGATAGTAAAGGGCTGAGGTGTGAGTTTACCAGTAACAGGGAAAGTTACTCATTTCATTTTCAACAAGACTAATTTCTGAAACTAAGGATTGCTGGAGGATAATTCTCTAGTGGCAGAGACTCTCTGTTGACAGAGACTTTTTCCCCTTAGGTTATTTAGAAGTGCTTGAAATCAGAAAGCCATTCACTGGAGGCTAGTGACCAGCGCACATCGAAAAGTAAGTAATCATGGCTGGAGAATGCTGACACAGATCTGCTCTTCTTAAGTGATTTACTTGGAAGTCTTTTAGCATGCCTGTTTATTTTACAGAGTGCAAGTGGGTCAAGACCATACACAGTTAGAAATCAATGTGAACAACAACAACAAAAAAAACCCTTTGGTTTATATTATAAATTCCTATTCAAGACTATTCACGCGATCACCCTCCAGAAGGCAGGGCAGACCCCTAGATAAGGAGTTAACATGATGGGAGGGCTGACAAAAATTGGAATACAGCCTAAGCAATTAGTAGAATGTCAGTAACTGGAATTAAGAAATCACCTTCAACTACTATGAGAATGTACTGTGGGGAACACTCTTCCATTGGCAAGGTGATGAACAGGATAACTGTATGGCTTTTCCTTCTCTAGCTACTACAAGTAGACTGCAGAATAATCCACAACATGGCAATGCCTGCAATTCAACAATGAAATTAAAGGATCAATATTTAATTCACATTTCTCTTACCCTTTCTTCAAATCCACTTTAAGTTTATTAATGCTGTGCACACATTAAGAGATTCTTACTCCTTCTGGGTGAGTGCATCTGAAGCAGAAAGCTGCTGGTGTGGTCTCAGGTTGCGGTATGTGTTGCCTCAGACTTTTCCCTTTTCATATATATACTGCAATAACCATTCATGAAAATCAGAGTAAAAAAAGAGCACTTGAATTCTGAGACTCATCCTGAACTTCTCTGTTGAGTTCTGTGTCACTCTGGCTGGGCCATTTAACAATGCCAGTTGAGCAATGGATACAGCAGGATCTACTCACCTCACAGTCACACTGCAAGGCTTAGTGAAGGTGAAACTGCTGCTGCTATCTGCAGAATGGTTGAGAAAGGAGAGAGGCAGGACCCAGCCATAACCTGGTGTTCCCAAGCACACGAGGCTTTCTCAGGTGGCATGCCTACAGCCAGTGACAGCCTAAGGGGCCACAGCAAACTACGCTGTGCATGCATCAGCAGGTGTAGGGGGACCAGATGCTACTTCTCTCAAAGGCCAGTGCAAGGATTGCCAGTGTCCTGGGGAGGAAATCTGCATCTTCACCTGTGCCAAGCAGGCCTGTTCTGATCAAACCACTCATACAAGTACCCCAGCACCACAGCCCTGCCTCTGTTACTCAGTGCTGTACAAACACATATTGGGGTGATCACACTGCACAGCAGCTTGTCCTACTCACATCTTAGCCTTACATCTGCCCATAGCATGATCTAGCTGCTAATGGAGTGCAGAGAAAATTATTTCAGCCACTTCTGTAATTGTTTTGGACCGTCCTTTCCTGAGATGATTTCACAGGAGGGATGCGCCACATGGTGTTACAGGCTTGGGAAGAGGCACTCATAGTGCTGCTCACACCCAGGTGCTCCCTTCCCCTTGTGGGTATGTTAAGACAGCCCTCAGTCCCCCTAAGATGCTCAGTCTACAGCTGGTCCCCAGTTAGCAGCTGTCAAGAAACAAAAACAAGTCCAAGACTTTGCTTATGACAACAGTCCCTGCAGGCAGCCACCTGGTTGAGGGACCAGGAGCCTGTAATCCAAGCACACTTTGTGACAAGAGGCAGGCATGAGACAGTGATTTTCTAGGTTGCTTGCATTTGCATAGCAATAAAAAGTTCGTCCTCATGGCCCACTCTAGACCCTTTTAACATTTTTATCTTTACACCTGAGGTCTAGGGGAAGGAAGGAGAATAACAGGGCCATGGAAGAGCCTCCTTTGGAAAAGACAGTTGTAACGGAGTTTATCTGTACAAACAGCAGTTTAACCCAAAATGCTCAGGTGAAGGATTGTCAAGAAAAGAGTCTCTAAAATAAGATCACTTCCAACATCTGGTAGGCCCTAGCCTTTTTTTTTTTCTTCTTCTCTTCCCTGCTTGTTTTCATTTTCTTCTTTTCAACTTTCTTCCCTCCCCACCCCACCTCTTGCAGCAAGGCCAGGATTTTCTCCAGAGGGGTTTTTGCAATGGAGATATATCTGACTGCCTTAACTTATGCACTGCTTATGATAGTTCAATTAGCCCAGGCAAAGACCCAGTGTTTCTGTGATAAAGCTCTAATATCTCTCTCTCCCCAGTGTCTCAGCAGAGGATGCAACCTATCTGCGCTTTGCACATGTTGTTACAGTAAGTTCCTTGATTGCCTTCATAGCAAGGACAAGTGGAAGAGTTTTTCGAGTGTGAAGTTTTCCCCAGTGTTGCAGAAAGATGAACAACCCTTAGCATCAGCTGAAGAGAAGTCTAGGCAGAAA
This sequence comes from Eubucco bourcierii, assembly GCA_013396675.1. NCBI lineage: Eukaryota > Metazoa > Chordata > Aves > Piciformes > Ramphastidae > Eubucco > Eubucco bourcierii. The sequence goes on along the minus strand of VWZE01016574.1, from coordinate 141,207 downwards.
GGTGTTAGAGGCATCAAGTCCTAAACTATCAGACTAGATAGCTTGTAAGAAATTCAGATCTTCAAGTTGCAGCTAGTAAGACAAGAAGACCCCCTCAGCTGGGAGGCAGCAAAGCCCTGTCTGCCCACTGCACATTTCCAAGGAGTTAGAGGTACTGCAGGAGACTAAGAACTGTGATTTTTACTTCCATTTTTAACCTGCAAAATCAGCTGCTTGACACTAACTTGCTGCTCATCATCACGGACAAGGCAGGCTGCACATACAGTGTGATGCCTTCCAAATATTGAATAATGAGGTAATTCTGGTAGCACTCAGTCCAAATTTCTCTTCCTGCTTCAGCAACTTTTCTGTCTGGGATTTGTGACAGTGCATCTAAGCAAATCAACAAAACCACATGGGCAAATACAGAAGAATTATTGATTCTTTGGAGGGCAGGTTCCTTTTGGGATAAACTCACACAAGAAAGAACCGAGCAAGCTCAGCACACATCTCAAAGTGTTCAGCAAAGGGCACCCTCCGTGCTCAGCTGCTCTCAGGAGATAAGGTATTTGCATACTGGACAGACAGGTACTTGTTACTACAAGAGGATTCATAATGGAGTTTCAAGGGATTATAAACTGTAACAACCTCGTAAGTGAGAATTTCAGTGTAATCTGTATGAAACAAAGCATCCCATAATGTCAGAGAAAGGGCCTTATTTTCATTCAATGACAAGAAGCATTGGAAGAAGCACATTTTGCAGACTGTAAGGTTCAGTTTAGCAGCAACTAGTTAAGGCATTCAGGGAAAATCTCTCCTATGTTAGCAGGATTCCACAGCTAAAGGCATTGGCACATGAGTCTCACTGAGGGAGAAGTTCGTGAATTCAGTGGGTACGCAATGTGGGAGCAAGATGGGACAGGAAATTAAGTAGGGGTGGGGGGGAGAAACCAACAGACAAACAAACAAACCAGCCTGCCAAAAGTCTGGCCTCCTCAAAAGACACTCTGTTATGCTCTTCCCTCAAAGGGTCACCATCTTACTTCCATTCTAGCAAGCACCCGAAGGTGAGGAGTACAGTCCTGGAGAATGCAGCGTGCACTCCCCCTCCCCTCTGACTTCACTACTTTTTTCTTCCACCTGTAACAGACACAATGGTGGCAGGAGAAACAAAACCACTTGAACCTGCCCATTCTGATCACCTAGGAGAATGAAAGACAGGAAAAAGAAAACTAAAGAATGGATCTTCACAAGGTCCCTTGCAGTTTTTCTGAGATGGTCAGGCATACTTAATGTCACAGTTGTCAGGTTTCTGCCTACAGCAATGCAGGTTAGATATCACAAATACCAACTTCTGTGGTTCTAACAGAACTCAAATGCTGCAAAACCTGCAAGCATCCCACGCATGCCAGCCATGCTCCAGGCCTTTATGTACCCTACAGATCACATTCCCTTCCTGGATGCTGCAAACTGCCTTCGTCTCCCACAGCTACTCAGGAGCCAGCGAGTTACAGGCAACGGCTGCTGGTCAAGGTTAGCTCAGAGATGCTTTTGTCCCAGTGGTAGCAACATGGAACGTCCCTTCATTTGTAAGATAGTTACAGAATGGTGAAGGGAAGCCCACAATGGTTATCCTTTGGATATGTCCCACATCTGCTAGTTTGTCCATGTTTTCTCCAGCAAAGGAAAACGAGGAACTTGTTCTTCAAAATGAAAGTGAAGTGTCAGAGGGCACCTCAGAGAAGCACAGAATGGTAGGGGTTGGAAGGGACCTCTGGAGATCATGCTAAAGCAGGTTTGCCTAGAGCAGCTTGCACAGGAATGCGTGCAGATGGGTTTTGAAAGTCCAAATCAAGTATCAATGACGTGCACAAAGTCTAAGCAGCACAGAGGCGCTCTTAAGAGCTTGAAGAGAAGGAGAAAGTCAGTGTCTGTTCTACTGGGACTGTGAAATGTATGTAGAAATGTAAATACATGCAGTTACTCCCCAAAAATCAGATTCAAGTGAAGACAGCTCAGAAATGTCAGAGACCCTTGAGGTTAGTTTTGCAATCTGTATGTGCACTTCCTTGGATTTAATTAGCTACAGTGCAACCTAGAAAGAGTCTCAGAAATTCCTGACATGTTCTGGACTCTTTCCAGTCATTAGAGGAGCTTGCCTTCATTATGAATTGATCTAAGTATGGTTGTGAATGCAAACAGCACTGTAACTGTGCCTTGAGCCCACAGCTAGTCAAAAAGATAGAAGAAAATTATCCCTTTAACAGAGTGCTACTTTAATTCAAAGAAAATTGCTTATTCCTCCTATTGAAGACACTCTTAAGTCCACATGTGATTTCCCCCCCATAACAATAAGCACACATATATATGGTTATATTGTTTTGTTCTCTAGTATATTGCATTTGGCCTTTTGCCCACTGCAAAGCAGAACAGGACATTTGCAATTACAGAAGACGTTCTCTGTTTGACTGTATCTTATCTCTGTTCTCTTCTGTCTCCTGCTTGGAAAAACAGATATCACAGTGGTTGGTCAAAGTGACATTTTTTTCCACTGAAACTTGATCAAACCCATACTGAAATTACAGGAGCCAATTAAGTGTCTCTGATTTACAGATTAATAAGGGAACTCTGTCTCCTGATTAGAGAAGGTCAGCAAAAACAAGCGCCAGAAAAGGGAAAATGTTTGCACAGAAAACAGACGGTGACTGTAAATGACCAAAAGCTGGGAACCTACTATGCTTATCTGATGCTTTTGACTAGCTCCACAACTGCATTTCTTCTACCAAGAAGCAATGCACCAAAAGACCAAACAGTCTCTGCCTCTTTGCTCACAATCATTTCAGTGCTAGCAGAAGCACTTTATAAACTAAGTTATGAAATTAGCACAGCCTGTAACAGGCTCTCTGTCTTCATTTGTGCAATCCAATCTGATATTCACTGTGATATCTTGAGGACAATAAAATTGATAAAATATAATTTCTTAGGTTAAATTATAGTGTAGAAACTCTAATGGGCTCCATGGAGAAGGGTCACCTGTGGAACTACCCTCAAAATTCCTGCATGCCGAGCTAATATCTGACCTGTCTTGTGAATCACGAGGGGAAACACAGCCCCACTGCAACTCCACTGCAGAAGACAAAGTGGAGCCAGAGTGTGATGAAGTTCTCAAGCTATATTGTTCTTTGCTGGGGAAGGTGTATTTTGATGTCAACATTAGGAGCTGTGGTGAAAAGCAACCATGTACATAAGCTTCAGGCAGAAAAAAAAAGTATGCTTATTCATCAGCCAGGAGGATTCTTAATTTTAAGGCCCTGGGGACAGCAAAAGTCTTCTCCAGAAGGACTTCCAGTATGGATTCCTCTCTCCAGGGAGATCTGGCAGAAGGCAAAAGCACTAAATACGGTAAAATCCTTCCCATTTTCCTTATTTCCATCCTGATTTTCATTTCCTAACACCGCAATGGTAGTCCTGTAGCGTTATCCATTGTGGCCAGGTGAGCAGAGGTAATTTACTGCTTAACTTGGTAAGTAGGTGCTGAGCCACCAGGACAAGAGGCACTTAATAAATCCACAGAAGAAATTAAAATAACTCATAATAAAGACACAAAGGCAGACAAAGAGAGTTATGGTTACTTGTGTGAATGCTACTACTCTGCAGCACTGGTCTCACTGGCACCTCACTGTTCCAAGTGTTTCTCTCACTGTCTCCCCACAACCCCAATCTTGCCCATATGCCAGATACTGCTGTGACCCACATGCAGCCATTTCCAGCCCCACATGGAGAAGGTAGAAATGCTGAAAGTAGCATCACTATCTCACCATGCTTGCCCTCTCACTGCCCTCCATCAAGTGCCCCACTGCAAGGATGAAGTTTCAGCTTAAAGAATTTATCCCTGCCCTGCAAGAATGATAAAAAAGCCCAGCAGAAAAGCCTGGCATTGGGGCTTTCCATGGGGTGCCTGCTGCCAGGAGCTGTCTATGCCAGGCTCTCCCGGTGCATGCCTGCAGACTAGGTGGTTTCTGAGAAGCACAAGGACGAACCCACCCTACCCCAGTGCTCACTGTGCAATCCTTGTAGGAGGGTATAAAGCTGTGAATTGTGTAAGGCAGCAGAGCTTTCAATTATCAAAATCAGCATCCATGGAGCCTATGGCTGGTAGCAGCCACCTTGATGCAAAGCAGCAACGCTCCTTGTGAAGGACACATTCTCCCTCCCCTGGCTCCCAAGTCCCACATAGCTCAGTGAGCCTCCTAGGGACCTGCAAAGGATGGTGGGGACTTTCCAACCACCATCAGGTAACAGAAGACACCATTTTGCTGACTGTATCCCATGGACACACAACTGGGATTTGGATCCCAGATATGCCTGATCTTGAATACAAGTGGAGAACAACTTCTCAAGCAGGACTGTCTCTACGCATGGTTGCTGCACAAGAGGATGATCCCAGGCCCCTTCTAGGTAATGTCAAATATTGCCTGGACACCAGTGAAGCCTGACTTATGTACAAAAGGTCATTACTGAGTGCAAGGACAGAGCTGTGTTTTGGTTACACTAACATTTTTGGTCCTGCACAGAAAATTTAGACTTGCAAGCAAGCTTGAAATAAGAATTCCTTTACATCTGAAGTTTAGGTTCAGAACAACTCCTAGGAAAAAACAGAGCATATTAGGAAGAATGAGATTTTTTTTGCTACTTGTAATTTCACAGCGAAGAGGAACAGATTTACATGGATGGATGGGTGGAAAAAAGGGATATAGACAGTCATGCATTATTCATTATCTTCTTATGTTATAATACATACAACTACTTTTTAAACATTACAGTCATTGTTACAACCATAAGCTCATTTAGATGGCTTTTAAATATGAAACAAACAGGCTTTTGTTGGTTTGTTGTTTGGTTTTTTTTTTGTTACCAAATACATGTCACAGTTCACATCTGAACTACAAGTGACATGGGGAAATGTCTCTTTGGGCTAACTAGCTTTCTTTGAAGTGTCTGCAACTCTGAATCCAAACCCCTAGTGTTAATTGGTTAGACATCTGATTTTTCTTTCTTCTAAGGTTTATTTAAAAATTCACTACAAAGATCTGCAGTGCTGACATTATAAATTTAAGCTACTGAGGCAACAAAATAAGAAAGCCATCTTGGGAGTTAGCACAACTTTGGCTGAATGCTTTGTATTTGCCATTTGTTTTCATGATTCACATTAATAAAGGAGACAGCTGCAAGCATCAGACTCCTGAAAAGTATCTTATTGATAACTGCAATAGCCTGATTGTATTTTATTAAGCAAACCAATTAAAATATACAGTTCCCAGGGCTGAGATCTTATATGTGAGTTTCTCTTTTTCTGTACCGAAACTCATCTCTGCAAGCAGTTTAGCACTCTGGCTGCTCAAAAGATGCATTATCTGATTAGAATTTAAAAAAACCCATATGTTTATTAAAGATTTCTCAATCTAGACTCTACATAAGCCTTTCGATGATCATTAAAAGGCAGGTTAGTGAGTCTCTGAGCCAACAAACCATTTTCTGACCATTTTCTCTTTTGTCAGCATGGAAAGAAGTTTACCAATAGAGATGAACTACATGCAGGTTTACATTATCACAGTATCACCAGGGTTGGAAGAGACCTCAAAGCTCATCAAGTCCAACCCATCACCACAGCCCTCAAGACCAGACCATGGCACCAAGTGCCACATCCAAACCCGCCTTGAACACCTCCAGGGACGCTGACTCCACCACCTCCCTGGGCAGCCCATTTCAGTACCAAATGACTCTCTCAGTGAAGAACATTCACCTCACCTAAGGTCCCCACTGAGCCTCCTCTTCTCCAGGCTAAACAATCCCAGCTCACTCAGCCTCTCTTCATAGGCCTTGTGCTCGAGGCCTCTCCCCAGCCTCGGTGCCCTTCTCTGGACACGCTCAAGCACCTCAATGTCCTTCTTCAATGGAGGGGCCCAGAACTGGACACAGGACTCAAGGTGTGGTCTAACCAGTGCAGAGGACAGGGAGAGAATGAGCTCCCTGCTCCTGCTGGCCACACTATTGCTGATGCAGGCCAGGATGCCATTGGCCTTCTTGGCCACCTGGGCACACTGCTGGTTCATGTTCAGGCGGGTGTCAATCAGCACCCCCAGATCCCTTTCTGTTTGGTTGCTCTCCAGCCACTCCCACCCCAGACCCTTACAAACCAGGGAGCCTGGTCTTAGGAGCTTTGCAGATGTGAGCAGTCACATTGACTTTTAATCATAGAATCACAGAATGGCAAGGTTGGAAGGGACCTCAAAAATCATCTAGTTCAAATCCCCTGCCATAGGCAGGGACACCTCCCACTAGTACAGGTTGCTCAAGGCCTCGTCCAACCTGGTCTTGAACACCTCCAGGGAAGGAGCAGCCACAACCTCCCTGGGCAACCTGTTCCAGTGTCTCACCACCCTCACTGTAAAGAACTTCCTCCTAACATCCAGTCTAAATCTTCCCTCTGACAGTTCAAACCCATTGCCCCTTGTCCTGTCATTGTAAGGCCTTGTAAATAGTCCCTCCCCAGCCTTCCTGTAGGCTCCCTTCAGATATTGGAAGGCTACTCTAAGGTCTCCTGGAAGCCTTCTCTTCTCCGGGCTGAAGAGCCCCACTTGAGTAGGAAGAATAAAATGGAAATGCATTGCTCCCCTGTCAAGGGCTGGAAAGTATAAATGAAAGGGAAAGAAATGACTTGCTCAGGTGCACAGCCAGAAGATGTCGTGGGTCACACTCTCTGCTGTATGCTTTCCCCTCTCCATGAGCGTGGGCGACTGCACTCCTCAGTTCCTGGACAGGTTCCAGCACATCCAGATCTTTCTTGTAATAGAGGCACCACAACTGGACACAGTATTCCAGGTGGGGTCTTAATTCTGAACATCAGAAATGACCAAGTAAGAAGGGTGGAAAATTATATGCAGTTTATTAAATCACTTTCCAGATACTTATCCCAAACCCATCCTTCAAAATTTCTTCACCTCAGTAGCTTTAAAAAACAGGTGAAAGTGTTGAAAGGGAAAAGGCAGAAGGGAAAAGGGGGTAAGGGAAAGGAGGAAGGGGGAGGAAGGGGG